>WNWU01000030.1:16306883-16374937 GCA_012654045.1 Ptyas mucosa
TCTCCAGCCAGCTATGCTGGCTGGAGAATTCTGGGAGTCGAAGTCCACAAGTCTTAAAGCTGCCAAGTTTGGGAACCCCTGTGTTAGCTTTTTAACCATATTGCAGTGATGGGGCAGCAGATACTCCACTTTTAAACCTAAAGGTGGCCATTTAAATATTAGACTTGTTGAATTCTAGCTTCTCATCAGCTTTAATCAGAATAGCTTTAATCATGGAATAATGAGAGCTAAAGCCACATTAGAGACCAGACTATTGTCTTATCATGTTATTAAAACCTTAGATAGATGTTTAATACACTTCATAGTCCCATACATTTACATATAGAAGATTCTCCTTAAAGTTTTCAGCAACAAAGTGAAATAACTGGAACCATAATAGCTAGGACAATTCACTTTTCTCTCTCATTATGAATCCTTCAACCTAAATCTTTGGAAAAATAAGATGTGACTCTGTCCAAGCATACCAAGAAAGTAAGTAAATGAAACACACAAATGCAACCTGTGTGTTGCTGAATGTTTCCTGATTACAACATGTTCTTATCATACTCCATTATCAAACAACAACAACAAGTAATTATTTAAGATAATTGCTTCTTTTATGTTTAGTAGTTCACAATTGTCTCACCTGGGAATCTTTAACAATGCTAGTCACATCTGGCTGCATCTGATTTGCAATGCCAAAATCTATTAGTTTCAGCATTCCATCTACTAATAGAAAGTTTGCTGGTTTCAGATCACTATGAACAATACCTGCAAATAAAAAATTGTTCAATTAATTCAAAGTGTGTCAAGAATGATTATTATTTACCCACATACCAAAACACAAGGTAGAAAAAAAATGAAAATCCTATGTAAAGTATCTAGGCAATCAGGAGTGGAGGGTTTATTTGTCCCTGATATCACTGGATCTTTTCTGCTATATGATATTGTAGAACAGCTGGTTTAGAAAACTCTCTAGAGACACATGTGCAATTTTGAATTATATATTTTTTCTCCTAGTTTGCCCGCTGCATAAATGACCACATTCCTACACACCAGAACATCATCATCTTCTCTATTGATTCCCTCTGAAAACATCTGGAATCCTCAAGTAGTACAGAATATTTCTATTACAATGTGTAATTCCAATGGCAGTTTGAAATCCTGCCTTTTATTTTTATAATTTTAAATAGTCTGTAAATTGGGATCTAGCTACGTGGAAGACTGCATCTATTTCAACCTGTCCCTCATTTAAGATTCCTTGCTACTTTTCCATGCTGATGTCTTTAGAGGCTGATGATAGCAATTCATAAGAAAGCAATGTCAGATATATATTGATTTGCTGCCTCAAGAGCCTATAATCAGCTTCCTTCCTCCTTTGGTTTCTGTGAAAATCTGATTGGTTTTAAAGGAGGCTAAAAGGGAGCTTTTTTTTTAGTAGTTGGTTAGTATAAAGTCTACAGAGTTTTTTCCACCCAAATCTTATTTAGCCAACAGTTCTAATTAAACACCTCCTTACATTATTATGGATATATAAATATTTTGCCCGATTCCAAGGCATTGTTTTAAATGTACTGCTGTTATGATGGTTGTTTTAGTGTTAATATTTGCTAAGTAGGTTGCTGTTAAATTCTAAAATAATTTTATGGGATTGATTTGTAACTATTGGGGGAAATGTTGTTTGGTTTGGTTTTGTACCAGCCTTTGGTAAATAATAATAATTAATACAATTAATTATATTAATAATGAAGTTAATATACCCTGTTTCCCTCACAATAAGACATTCCCTGTTAATAAGCCCAATCGGGCTTTTGAGTGCATGGCAATAAGGCCGAGCGCTTATTTCAGGGTTCCAAAAAATATAAGACAGGGTTTTATTTTCGGGGAAATACGGTAATTAATAATGAAGTTTACAATAATAATAATGTATTTGCCTGTTATTTAACTATCATTATCATTAGTTTTGGTTTTTCCCTTTTTACTTGCTGTTTAAGTTATTTTAAATAGAATGTCTCTACGCTAATTTGTAAGCTACACTGCTTTTTTATGAGAAAATGTGTATGAACTTCTTAAATACAGGTAGTCCCTGACTTACAATAGTTCATTTAGTGACCAAAGTTACAACGGCACTGAAAAAAGTGACTTATGAACATTTTCATACTTATGCCCCTTGCAGCATCCCCATGGTTCCATGCTTTACATTCAGATGCTTGACAACTGGTTCATATTTATGACTGTGCTGTTACAGTTAGTGAGTTATCGTGAATTAGTTACTTTAAGAATTAAAAGCTGTCTCCTTAAGAGATTGCATTGTAAGAGATGTAGAGAGAGATTGCATTATGGGAAATGAAGTCCATGACATGTGACCACATCTGTGTGTCTGATTGGCCACTGAGGCTCTCTGCCTGGGTGCAGAACACATGTGACCATATCTGTGTGTCTGATTGGCCACTGAGGCTTTCTGCCTGGGTTTAGAACAAAGATCCGGCCATTTTGAATTACCACAGAAGAGAGAAGCATGCTTTCTGAATAGGGGGACAGAACTACCATCATTTTACACTAGGAAATGGGATAGATTATGAAATACGTGGATGAACCTCACCTTGACTCACCTTGCGTGTAAGTCTATGTGTTCAAGGATTCCCAAATAAATATAATCTGTATGAAAACCTGTTTGCTAGAGTTTATCTGCCTGTTCCCAGTGGAGCCAGAGGCCTGGGGAACAGAACAATGACGGTTGCAGTGTCCCAGAGTCATGCGATCCACTTTTGCAACCTTCTGACAAGCAAAGTCAACAGGGAATCCAGATTCACTTAACAATTGTGTTACTAAGTTAACAACTGCAGTGATTCACTTAACAACTGTGGCAAGAACAGTCATAAAATGGGGCAAAACCCAACAAATTTCTCACTTAGTAACATCAATTCTGGACTCAACTGTGGTCATAAATCAAAGGCTACCTGTATCGTAATACCTAGTTCCATTGTAGAATACAGCAATAGCTTTATAAGCAATAAGCAGCTGAGGAGTTTGCTGACTAAGAAATATTTTCACACATGACACTATTACCTTATTAATTTCAATGAAACCTACACATGCATTTGGTATTGTGTACAGTATTGTGTCAACAGCAGAACGCAGTCAGACAGCTCACACATGGCCCGAGGAAAACAATTTTATAGCAAATCTGGCTATTCTCAAAGCAAGATTCCAAGTCTCCCACCCAAAATAAGGCCACCTACCTTATTCTATAGCTCAACTTGGAAAAGAAGCACATAAATTAAACTTCACGACAGGATTTTTTTTATATAGCAGCAGTCACTGAATTCTTTTGCAAGGGCTTCTCAGACTTTCTAGAGTAAAATTCCTTATTAGAAATGTGTGTACCTATATAAGTAATTCCTGTCAGAGCTGATAGAAAAAATATCCTATCTTTAGTGCATTGGCGTATAAATATATCTAACTGAAATGTAGCATTATTTAATATTTAATAATAATATATTTTTACAATTTTTTATCACAGCTAGCTCTGGGAAACCCTTTTTTTTTAATCAGAGAAGTATAAATTGCTTTTCAGGCAAAATTTCACTCCCATATGCTGACAAATTGTTTTCTTTCTCCCTTCATCTTCTCAGATAGGATACTGTTGAAGTGCCTCAAATCCTCCAAGAAACATCTTTATTCTTAACTATCATTTTTCTTTGTTTGCATAGTTGAATATTAATGGCTCTAACAATGAATTATAACACTTTCTCTTATATCTAGCTGTATCTTAAGACCTGGATGAGCAAACTTTTTGTGATACTGTAGTAACCAACAATGCCCTTGTAACTAAGGCAAAGTTGAAAGGATCATATCATACATGTGGGTGAAAGTGGGCTTAACAGGAACTTTTCTTTTTAGAAACTCTTTGAATGTGCATTTTATTCCTACCATATCATGCATCTATTGTCTTGCCATTTTATTTTCTCTGACTTCAGTTATACTATTCTAACTGTATTCCTTGTAGTTGTTCCTGAGAGAAGCTATTCTAAAGAACAGAGTTCAAACATGCAAACAGTAGTTACCATGTTGGTGAATTGTATGGACAGCTTCCAGCATGTTTTTCCAATAACTTTTCCGTTCCCATGGATTAATTGTCTTTTTCTTTTTAAGCCAGCTATTAAGATCAATATTTCCACATTCCATCACCATATAGACATTCTTCTCACTGATTTCACTAAAATAACAGTTGCAAAAATAAAAGTTAATCTGAGCGTGCATGTATGGAGGTAGAAAGAGGGATTAAAATGATTTTACAAAAGCATTTACTTACTAGTCATAAAGTCGGATGATCTTATCACTATGTTGCTGAAGTTTGTTTAAGTGAGCAATCTCATTTTTATAGCTTTCTATAGTCTGTTGATCCGCTTCTTCTAGATTAACATGTTTGATGGCAAAAAGCTGTTTCTTTTCATCAAGTACTTGAAATACCTTTAAAACCCAATTAAAAAAAAATAACTAGATTCTTTTTAATATATTGCTGTATTTACTCTCTTGTTTTATTCTGGATAGATACATAACTTCACTGCACTCATTAACCAGCACAAGGCTATGAATTTCAACATACAGTATAATAAAAAATACTCTATTTTTTTTAAAAAAACAGAATCCTCAATCATGTATTAAATAATAAATACAACAGGCTTGGTTGAGGTCCATTTCCCATTTAATACATTATATTAAAGCCAATGAACCAATGTTTTATTTTTCACTGCTTCACCACTATCCACAATCTTGTTTTGAGACTTTAAACAGTATATGATTATTCGTGCATTACTTTCAAAGTCTCAAAACTAACTTATTTATGGCATTAAATATTTGCATTCTTGTCACTAGGAGAGTCAAGTATGTATCACCGACTCAAGATTATCCACATATTTGCATATTTCTGGAGCAATGTTAAGAGCAATTAATATGTATAACCATTTAGCATTGTTATTGTTGGTTTTAAAGCATTCGCTGAAAAAGTATGTCAATTTTTTAATTAAAAATCCTTATATGTACTCTTCAACCAGCTTTTTATCAATTTATATTTTTAGAGATCTGAATTTTTGAGCTCTAAGAGAAGAGTAAAATTCTAGATTAATTTTGATGATAACTATTTTTGAATTAAAATAGTTTTCCATGACTCACACCTAATAAACTCATAATTGGATGTGTTCCATATGATGTGTTCCAAATAAGCTAGCTTTGAAGGATGTCCAGAAGTTCCATCTGGTACAAAACCCAGCTGGGAAGGCTATTAAGGGGGGGTGGGGGTGGGGGTAGATAAATAGCATTATGCAAATATATATATATAGATTTGATGGTAGAAATCTGTGTACAGAAATCTCAGCCACTGAAATCACATAAAGTATTAGCCTTGAGTACATAGGATTGCATGCAATGGGATTGCATCCAATGTTATGGTCATATTTGGGACTTTCGTTGATATCCACTACCTATACATACTCTGAACTGGAGTAGAGGAATCCAAACCATGCTTTCTAAAATAGATCTGGCATTTTTTTCAAGGAAAAGATATGAGCTGCTAGAACAGTCTACTCTGTGGTTGGAAGTATATAATCAAGTATAAAAATGTATTTTCATGGTTATACACATAAAACAAGTATCTTTTCAACACAGAATGTTTTAATCCCAAGAATAGTTATGATTTGTTTTCAAATAACGGATAAAATAAGTTCCAAGCTATGAACTGTTGCACCTTAAGATGCTACAGTGAACTCCCCAAAGTGCTATGGGATATTTTAAATTTTTGAGATCCATTTGCAATGTCATATTTTTGCAACACCAAGGGTGTGGTGAACTGAGCTTTGAGAACCTCTGATGTAATCTATTGATATTTTATTTTTCACATACTACCTTAGTCACTTTATTTAAAAAACACAGGTATATACCACTGTTATATGTGTTGTATGTGTTAACATGCTGAATTAATGAATAAATTGGATTCTGCTGACCAAAAAAATGAAGTATTGAATAATGGAGTCTTATGCTGATCTGCTCAAAAGCAGGCACTTTGTGCTCAAAAGTATCGTATTTTTCAGAGTATAAGACACACTTCCCCCCCCCCCCAAAAGAGGCTGAAAATTTGGGTGCGTCTTATACTCGGAATGTATCTTTTTTGAAGCTTTTTTCAGCTCTAACAAGGCGCTAGTGAGTGAAGCGACCTCCGTGCTTTGCCTGCTTTTCTCATTGCTGCTCCCTCTCAGCTGTGCTTTAGAAGCTATTTTTCAGCCCTAACGAAGCACTAGCAAGTGAAGCGATCTTCCGCTCTTCACCTGCTTTTCTCATTGCTTCTCTCTCCAAAGGTCAGCTGTGCTTTAGAAACTGTTTTTTTATCCCCAAGCAGGGGATAAAAAGTGCGCGCACACATGCTCAAAACCAGCAAACTAATGTGCTGAAGTTGACCAGACTAAGATGAATATCTGACAGGCAGATTTTTTTTTCCTCCCCAAAAACTAAGCTGCATCTTATACTCCAAGAAATACGGTAGCTGCTAAGATTTACTTTCCCTTTTTCCAAACTGAATCATTAGAATATGGAAATAAGGGGAAAAAATACTGATTAACAAATTTTGATGATCTGGCAAATTTGTATATTTTGTGTAATTTTGATTGATCCTAATTCATCCGATTGATCCTAATTCCTCCAACTAATGGATTTTGCACTTTAGTATTCATTCCTTTTTTCTATACTAATTTGAAGTTTCAACTGAATTGTATGATGAACGGTATGAACAATTTGAGGATGATTGAGAAACTATATAATGAAGAAGAGAAACATAAAACATAAAATTGTATGTTTATGATCTTAATGCAATAAATGTTTAAAGTAGATAACAAACCATTTTTCACAAATAACAGTTTTCATCAAATCAAACATATTTATATTTCAATATTATCTTACCTTACTAGATCCTCCTCTGCCTATTTGTTTTAACACAGAGTACAATTTTCCTTTAACAAGTATGCATTCATTTGGTGATACAGAAGCTGAAACCTGAATAAAAAAGTTTGTAGTGTGAAAAGAAATGTACACAGAAAGAATCAAATGAAATTTCTGGCTTCGTTGCATTTACTGTATTTTATTTTATTTTTACCATTTGTATTTTATTGGTTTTTTTATACCCAGAGCCAGAGTTGGATGGCATAAAGTATATATCAGGGATGTCAAATTCGATTTCATTGAGGGCAGTATCAGGGTTGTGTTTGACCTTGGGGAGCCGGGGTGGGTGTGGCCAGCATGACATCATTTGTGCCTTTGGTGGCCCGAGTGCTTTGCCAGCAAAAATGGGCTCCCAAGTTTCCAATGATTCATGTACAATTAAGAGAACAATTTAAAGTGGACAAAAAGACCCTTGGACCTGAACATAAGTCAGCATTTGAAACTGAATTACCTGCAAATTGTGAACATGTAATTGCTAAAATGTACAAGCTTTTACTAAAATTGGAAGAAGAACAAATTAAAGCATGTATGATAAAATTGGTTAAGAGCTTTGGTTATAATATACAAATGGATTAATGGGAAAATATGTGATTGTAAAAGATATTTTTTATAAAATGATGTACCATTGGTATGACACCAAAAAAACTTTCTAGAATATAGAAAGATGCTACCAACTTTTGGAAATATGGAAAACATGAAGGGTTGTTTTATCAAGCCTGCAGAGCAGGGGTGAAATGCTCCCGGTTCGGACCGGATCGCTGATCTGGTAGCGATGGTGGCGTGTGGTTCGGAGAACCGGTAGCAAAAATCCCTGCGCCCCCCCCAGCACGCCCAGCTGAGCCGCACAATCATCAGAGGCTTTAAAAAAAAAACTTTTAAAAGCATTTTTTCTACAACCTCTTCCGACGAAAAAGTGCTTTTAAAAGTAAAAAAAAAAAAAGCCTCTGATGATCGCGTGGCTCAGCTGGGATCCTCAGAGGCTTTTCAAAGCATTTTTTTCTGCAACCTCTTGGCCGAAATGGTGGTTAAAAAATGCTTTGAAAAGTCTCTGACAATCCCAGTGAGTTGCCTGATCGTCAAAGAGGCTTTCCAAAGCATTTTTTAAAATGCCTCTCTGACGATCCCAGCTGAGTTGCCTAATTGGCAGAGTGGCTTTTCAAAGCATTAGAAAAAAATGCTTTGAAAAGTTAAAAAAAAAAAAAGTTGGCCACGCCCACCCAGTCACATTACACCCCCCCCACCAAGCCACGCCCACAGAACCGGTTATAACACATTTTACACTTCACCCCTGCTGTGGAGTTCTAAAAAAGCTAGAAAAATTGGTTTCACATACATACAGTGATACAAAGAGTAATGTTCAATTAAAACCAGAACTTTTTTGTTGGGATTAATGAATGCCCAACTAGAAAAGGCCTATGAAAGATAATTTGTGCACATGGTATCTGCAGCAAGGTGGATAATTTGTGCACATGGTATATGCGCAAAGCTGGAAAGGCTCTGAAATAGCCACAATGGAGGAATGGTTGGTGAAGATTTGACAATTAGAAAGGGTAGAATATGGAAAGAAGGAAACCAGTGTAATTATACAGAGAGAGGATAATATATAACTGCATTTTATTGCATTCATAACTGCAATAAAAAAGATTGGAAGCTGCTTTTTATATTTCTTTTCTTTCTTACTTATTCACTAACTTACTTTCTTAGTCTTTCGTTTGTTAATTATTCATTTATCTTTTTTTTCCCTACAAATTTGTATTGTTTTACTCAATAAAAATTAAATTTAAAAGAATTAATGTTAATATGAAATCACCAGCAAAATTCTTGCTTAACTCCTTGCTCAAATGAAGAAACATTATTTAGAAATCAATACTTCTTTTGCATTATCTTATACAATTTAGAAATAGCCGATACCTGTAATCCACTCTGTAGATGGAATGGAGTTGTTGGAGTACAATGTTGCAAATATGAACACTGGTTATATGGTGTGGTTGCCCTATCCATAGGAAGAAAATTATTTCTTACAACTGGAGTACTGAAAGAGAAAGAAAAAATATAATTATAATCCATGCACAAAATACTGTATTTCCTAACAATCATATCTGCAAATAATGAACAACCTGAGGTTTTTTTTCTCTGAACACTAAGACTTGAAGATATAAAGTTTGTTTTACTGGACCATTGTGGAGTATATGCCATTTCAGTATTTTAAGAAGTACGCTAGGCCAACATGAAATAAATTTCCAGAATCACTTTTTCACTTTCAACTTCACATGAACTTATTTCAACTCTTGTAGAAATGACTGGTTCACACTAGTATGCTAAAACAAAAAGTTGTGATCTGTTGTTAAAGCCTTATTCTACTGTAACAGACAGTCAGAAGTCAATGCTTCTTTTTCTTTCCCTACCCTTCCTCACTTTTCTTTGCCCTTTCCCCTTCCCTCTCCCTGTCCTCTTGCTTTTGTATTTTGTATTCTATAAAACTTTATAACCTAATAAAAACATATTCAAAAAAAATATATATTTCAACTCTTCGTTCGTGTGTCTATTTTCTTATAATGGCTTAAACTGTCCAAAAGCAAATTCAAATAAGCTATAAATAAATTTGAATATTAAAAAAACCCAGCCTCAAATGAAATTACCAGGCCACATAATCATGAACCATGTTGTTGCGAGGTGTTCCACCCACAAAAGCTTGACTCTTTCTCTCTGAAGCAGTCTCTGGTGAAATGGTACGTGAAACTTGCTCTGATGGTGAACATCTTTTAGGAACTGGAAAGGCAGCATGTTCAAGCCTTGAGTTTTTTCCCTGCAAAATGGGGAAGACTTTTATATGACTGGTTCTTAAGAATAGCATAGTATATGTCCACTTCCATTGTTTCATAGTTGACAATATAAATTGAACTGGACAGCAGAAATGGATATTACTTACTCTCTATAATGAGTACTATGATCTTAACACTATGGAGAAAAACAAGTCATTGGAGAAATCATAGAATCATAGGGCTGGAAAGGGCCTTGGAGGTCTTCTAGTCCAATCTCCTGCCCAAGGCAGGACTCCTTATTCCATCCCACGCAAACGGTTGTCCAGTCTTTTCTTGAAAACCCCCGTGATGGACGCAAAAGTAAATTGAAATCGCAGGATTTATCTATCTATCTATCTATCTATCTATCTATCTATCTATCTATGGGTTCGATTTATATGCCGCCCTTCTCCGGAGACTCAGGGTGGCTTACAATGTGTTAAGCAATAGCCTTCATACTTTTGTATATACCTGCTTAGTAGGGCTTTGCCCCCCCCAAGCGGTGTTCTATTTCTATACAAAGTTAGCTTATTGCCCCCACAATCCGGGTCCTCATTTTACCTACCTCAGAAGGATGGAAGGCTGAATCAACCTTGAGCCTGGTGAGATTCGAACTTGCAGTAATTGCAGGCAGCTGGTGCTATTTAACAGCACTTTAGTCTGCTGCGCCACCAAGGCTCTGATATGTTTTGCTTTTCTAGATGATGATATGCATTTTTGTGACTTTAACGAACAAGGTTAAAATAAACATGGAATTGTGTAATATGCAATCTAAGCCAGTCCACTTGAATTTTTCCCCCCAGAATGCAAAAAGGTTACATTTTCAGTTTTGCAAATCTTGATCAGAATGTGTGTATAATTTTCATTCTGGCTATATTTTTCTGCTGACATTGCTGCAAATGCTTGGCTGTAATAACCAATGAATCTATCTAGTAAGCTTGTGTCAGTTTGAAAAGTGCCCCCGTTCTTCATTTTGAGTAGAAACTCAACTAATCTTCAGTCTTATTAGCAGTCATCATAAGAGTAACAGCTCCAGAATTATCCATTGTATAGCTTTACTTAAAACGTTGTGTTTCTAGTTAGCATGTTTTTATAAGGAACATGGTCAATTCCCTTCCCTAGTGGGAAAGATATATAAAAGCGCAAAAGGAAAAAAAAATCCTACAAAGGACGCTGCTCTAGACTAAAAACTACAGATTAACATCTACTTTTAACAAACATGTTGTTTATTAAAGTAAAGGCTAAACTTAGTTTTTAGTCTACAGCAGGAAAAATCTTTTTTTTTCCTTCCCAGTGTTTTTTTCTGCAAGTCAAAGGTCCACTTATTTGGGCCAATCAGGTATTGATCCATTGGTTATGACAGGAATTGACTAATCAGCTTGTCCCTCGAACCTAACATCATGGGTTGAGAGAGAATGACTGAATCAAAGTCACCCAGCCAGTTTTTATGCCTAAGGTGAGACTTGAACTCAGAGTCCTCTGTTCTCTAGCACATTTGGAATGTTGACATGTGATGAAAAACCTTTACAAAACGTGTTGCTGCTATGGTTACCATGATCAATCACAAAACAGCCATTTATCAGAAGGTGGACTGTAATTTTTCTCCCGGGTGCTCTCTGTCATCTTAATGCCTACCTGAGTATGCCTATGTATAAATGTTACACTAAAAACGAATACTTTCCAGATTCCCCTTTACTTTTCTTTTTAATAATAGTAATAATACTTTATCCAATTTGTATGCTGATTGACTCTCAATGACTCTGGGTAGCTCACCCAGAGAGAGATCAGAAAAGAAATTAAAATAAAGTCAAGATAAATATTAAGTGGAACAAGGAGTCTGGTGGGAACTAAATGAGATAGCAATAGCACTAGCAATAGCACTTAGACTTATATAACACTTCACAGTGCTTTACAGCCCTCTTTAAGCGGTTTACAGAATCATCCTATTGTCCTCAACAATCTAGGTCCTCATTTTACTGACTTCAGAAGGATGAAAGGCTGAGTCAACCTTGAGCCTGGTGAGATTCGAACTGCCAAATTGCAGGCAGCCAGCAGACAGCAGAAGTAACCTACAGTACTGCACTCTAACCACTGCGCCATGCACATACCTGGGATCACACTAATATGATCCCAGGCACTAGACTGCATACCCTCACTTTGAAGTAATGAGATTTTTCCTGGACAGGAAAAGATGGGGTTAAATGAAAAAGACACAGAACATCACTATATTATAATTCCAGCAAGTGTACAATCTCAAAAGCCAGGTAAACTCAAGATCAATTTTTACATTGACTAAATTAATAATTTGCATTAACAGATTTACCTCTGAGTTTCTTTTATGCTGTGTTTCAAGGTGGGACCATTTATTTTTAGATGCAAGACAATTTAATTTGAACTGCTCCTGCTCCTTTTGGTAACTTCCAAGAGAAAAAGGGGGCTGCTGTTGTCCTTCCAGACAGGCGGATTCTATTATTCTTGGTTCCTCCTGCAGTATTTCGGTTTCTGAAACAAATAATCTCGTTATTAAAATGAATATGACAGAGATTCCAGTTGAATATCTAAATAAAACAGCCAGTCAAGAAAAGGACAAATCATATAGGAAATAAAAATGTTTTTAAAAGTAATCTATTTGCCAATTTCTATTGTTTTCTATGGCGGAAACACCTGAAGAGATTTGAAACGGAAAATGGAATGTGTGTGTTCCCTTGAATTTTGCTTCAGCAGAACATAGCCAGTTCAAAATGTTTAGACAGAACATTGCAGGTACAGGTCACCCTCAACTTACAACCCAGTTAATGACCATTCGAAGTGACGGTAGCTCAGAAAGAGTGTTTTACAGTCTGTAAAGCACCTCCAGCTGTCTTAAAATATTGTGCCACCACCCTGATGGTCACCTAAGTATGATCAGGGTGCTTGGCAACCTGTTTACACTTATGACCGGTTGCTAAGTGACCTACAATCATGGGATCACCATTTCCAATCTTCTCTGTTGGCTTCCCCAGAAAGTCAATGGGGAAGTTGGCAGGGAAGATTGCAAGCTGCTGCCAACCTGCCGAAGGATTCCCCTCTTTCCCCCCCTCTCCGTGCACAGAGGGGCAGAAATCCTTCATCAGGCTGCAGAAATGAAGCTAGGATCTTTGCAATCCCTGCTTCATTTCTCCAGCCCAGCACAGGAATTCCCTTCTGTGGTGGGAAAGGAGAGGATCTCGAAGATCTGACTTTCATTTCTGCAGCCCGTTGCAGGGGTTCTCTTCTGTGCACAGAGGGGAACTGCTTGTCTTCCTTATCAATTATGGTTGTAAGTCAAGGGCTACCTATAGTTTCTGGAAAAATCAATAAGAATCTATATTGCTATATTTTTTTTATTTTTTATTTTAAATTTGATTTATATGCCGCCCTTCTCCGGAGACTCAGGGCGGCTTACAATGCGTTAAGCAATAGCCTTCATACTTTTGTAAATTTATACAAAGTCAGCTTATTGCCCCCACAAACTGGGTCCTCAATTTACCTACCTTAGAAAGGATGGAAGGCTGAGTCAACCTTGAGCCTTGGTGAGATTCGAACCTGCAATAATTGCAGGCAGTTGATGTTAATAACAGGGTGCTTTAGACCACTGTACTATCCAAGGCTCTTTTGATTTTGATTTGACTCAACCAGTGGTTTCCTCTTTTTCCTCTTTCTATAATTCATATAAAAGATTGTGCTATGTCTATTTCTATGCTCTATTTGAGCATAGAAATCTATGCATACCAACTTAATTGCCTACAGAAAGCATATCTTAAACCAGCACAGAACATTGCTTCCTTTTCAGAATTAAATTTTCAATACAAAATGCAAAATCAAATCTGACACACAATATTCAAGATATAAATCATAAGCCTTTGCGGTTCCTTGAATTCAAAGGGAAAGAGTTACTTTGGAGCATATGGAGGCAGTTAAGGAACACCTTTCAAACTCCTTAAAGCAGCTGCAACTTTACAAAGGCTGTGTGCTCCACAGATGCATTGAAATCCCACCTTGTTTCTTTTGAACCCAGAGCACTGAACAGTGCTAATAAATTATAAAAATAACAAAGTTATAATTCCACATCCATTAAAACAAACCTCTTTTTTTAACATAAACAGGATCATTTTTCTCCTTTAACGTTAGAGTTGAATTCATAGCAACTTCTGAATTTTCTTCATCTGAGTGTATAAGATTTCTAACTGGCAAAGGCTAAATAAAAGAGGAAGAAAAATAAGGCTCCAGTTAATGGCTGCATGACCATTCACTCCTTTCCCCATTTCCACTTGCCCAAAATCCACAGATGAAAATGTGCAGCGTATCAAGGGGGTCTGAACCATGTTAAGAAGATATACCCTTCAAAGAGAATTTATGGCACAGAGAACAGTTTCCCAATCTCTCCTCTATGCAAGCTACGACTGGCCTACCGAGTTTAAAGGCTCTACTGAATAATGCAAAATGAGACACAGAGGTTCCTGGCAAAAACTCTTCTTACAGCAAAAACTTACAGCATCAGAATCCAATCTCATCTAAATCAAAGGGCCTAATGAGTAGAAATTTCAAGCATGTCATAAATATTCCGTTTAGTGTCACAATAGATCACTTGGTTCAGATGTTCTCTTATTTCATCAACTGCTGTGTTGTTAAGGCTGAATATCTAACCTTTACTTTTTGATTGCATTCAAGGGAAAAGAGGGAGGGATGAACGTACCGTTCACCCACATTTGTCTACATCGTTTTATTTTGCAAGATATCAATGACTATGTTTTAAAAATAGGGGGAAATTATATACCGCTTCGCAGTGCTTTACAGCCCTCTCTAAGCGATTTACAGAGTCAGTATATTGCCCCCAACAACCTGGGTCCTCATTTTACTCACCTCGGAAGGATGGAAGGCTGAGTCATCTTATAACAGGACCTGTTTATATAACAGGATTCTCTTCTTCATTTGAATCCCATCCCAAAATCTGCTTAGGAAAGTTCTTCCCACCTCTATTGGTATGACTCTATTACCAAATTCCTATTTTTTTTTCCTATGAGAGCCAGTTTGGTGTAGTTGTTAAGGTACCAGGCTAGAAATCAGGCGAAGGTAAGTTCTAGTCCTGCTTTATGCACAAAGCCAGCTGGGTGACCCTGAGCCAGTCACTTTCTCTCACCCCTAGTAAGGAGGCAATGGCAAGCCACTTCTGAAAAACCTTGCCAAGAAAACTGCAGGGACTTGTCTAGGCAGTCTCCAGGAGTCAGACACGATTGAACAGAAGAAAATAAATGATCTATAACAGTGGTCACCAACTGGTGATCCATGGACCACTGGTGGTCCATAAGAAAATTTTGGTGGTCCCCAGAAAAATTATTTTCATTTTTATATTGCACTAAATCAGGGATCCTCAAACTACGGCCCCTGGGCTGGATACATGCAATGAATCTTTGTGTTGCTACAGAGAGTCTCCCCCTTCGGGGGTTTTTTGTGCGGGGCAGAGGGGGACAAAAATTCCAACTTGGGATCCGCTTCAGCCTCTTGGTGTGGGGCTTTGGGTGAAGGGTGAAAGGAAGTGCCACTGGTGGCGAAGAACCAGAGGGCCTTGTTCCACTGGGACTGCATCATGGCCTGGAACTAGCTGACCATCTCATCCCACTGAGCCACCAGGCTCCGGTACCTGGACTTGCACTCCCACAGGTCTTCCCTCTGCTTGGAAAGCCTATGCTCATAGTCCTCAGTAAGGTGCTTCTGCTGAGCCTCCTTCTTGGTCAGATCCAATTTGAATTGAGCCAGCTGTTTTGCCAACACTTTCTCGTGATGGCTGCTTAGCTCCAACAACTACTTCCTGTTGGGGCCCTAAGGAGCCCAGGCGGGGAGGCGAGGAGTGGCTGGCAGGGAGGCGAGGAGTGGCTGGCAGGGGACGGGTGAGTAGAGACCGGAGAGGCGCCCTTCGACATGAGTCACATCAGGTTGGCCACACCCACCCAGCCACATGAGCACCTAGCCATGCCCATTCCGCCGGTCATTAGGCAGATTGTATTAGTGGTCCGCGGGATTTAAAATTATGAATTTAGTGGTCCCTGAGGTCCGAAAGGTTGGTGACCCCTGATCTATACCATGGGTGTCAAACTCAATGCACACGGGCCAGATCTGGCCCGCGGGGTGCTTAGATCTGGCCCACAGGTCCACCCTGGAAACCGCGAAGGACTGGCCTGCAGTCTGTCTGCCAGCAAAAACGGAGATTGGGCAGGCCGCACAGTGTCCCCGGGCTCCATTTTCACTGGCAGAGGGCTACAGGAAGCCATCTTGGCTAAAAATGGAGCCTCGATGAGTGATGTCAAGCAGACCACGCCCAACCTGGCCACGCCCCCTGGCCACCCCCTCTCTGGCCCCCCAAAGTCAAACACAACCCTGATGCAGTCCTCAATGAAATCAAGTTTGACACCCTGTATGCAGAATGGAGATCTCCATTCAGTGGGCCAACTGGTCTGCCCTCAAGCCAAGAGTGGCTGAAGCAGAGCTCTTTATTTGCAGTGCAAGACACAATTAACAAGTATTCTAGCTAGAACATCTGCAAGACAGACTTTCCTTCAGTTACCAATCTATTTTCTTTGATAAAGGGAAGAGGCGATTGATATTATCAAGGCCCACATTTGCTAGACATTTTATTTGGAGCACTGCAAATACAGCTCTGCTATTTTCTCTGCAATATTAAATGAATTGTCCCAGTTGGTTCCACACAGGGGGAAAAAAAATCTCTGTGTAGGAGCCAGCAGCAGGAAACACTTTCCCCATGTTCCTGAGAAAGGACATGAGAAAGGACATCAAGAAGCAGATTTTCCCTCCAGGATTAGAACTCTAGTATCTTCCCCCCCCCCCCCCGTCTCTTATTTGTATCTGTAACTTCTAGATGCAGTTTCCCACAGTTTACACAATCAAATTCCATTTCTCTAACAGACATGAAACAGAGTATTCTATTACCTTCAAGTCTCGGGGCAGATAAGGACCACTTTGGTTAAGTTTTGATTCAGGCTGTAGTAGCTGGATCAGATTGGTTCCAGATGTTTGCCTAGTTTCCCAGAATATTAAAATTTAGTTATAAGGTTCCAGACATAAGAAGCAACAGTACTCAAAAATTAGCAAGGAGCACAAGCTAATATAACTTTAAAAAAAAAAAAAGATATCAAAACTCTCTCAATTTGGCACTTTTTCTTGTTAAATAAATTCAAACACTTTAAAACAGACTTCAATAGAAGTTTTCCAAAACCCTGTGGCCTTGGGTTTGTCTTTCAGCCCTTTATTAATCCTACAGTAATTCAAAATTGTCTTTTAGAAGCAAATGAGTTTGAAACACTACTCTGTAATAGGGATGACCAGCTTGTGCCTCATAGTTGTACTTATGGTACACCTAAGCAAATTTTATAAAGCTATTCAGAGATCTGGAAAGTTACCTGCTCCTTCCCTGTCTACTACATATGGTGAAGAAACAGAAAAAACAGATTCAATTGTTCTGGTATTTTATCTTACTCACCATAAGCATTTAACACCTGATACATTATCCCAAAGAAAACTTAATTGCTGCTTACATTCACATCTATCACACTATTCCCTTTCAGGATAAGTAATGTTATACAAGCCACAAAAAAGCAGCAAGAAATAGTAAGCCAAAAATATTAGAAAGCATGAGAGGAAAAGAAATTAAAAGTAAATCTATTACATCCTTCCTCTTCCACAAACACATATGTAACTAATTTTGCAGATATCTAAAAATCTATTTTTTAAATTTTTTATTCCGCCTTGCTTCATCTACAACTCAAGGTGGTGAACATAGTGTACCAATATTCCTTCTTCCTCATTTTCCCCACAATAACCCTGTGGGGTGAATTGGGCTAAGAGAAAGTGACTGGCCCAAAATCACCCAGCCATTTTTTTTCTTTCATTCCTTAAAAAATTCATGCTCTTTGCACTTCAGTTCAAGACCAAATCTTCCATGCGGTCTGGTCACCACCAGAAATTTGACCACAGATATTTGGCTTCTGCTGCCCATCATTTATTCGGTTAATCAAGGTTTTTCAAGTAACAGTTAGTAAGCTAAGGAAAGGGTGTAGATTAAACTATTGGCCTTAAGTTTTCTCCTATTTTGGCTAGAAAGCCACAAATGCAACATAGGTTGCTCATGCTATTCTGTACAATGTAGAAACTCTAGTCTGGAGACTACCTTCCAAGTCAACATATTGAGGACTCTGCCCTTTCAACATCAACTTACACACAGGATACTCTTTCCTGTCAAAATCCCAAAATCCTTCTCTATAGCCAGTTTAATTGTTTCATACCTCTTTGCAACAGTAGGAATTTCCACCTTCAATGATTCATTTGCATTACTCTCACTTTCATTTGTTAATTGAAGAGGAACTCTCCCAAACATACATTTCTAAAGAATAAAATACAATGGAACTGATCAGATGGAAATCAATAAATAAATATAACAGAAGCATAAAGAATATGTTGTATTTGCGGAATATTTATAGAAACAGAAAGCTTTCTACCTGATTAGACTTATTTAATTGTGTTAATGGTTTGCGTCCACCAAAAACCAATTCAGTCTCTCTCGAGGAATCATTTTTCTCTCTAAAATGAAAACATGAGACGTGCAGTTGTATCAAGGCGACTGAAGCTAGAACAAAAAGAATGTTGTGTAATATTTTAATCCACTTACCCTGGGAAAAAACTGGTCATACTGGTAGTGATCTCATTAAAATCAGTATTTTTTTTCTTATTCTGCAAGTTCTCAGTTATATTGTGCAAGTTTGGTCCTGTAAATATGCAATTTATCAACATACAAAATTAAAATATTTGAGCCAATCTCTGCTGAATATTGTACGTTTAAACAATATAATAAAATTCACAATATTTCAGAATACATGCTTTAATATATTTTATCATAGCACCATGATAAACATGAAGAACTTTAAGAAGTTTACTCATCTTTTTCTAGCAAGTAAGGTATGTTGAATAACATTTTAGGATTTGAATTAATGTCACATCATGATTCATAATTACACTTAGATCACTCTAAATCAATCAACATTATCCTCATTCTTCTAAAATTCATATTACCTATTAGAGCTATGCAGTAATGGAATTCAAAGGGCAAATCATATTTCAAAGTGCATGTGAACTGGCATACAGCATCTATCAGGAACACCTTAAAGCAATTGCATCTTGGCACATTTATATTCCATGGCTGATGCATGATATCCAAAAAATAGGCATTTGGTTTAATGCAGGAATGAAGTGTTATGTGCATGTCCATTTGTACAGAATCTAAAAACACATATACTTGATAACATCTAGCCAAATAAAAATATCCAGTGCTTGGGAGCAGGCTTTCAATGCTTCCATACTTCTTGCTCCTTCCCCTTACTAAAATAATAAAAAAATTATGCAGAAGAATACAGAAAATGAGGAAAATTAAACATATGTATCTGTTCATTTATTAAATGTATGCGGCTGCCCAACTCCCAGTAACTCTGGACAATTTATAAAATGCTAAAAACAATTTAAAGTTGAAGATTCTGGGTGGTCTTCAAGGGCAGCCCTATGTTGAGACGCGAGATGTCTAAGGCATGAATAACTGCTAAAAGGATCCCTTGATCTAGCAAAAAGCACAAGTGACATACTAGATGAAGCGAAGGTCTTCTTGGCTAGTTTCTACCTGCTCATCAAGAAGGAGCTGAGAGTCCAGTGAGATCCCCAAATTGTACATCAAATTTGGTAAAATGGTAAAAATGGTAGCTCCAGGCATTGGAACATAATCTCGACAGCATCACTTGGCCAGCCCCGGAGTTGAAAGATATAATTGGGTGTTGATACTGATACCTGGGATCTCATACTCAGTGGTGGACTCCTCAGGAAAACAAAATACTGGGAACAACTTACTGAGATTACATGCAACTTTCTCTGCCAACATTGCCACTGACTTTGTGGGAAGCCAGCAGGGAAAGTCACAACTGGCAATCATGTGATATGGCTCGCTGTGATATCATAATTGCAATCCAGACACCCAAACATCTGGTTTGTGATCATGTGACCATGGGGATGTTGCAATAGTTAGAACTTTGAGGACTGGTTGTATGTCCATTTTTTCCCACTGCTGTCCTAACTTCACTGAACGAATAAACATAAGGTAAACAAACATAAATGTAAGACCACTTGTATAGATTTTTCTAAAGTAAAATTCCGCCTATCTATATTTGATAGATTTGTGCATACTATACATCCAATTTAATTAGAGCTAACCAAGTCACAAGCATTGTAGGCAATAAAATGAAAGCTGGAATTGTCAGAGTGCGCACAATGTGACTATTTTGAGACAACCCAGGAGCAAAATATAGTAAACAGAGATTTGTCTTTCAAATAGTGGTTTATCTACAAGGAATATATACATACACGCACTCGGCAAAGTCAGGCAATCAATCAACTATAGCACGGAAGCATATATGGAGAGATATGCCCCAAAAGGGCCTCTCTTATAATACAGACTCTTAAAGTGGTACAGTCAAATAACCCTGTTGACTCATTACTACCATTGCATCATTATTACAGTATTACAGCAGCTGGTCAGCTATTAAATCATCATTACCCTGACAGGAATTATGATTGATACATTTGAATGAATAAATTAAAATTGTGAGCCCTTTTTTTCAAAAATAAAATAGTTATTTTCTAAATAGCTATAGTATATATTAGTGTTTAATTTCCCAGTGAAGTGAACTCCAAACTTTAAGTTTATATGAAAATTCTAACGTCTACAGGATTATCTTAGAACAGAGTGAGGTTATTTACCCAAGTTATAATCCTTTTAATTAAAAATGATCAACAGTTTATGGCTCACCTGACAAATTTTCTTTTTCTTCAACAGAAAGTAGTTGTGTTTTTTGTAAGTTTAAGTTTCGTAGAGCAATTTCTAACATTTCTGCTGGAACTGCTCTTGATTCTACACCTTTTTCGAGCAGCTGTTTCGCTTTCTTGATATTTCCTAGTAAAAGATAACAGTCCTTTTATTTTTCCAAGAAAAAAGAATTGTGTATTTTTGAAAATAATAAAGAAAATAATGTCCTGCGTTGAGTTCCTATTGTGCGATTATGTGGATATACCAATGCAACTTTCTTCGCAACAACACCAAATCATCTTCCAAAGTGCCCTTTGATGTCCCAATCTATCCTAAAGGAACAGAATTCCCTAGAAATCTTCATTTAATCAGAACCAATCCCATCTGGCTCCCAAGCGCAAAGTATTTAACAAAGAACTACTAGTTGTTGCAATTATTTTCAAAAGGATTATTTCTCAAAGTGTTCTGCTGAATTATTTTTCCTTTACAGCACATCTAGCTTTTCTTTTTGTTTCTTGTGAAACATTAATTTCAAAAGTAAAGTATCACAAAGAACCTTTTATACAGAATTAATATAATAGCTTTTATTAAAAGAAATAATCCATAATTAGGCAAATAAATTAAATTTACTTGAGACATAATTAGGCTAATAAATTAAATTTACTTGAGACAGTTTTCAATGTCACACAGATAGTTAAAACAAATCAATGGTCAATGCATTTTCTCTATTTAAAATTTGACATTATCAAGCTAAGGGAAAACAATGTAAGATGTAGATGTCAAATCTGATTTTATATTTATTATAGACTGAGATAAGTAAACATAGTCAACATAGAAAAATGTTCATTTGTTCAGCTCTTTTTCTAAGCTATAATGGTGCTAATGAAGGAACTTATGACTGGTCCTTTAAATTCCAGCCATTGTAGCACCCCTGCCGTCAACAGACCAAAATTCTGGATTACCCACATTTATAATCCCCTTTTGGCTGCCCATCTACTTTTTTTTTTTTAATTTGATTTATATGCCGCCCTTCTCCGGAGACTCAGGGCGGCTTACAATGCGCTAAGCAATAGCCTTCATACTTTTGTATATTTATACAAAGTCAGCTTATTGCCCCCACAAACTGGGTCCTCAATTTACCTACCTTAGAAAGGATGGAAGGCTGAGTCAACCTTGAGCCTTGGTGAGATTCGAACCTGCAATAATTGCAGGCAGCTGGTGTTAATAACAGGGTGCTTTAGACCACTGTACTATCCAAGGCTCTTACTTGCTGCCTTTAGCTGCTCCCAGTCTGGCCTTGCCTGCCACTATCATGCCACCTCACTGCTTTCCACCACTGTACAGACTGAGGGCGTTCTTTTTGTGCCAGTGCAGGTAGGACCTTCCTCTTACACACCTGGGGCTTCTCTTGCACTTTGACTAGGGGTTTCTTTTGCAAACGGAGGATAAGGTCAGCATCCAAGAGGTCTCCCTAGCACTGGCACAAAAGAATGGGGCATAGAAAAAATTAATCAGTACAGTGGTGGCATGCAATGTTGTGGGCACTGTAGGAAGGGTTGAGCAACAGGGGGAATCAGCGGAAAGGGATAGGTGGATGGGGGAAGATGAAGTGGAGGCAGCCCCTTATCTTCTTCCAAGAATGGATTGGATCCAGGTGAGTCCTCACCTAACAACCACGTGAGATTCACTCAACAACAGCAACTGGGATTGCCAGAACTGCTATCACTAAACAGAGTACTCACATGACATTCTGTGTAATGACCGAATCACTTAGCAACAGAGTTGCTGGTCCCATCTTCAATAATTAAGTGAGGATTACCTGTATTTCCTTTATTTAAGATTTAAAATTTATATATATCAGTATTTTTCTAAGATCTTAATGTAGTTGTTTTGAAAGTTTAATATTAAATTATTTAAATATGAGTGCCAGTTTGGCAAGTGATTAAGGGCCGAGATAAAAATTTGAAGGCTTGTGGGAGGTCCTCCCTCCCTTATGCATGAAAGCCAGTGCAGTGATTTTGGGTTGGTTATTCTCTTAGTCCAACCTGCCTAATTGGGTTGCTCTGGTGGAGAAAATAGGAGATGGGAGGATTATGTATACCATTTTGAATTATATAAAATAAAGATGGGATAGACATCCTGTAATGAAATAAATACAATTTAAAGAATTATATTAAATACATTATTAAATATTTTATACAAATATTTAAAATATTTAAATATTTTAGATTTATTTATTAAACAATCACTATTACATAGAAATGCCACCTTAGTTTATTTCTATTCACTATTTCAATTTACAGCTACCCAAGCACTGCACAGCAAAAATATCTTTACACTGCAATTAAAAATAGTTTACTTTTGACCAGTTGAACTTTCAGTGCATTGGAGAAGTAGTGAAGTGAAAAAATACAGTTAGAACAGGATAATATGATGTTCAAGTTACAGTAAAGAAATGATGTATTCTAATTTTGTCTTCTTTGGTGTAAAATTTGTTGGACACTACCTTTAAAAAGAAAAGAACCATTTAATAATTCTGTAATCAATGTGTTCTCCTACCTAACCAAATAATTGTGTCCTTAGAAGAAAAAACATTGACTGTAACTGCACAGTTGAATCTCTCTACATGGCTAAGATAGGCTAAATAGCAGCAAATCTACATTTAACTATAAACCTGTTCCTACAAACCTTGTGAGAGTTCAAATTGTGCAAAAGCTACATGGACAAAAGCAAATTTCTTGCAGTTCAGCCTAGCAAGATGGAATTGATCGCGTGCGTCTTCTGGTTCTTCAATACTGCAAATAAAAAAAACCCAATACAACATGGATTAATTCAGAGAGAAAAATGTTACATAGGGTTTTAAACAATAAATAAAACCCTTACAGGATTGCAGAAACTATAACATTTACACAAAACTATCTTCTTCATACTATAAAGGTATACCCTTCAGGTCAAACTTAACTTGGGTGTCATCGGACACATCCATCTGGGTTTCTTGGAAACAGTACAGAACTGTTTCACTATTACTTTTTCTCTGGAATTTTTTCACCTTCCATTCTTGCCTATATCCCTAGCACGGTGGTCTCTAACAGAAGTATCATATCCAGTTCTGCTTAGTCAAAGCCAGCAAATGTTATTTAAAGTAGCAACTGAGGCTCAATAGAATATATTCCACAATTCCACATGACCAACCAAATCCAAGCATGAGCTACCATGGATTTCTAGTACCGTAGTGTTCAGGAAGCCGCCACAAAATGGATACTCTATCCCCGTGATGGCGAACCTATGGCACGGGTGCCACAGGTGGCACGCAGAGCCATATCGGTGGGCACGCGAGCTCAGCTCCGGCACGCATGCATGTGCCAGCCAGCTGATTTTCGGGCCTTCTGGGTCCACCAGAAGTCAGGAAACACACTGTTTCCAGCCTCCAGAGGGCCTGGGGGAGGGGGGAGGGGAAGGCCATTTTTGCCCTCCCCAGGCTCCAAAGCCTTTCTAAGAGCCTGGGGAGGGCAAAAAACGGGCGTATAGGCGACCCCCCGTGCCATCACGGGCCAAAAGGGGGGGGGGCACAGGGGGGGGGTAGGGTGCATAGAATTATGGATGTGGGCACTCTGCGTGTGACCCCACCATGCTCCCCCCGCTTTTGGCACGTGATGAAAAAAAGCCATCACTGCTCTATCCTAATGAGAAAAACAAAAGGAGTGGAAAATGTGGAAGGAATTGAGAAACAGGTAGCAAAAACAACAAAATGAGCAATAAGAATTGCTAATGTCAAATCTTTAAAATTTGACACTGGTTATTGTCAAGACTACCTCTTCCAATAACAATCAACCTATTGAATGCCTGCTTCCTGTGATAACCTACTAAGTCTTTTCTACTTCCATGAAGGGAAGGAGGGGAAGGCCAGGAAGTGTTTTTTTTTTTCCTTTTCAAAAGAACCCTGTCGAATAGTCTCCCTCCATGAAATCAGACTTTTGGGCAATTAAATGACAAAGGAATGAAGGATATAAAATTTTGTAATTCGTGCCTCCCCGGAATTTTGGAGACTTTCTGAGAGCTTCAATAAATGTAATGCTGGGGATCACCTTTGCTTACTAGAATTTTCAAAAGCATTTGAATTAGTGGAGAAGGGATAGAAGGTACAGATCTTCTAAATATTTGTATATACAGTATATAACACAAAAATACAAATAAACTGTCAGAAAATATTAATGAAAGTGATTAAATGGAGTCGCTTAAGAGCCTGTTTTAGTTTTTAAACTGCTTTTAATTATCATGATTTAAAGGTAAACAGTGAATTGGCCAAATATGCAAATGACACCATCTCTTTGGGGGTGGCGAAAAGTAATGTGATTCCGAAGAGCTCCAGAAGGATCATTTTGAACAGGGTGAATGATCAGTCAAAAAGCAAATGCAATTAAGTTATGTAAAGTTTAAACAATAGAAATTATGGCAGAATAACTACATAAGTTTATACATGCAAAAGTTGAATGACAAATGTCTCCAATGTTATAAATTGTCCACAGATGGCAGTACTGGTGTGGCAGAATATCTGTCATGTTCTTTAGCATTGCTCTCACTTCATTGGATGGGAAGCAAGAGGCTTGTGTTGCTATTGTTTGGAAGTAGAAGCCTGCAGTAAGTACCCATTCCTGTGCTTTAAGTAATAGGTTGAATTTTTGTGAGTATTCTAGGTTGTTGGTCCCAAACAATGTGAAGATGGTGAACCAAGAAGAGCTATGTAATCACATACAAAGTGGAGGTTGGTGACAGCAACAGACAAGTGTCATATCAGCAAGGTTGATAAACTGATTAAATACAATCAGTGATTCGCTCATAGGGAAATTGCTTGGCTTTTCATAAGAATGTATATCAGACATTACTGATGTATTTCTATATTAGAAGGTTTGTGGAAGATGGATTTTACAGTACAGAAGTATTTTAATTTTTGGTTTTATTGTACACACATACCCACACCCGAGTCAATTTGGGTTATTTATTTTTATTTTTTTATTTATATTTATATGCCGCCCTTCTCCGGAGACTCAGGGCGGCTTACAATGCGCTAAGCAATAGCCTTCATACTTTTGTATATTTATACAAAGTCAGCTTATTGCCCCCACAAACCGGGTTAGATGGGAAGCCATTTAAATTTGACAAATAAAAATAAAAAGCAGTTGTAAAATCAATTACCATGATGATAGCCACGTATGTGGATAGCTTTAAAATAAAACTGGATCAATTCATGAAAGACAAGCCTATCAAGGTCTATTAGTGTTGATAGCTTAATATCATTTCCAGTCTGAGGGAAAGATGCCTCTAAACACCAGTTGTAGATGAACAATGGAAACGTAAGATTGTCTCCACCTCCTCAAGACTACCTCAGAGGCTGGATGGGTAAAATAAAATGTTGAGTTAAGATGGGCCTGATCTAACAGGACTAGTTTATGTTCTAGATGGGGTCTGTGTAAAGTCAAAGCCTCTAATCCAGAATTGCAAGGGCAAAAGCAAAAGCAATAAAAAGGAAGCAATTAAAATTGAAATCTCAGGATTGTTTTTCTTTTCTAGAAGGTGCACTTTTCTATGACTTCAACAAAACAGTTAAAATAAGCATGGTTTTGTGTACAACGCTATCAAAGTGAGTCCATTTGAATTTTTTTCCCAGATTGCAAATACTTACGCTTTCAGTTCCGCAAATCTAACCAGAATATGAGCATAGTTTTCATTCTGGCTATATTTTTCTGCTGACAGTGCTGCAACTGCTTGGCTGTAACGACCAATTAATCTATTTAGTAAGCTTGTGTCAGTCTGAAAAGTGCCCCTTTTCTCCATTTTGAGTAAGAAACTCAACCAATCCTCAGGATTATTAGCAGTCATCATAATCTGATTAACAGTTCCAGAATTATCTAAAACCCAAACAAAAAGTGTCTTTAAGGCACTGTTAAAAAGAAATAAATCCATCTTCAAAATTAATATAGGAAATTATTCCTCACAAAATAGTAATCAAATCTACAAACAGATGTGCGTATGTGTGTCTGACTAGATACAACAATCCCCATTATAACATCCAGGTTATTATTTTAATTTGTAATGCAATAATTGTGAAGAGGGACTGGTGGCTTGTGTGTATTACATAACAGCATCAAATATTGCAAGACACTTAAATATTTTCTTTTAATCCTTTTTGAATGGAATTATTTCTTATTAAATACAAAGATGCATTACACCTAGAAATGTAGACGTTTGGTAATCAAACGACAAACATTTAGTTAAAGAAACTCAAAATATCAAGTGACCACTGGAAGTTCTTTGCGTGTGTGTGTGTGTGCGTGCGTGTTCATGTATGCACAATAATACAGAGAGAATGAGTAGGCAACATATTTCAAAATAGGCCATTCCAGCTGAGATCATTATCTGACAAATCAACAAATGTTCCTTATATTGGCTATCAAAAAATAAGTATTACTTATATCTTTAAGATTACTTAAATCTTTTAAGATTTGAAGAACAAAATTAAACAACTGTCAAAACAAAAACATATACCCTTTCCCCCCGAAAATAAGACATCCTCTGATAATAAGCCCAATAGGGCTTTTGAGTGCATGCACTAAAATAAGCCCCCCCCCCCCAAAAAAAATATTTAAACACAGAGCTGGAAATCAGGTAAGATGGCAAGAGGAGCCCCATCTTGCTCCAATGTGATCCAAAATAATAAGACCTTCCCGAAAATAAGGCCAAGTGCTTATTTTGGGGTTCAAAAAAATATAATAACAGGGTCTTATTTTCAGGGAAACACGGGTAGCTACCTTAGAAAAATGTTGCAGGGAAAATAGAAAGTAGTAATTATAGAAGAGAAACTACATTTATTCTTTTCTGTCAGAAGAAATTTAATACATGTCCACTGAACATAATTTGTTAAAAATATTAAAGAAAACAGATATTTTTTGTGGAGAAGGAATTCTTCTATTCAGTTGATCATTAAATGTGACATACCTGTTGTATCAGTTGATACTTTAGTAAAGTTAAGTTCATCTGTAACATTATCTTCATTTTTACATTTGTTTTTTAGGTCTCTAACTCTACTCATAATAGATGCGACAAACAGACCTTTTTCACTCAAATCGTCTTCCTGCATCTCTAGAAAAAGGAAAGTCATATTAAATATAGAGCTTTCTAAATATATGAATGTTTAACTTTAGCATTAAAAAGAAACCGGGATAACTTTATAACCAGTATTTTACAGGAATAATTAATTGCAAAAACATTGTAATGCCATACATTTCAGTAAAATAGAATAATTTAGATCTATCAAATTCTGCTTTATTCAGCACATATGCTAAGAATTCAGTTAAATGCAATTTAAATCATATTAATTTGTACATTAAAAAATAAGTAACTTGGTAGGAAACATTTGCATTTGCCTAGCTTAGTTTTTAATGCAATATTTTCTGTGTTCCCACAAAGCTAGCCAAGCAACTTTTCTGAGAATGTGGCATAATCACGTGTAGCATATACATTCAGGTTTTCTGGCAAGGGAACACATTAACAATCTAGTCATGCCATACTGAGACGGGAAAAGTTGCAAAAGCAACCAGTTGAAGCAGTATAAAGCCACCACACAGAATTGCCACATTTGCCTCTCCCCAGTGCATCCTCAGTCGGAGTTTAAATTAAAAGTATGCAATTTAGGATGTGAGATAAAATATTATGTCATTTTTAAAAAATCTACTACTAAATGTATAGTGATGTTTTGCTAGGAAAAAAAACATTCAAATCTTCCTTTATTTCTACTTCTTTGTAATACTTCTGTGAACCACATTAATGGAAATGGAAATAATTCTGCTCTCAAAAAACAATTGTTTCTAGTGCCCCTTTTCCTTTTTATAGAGGTATAGCTATTTACTCTGAAGGGAGAAGAGAGGGGCTCTGTTTAATAGACAACTCAAACTTTCATCCTTTTAAATGAAGTCCATTTATCTCTGAGCACATGTTTTTCACTGATCCTGCTGGACATGAAGGTATGTAAGTGGGAGAAGAGTCTGTTGCAATAATCTAAACCTCATTAAAGTGTATGAAAGACTCCTAAATACTACCTGTTTCTTGACCTTGTCTACTTTGAAGAGCTGACAAAGGCGGTCACTTGTTTTTTAATCATTCTTGCTTAACCATCTTTTCTAGGCTGTTTGGCGATTTACTTTCACTTGGGAAACCTGATTTTCTCCAACTTCTTAGAGTCTGAAGTCAGATAGTGGGCATTATCTGTAAATTGGGAATGACTGACTGTTCTGTTTAATCTATGGTTGAGATTTGTTTTCCTTCATTAATTTGCTAAAGCTCTTTCTTGTTCAACCTCTTTTCTGTTTTTTTCATTCACTCAAAACAATTCTCTTCACTGCTAGTACACTTTCCCTACCTTCTTGGGGGGAAAATAAAGCACACATCTTAATAGTTATTTGTACATCTCAATATTTTTCCTGGGTTTTTTTTCTAAAAATATTGTTTTTCCTTCTTGAAAATATTGACTAATGAAGACCAGTTTCTGTTAATTTATTAGAATATATAGTAGCTATACAATATGATTCCCCTTGCATAACATTAATATGCAGAATCAGCCACTGTTGCATTCTTAATACACACAAACATATTCATTTTTCTGATAACAGAGGATTGATGTCTTTGCTTCCACACAGTGCAGAATCATAAGAACTAAGAACTATAGTAACTAAAATACAGACTTGATCAAAACAGGAAAAAAATCATTGCATGAAGAATTTAAAAAGAAATGTTGAAGCTAATGTTTTGTTATGAATTGCTTTAGTTTGAAATTTATCTAGTGTTGGATAAAATGGATTTTTATCTTGTGGATCATTTTATGCATACATAAAATTCCTCAGTAGGCCCTTCCATAATGTGGACAGTTCATAAGAAGCTGGGGTAGAAAATATAAGTGAAATAGGAAAATGGTACCAGGCTGCCAAAAAAATTATTAATAAAGCAGTAACATTGAATTATTATAAGAAAAACTGACTTACAGTCATATGGATTTTGTTATGGTTCAGATATTTTTGTATATTGTGGAAATCATTAGGGTACATTATGTACTTAGCTCTTAATCTTGAATCAGATGAGTACTAATTTGTTATTTATTGTAATCTGACTGTAAGAACCAGGACTGCAGTGATGATACTTTCAAATACATCCATAGAAGTCTTACAAGTAATCAGGTCTATTCACCTTCCCATCTACAAAAGTGAAATGCAACCCACAGTATGCATTGGGATAGATGCTTGACACCTCTGGTTTTGTACATTCAAAGTTTATCAAGCTCTATTGATCATTAGCTTGGTGGCTTATCACCAGGGAAATCCATAGTTTAAAGGAAAAGATGGGATATATTTTTAGATTATATCTTTCAAGTATCAACAATACTTGATCATTATCCATTACTCTGCAATTTAGCCAATTCATTCTTTTGTTTAATATAATTTTAAAGCAACTTGAACATTAGCATATTGGCTAAGAAAACACTTCTCTGTTACTCATACTGGGCAATGACAATAAGCATAACATAATCCTATAAACAACTCCACCACTGTAAGTTGAAATGAAAACAATTTGGAAAGCAAATGTCAACAGTAATCTCACATTCATTTTCTAACATAATTGCATATGCACATGAAGACACAAAATCTTTTAGTCTATCTTAAATAATCCTTTAAAATTAAGCAAGTTTCCTACTTTAGAATCTTGCTCTCGACAAAGCATTCCCACACACTCACACAAGAATTAAGAAACACAGTTTTATACCAACACCAGACCTAATGCCCCAAATCTCACTCATGTGGAGGCGAGAGGAAGCATAATTTGCATTTACACCACCACAGTGTTAGGCAACTTTTCCCATTGGCAATACAAGATTTTGCTCAGTTTGTTTCTCTTGATTGAACGGATTTTTTTTCCACAAACAAATCACTCCCTTGCCTTAACTGATCCTAGCATCTTGAACAAATATGGACTTGCAAGAGTTTGGAAACAAGCAAATGCTTTTTGGATCTCAATTGGCACACTTCCTAATGACACATTGTAGTGTTCCTTCTAGAGAGGTAGACACATTTAGAATGCTGCAACAAATACATGAATGAGGTCGTATATATATTGTGGCAAAAACCTGCATGGACGAGAGCCGATTTTAATAGGTAGATTAAATGTTTTTCTCAGTTGGCACACATGTAGGAACGCAGAAGGGAAGAACAGACTGCAGAATAGGCTGAAAAATAAAAGGTGTAAGGACTATGACATATCATCTATGTTTATTACAAGATTTATTTCCATAAACCACCAACACCTTTCTGTCATTGCAACTATCAAATTTAGATTTTAACTGTTTCTATCACTAACTCAAATGCAATACATCAATCTAACATGATTTGTAATGGTCCCAGCTATGCAAAATCTGAGGATAACCGTAGAAACCATTATTAAATCTATGTCCTTATTTTCACCCAGTAAGACTGTTCTTAGATCACTCAATTGGATACACTAATGAAGTATATCCAAATCAAACATTTAATCAATAAGAGCCTTATAGATATGCTATAGATATGCTCTATAGATAAAACAGCTGTTTCTCTTACCAAGAGCATGATGCAGGATTTAAAGCAGGGGTGGGAACTTATAGCCTTTACTTTATGACTTGTGAACTCCCAGAATTCCCGAGTGAGCCAGGAATTTGTCGTAAAGTGTTGGGCAGAAAATGGAAAGACCCAGGATTACCAAAGTTTACTTGATGACTCTGAGTCTGTCGTTCTCTTAGCACAAACCAACTCACAGGTTTGTTGTCGTGGGTATAAATTGGAGGAATGCTACACTGACTTGAGCTTTTAAAGAAAAAAAACAGGATATGAATCTAATAAATTCCATTAAGAAACATTGGAATTAAGTAGATTAACCTATAAAGGAAATTTGCTGTATGTGTCTAGAAGTGAATGTTTCTCAATATATTCTAGAAGTCTTGATTTTGGATCTCTGTGCATTATTTAAAATATATAAACTAAATTGTTTTGGCCTTAGTACACAAACCTTAAATATATTGTCATCTAACTTTTCTCTAGGAATAAATCTCTATACACTGATAACACACTCAAAGATGCACTATAAACCATTATGAAATAGTGATGATAGTAATACTGTGAACCTAATAAAGCCAATTTTCTCACCCATTATTATTTCAGTTTTCTTCAAATCCTGTAATAATTATAAGAGATGTTTATTCCTGTAATAACAGCCTATGAATGGTTCAACTCAAATACTACTTTACATCTTCTCTCAGTACCTTATCTTTTACCTAAGATGAATCAACCACTTACAATATTCATCAACTTACTCCATGGGAAAAAGGCTTTTGAGAAATGCTCACCTCTACAACAACTTGAAATAGAATCATACCAAACAAAACAATCACTTTCCCTCTGTTGTTTATCTAACTAATGCATATGATGATATCATAGCACATATGTGCCTCAATGCTCTCAGAACATGTCACCCAATTCTCAGGGGTTGGTTGAGAAGCACTTCCATCATTTTTAAAGTAACCAGGACCAATCAAAACTTCCTAGGAAGAACAGAACAATACAGTGATTTTTCTTGGACTTGCAGTTCTTAATATTACCTGTGATATGCTTTCTGACAGACACCTATTTCACTAGAAAAGAGAATTGCAAAAAGTTCCAATTTAATTATTTTCTTCAATGCAAATATTCTATAGAATATAGATCTTCATCTAACTATACTCTACAGCCTGTCCTCATGATATATTTCTCCATTTGTTTTAATTTCTTCAAATATCAGCTGTTCCCATTGCTAAGAAGCAAAGTACACAGGTCACTGTATTATGAACCAATTATAGTTTTTAAATTATCTTTAAAAGCAACCCAATATACAGGTAGTCCTAAACTTTCAACCATTCGTTTAGAGAATGTTCAAAGTTGCAATGGTACTGAAAAAAATGACTTATGACCATTTTTCACAGGACTGCTGCAGCATCCCCTTGGTCACATGATCAAAATCTGGATGCTCAGCAACTGACACATATTTATGATCACCTTTTGCAACCTTCCGATAAGCAAAGTCGATGGGGAAGACAGATTCGCTTACCAACCATGTTACTAATTTAACAACCTCAGTGATTCACTTAACAATTGTGGCAGGAAAGGTTGTAAAATGGGGCAAAACTCACTTAACAACTGTCTCACTTAGCAATGGAAATTTTGGGCTCAATTGTGGTCATAATTCAAGGTAAAATGTGCTGTAATGGTGCAATTAGGTGGTGATGCAAATTTGATTACAACTAAGTCCCCCTGCAGTAGGTAAATATACAATAGGCATACCAGCTGAACTAAGCAAAGGTCCCTCTAGTCATTGTTTCCACCTACAATTCATATAGAATCTTCGAGTCCAGAAATACCAAATATATTATCAATGATAGTGATTGCTTGTCAACAGAGAAACAGAGAATACAAATTGCACTTCCATCTGTTTGTTCCTTCCCATCCAGATCCTTGCAGCCTCTAGGCACTAGGATAGGATGTAAATAGAATCTCCCCTACAGCCACAGTGGAGTTTGATATCATCATTAACCTCTCCCAGGAGTTTCACATAGATGTTAAAGAGAAGACCAACCCTTGAAGCACTGCACGTATTAGACACCATTATCCCTTTAGATTAAAACTGCCCACTGAAGAGGAATAGAACTACTGCAAAACAGTGCCCCCAATCCTCAACTCTGATGAGTGGGTTCTGTAAGATTGAATAATGATTGGTATCAAAGGCCACCAAGAAGTCTAACAGGACCAGGAAGCTTCAACCACCCCCCCCCCCCCCCCCCATATCCAACACTGTTTCTATCCCATATCAAACTCTGACTGAGATAAAGTGCCCCTGCAGTTGTAAGGAACACAGAACTTTTTGGATTGTTTGACTACAACACATACAGAGAAATAGGGTATGACTATGGAAACCCAACTTCTAAACCCAGTCATGAAGCTTTGTTCAGTCACTTACTCCCAACCTGATCAACCTGAAGTCAATAACTTCACTTTTTATAAAGTTCAGAGAAGATGCACGATGTAGAAAAGTGGGAATGCTACACTGAGTTTATTGAACAAAAGGCAGATAATTATAAACTTCACCAGTTATGGAAAGCATTCCCTTTTCACCCTCCAAGAAAAAAATAACTGGGTGGGGCACTTAAATTGGAGCACTATTCGAATGCAGCAAAAGATAACTGGATGAATGGTAGAAGTGAAAGAGCTAAGCAAGTAGTAAGGAGTACTTTGTGATGGGAAGATGGCATGATTTTGACAGGAGAGAAAAAGCTATATAGAGGGTAACAAAACAACAACACAAAAAACAGCTAGGACTGGCCCTGGCCCTGGCTTAGGTCTGTTGTTAATACTGCAAGAGACTGCTCCTGCCTAAATCATCATGGCTTTAAAAACCCTTAGATAAAACTCAGTTGCTGGACTTCTCCATGGGAAGTCTGTGCACCTTAGGCTTTGATAATGCTAGAAAGCAACGAATCTGGGATACAGATTTCCAAATAAGCCTAAGTAAGGTATCATATACTACCCTTCCAGCCACATATTTATCATCCATTCCAATTTTAAAGTTTCATAAGGCCTTCACTTTAGCCAGGTTGGATACTATATCCTTAGCAGTCCTTCTTGGACGTTTTAAAGATACTCCTATATATCTTTGGTTATTTCCATGTTGTGATGATTCAACAGAAACTATAGGCCATATGCTCTTATACTGTTCTCTATATTCTAGTCAGACTCTTATATATCCTGTCTTGAAGAAATTTCCAGGTAGGGAGTGCAATTTCTACTCTCAGACAAGGACTCAAAAATAATCTCTCAAATTGCACAGTTCTGTGCTACCGTTTGTATGATACACCATACCACTACTTAAGATTGAAACCTTTTATAATACTATTTTATTTGGATTTATTTTAGTAGAGCAAGTTCTTAATTTTTGTTAGACTCCATATACTTATTTTCTTTTATACACATGCATATAATACATAGAAGGATGTAATACTTCTTTTATTCAATATCTTGTTTGTATCTGGCTTCTGAAATTTGACTGACTGCTCCTATCCAAATTCCAATAGCTGAGGCAGATAAGTCATGAATAAAATGACTTTTCCTTCAGAAAGTTTTAATTGCACAATGTTTCTGATATAAATATAATTATTTGTTAAACCTTTATGTTGCCCATCTCATACAAAATGAGCCTGTTCTGATTGGCAACTTCTGGAATATTTATCCTGAGTGGCAGAATGAAAAAAATGGAAAATGAAACACAGACCTATTAGGCAACCTAAATGGATACCCTTTTTTTTTCCTCCAGCAAGTGATTTGAACAAGGCAACAATTACCTTCCTAGGCCAAACTGGAAGCGCTTGCTTGCTTGCTTCTTTTCTTTCCAAGGGTTCAGCTGCAGGCATCAGTGATGTGTCAGCTCCTGGCTGGATCACTGTTTGGATTCTTGCTCCCAACTCTGCTCAGAGGGATGGTAGCCCAGTCCAGTTTTTCAGCACTGCTGTTGGGGGGGAGGGGAGGGGAAAGCAAGAATCAACCTCTGATTGAAAGTGGGTCAAGGGGTTGAGTAAAAGCAGTCCCCTGAGGGGCTGTACAGTAATCCTTCCCTTTTGAGAAGCAGATTTGAATTTGGCTGCTTTCCCGCTTGTTGCCAGTTGAAAGATCTTATTTTGGGAAAATAAGAGGGTTCTACCATTGTTTTGCCTAATACCTAATACAGGGGTAGGCAAATGTGGCCCCTTTACAACCTGTGGACTTCAACTCCCAGAATTCCTGAGACAGCCAAGCTGTCTTTGGAACTCTGGGAGTTGAAGTCCACAAGTTGTAAAAGGGCCACATTTGCCCACCCCTGACCTGATACATAGATTTAAATTTGGTTTCCAAGAGTGTGTTCCTTTTTTTAAAAAAAGAAAGATCTAGCCCCAATTAAATCCTTGGGTTTTGTTCAGGGCAGTAGTAGCAGTCATACATGTTGGTAAAAAAGGGGATGAGAGTTGCAGCATCCCAAAGTTATAATGGGAAAGTTATACTTATAATGGGAAAGAGGAAAACATCTGTACATTGAAAGCCACCCTAACCCTACAGAAAGCCATGGGATATTTCAGGAGCATCTTCCCCCCTCCCATCCCCATCCCCAAATACTGGATGTCTGAGAGCAGCACTTCATATGCCTCGTTCTGGTTTCCAACGAACCCTTTGAAATACGTTCTTGGCCCCACACCCCACTTTTTTTTTCCTTTTACGGCGAGGATTTGGAAATCAGGCTCTTGTTCCGATCAAAGGGCGAGCAGGGAGGCTCGGCTTTCCTTCAAAACCAAAACCCGGGGGGAAATAAAACGAATATACGAGGAAGGCAGCGACTCAAAGAGGGGAACGGGGTGGGTGGGAGGGAAATAAGCACCACAACGGCCCGCAAAACCCCCCCCCCCCCCCCAACTGGGAAAGCCTGGAGGGAAAGGCCTCTCCCCTAACGGTGCAAAACTCCACCGAGGCCCGAAGGGAAGAGCGCCGTTACGGAGCAACTCACCGCGTTCGTGTTATTAACACTCTTCGTGGAGGGATGACGGTGGGGGGAGGGGTGGGAGTGGAGGTGGAGGTGGAGGTGGAGGGCCGCCTTCCCACCGTTTGAATCTCGTCACCAAGGAGCAGCTTCTCAGGCGATTGGCTAACTGCACGGCGGAAGCTGACGCCGTTTCGGATTGGATCGGCGAACGGTTCCCGGGTCGCTTCTGATTGGATCGTCGTTTGATTGGCAAGCGGCCCAGGCCACTTCTTGACGGGGGGGGGGGGAAGATGGGGATGGACGGCCGGTTCCGATTGCTTGAAACGACACGTTTTAAAGCCGGGCGAATCGGTCGCCAGCGAAGCCTCGGCCGCGCGGAGAGGATAAGGTGACGGCTCAACCTATCCTTAACCGCTTGGAGGCCGGGGTCAGTTCAGCGCAGGCTGCGGTCGCCTCAAGGTTCTTCGATCGTGCCGTTCAGAAACAACAGAGTTGGAAGGGACATTGTAGGTCAGGGGTCTCCAACCTTGGCAACTTTAAGACTTGTGGACTTCAACTCCCAGAATTCCTCAGCCAGCTAAGCTATTCTAAACTAAGCTAAACTGGCTGAGGAATTCTGGGAGTTGAAGTCCACAAGTCTTAAAGTTGCTAAGGTTGAATACCCATGTTGTAGGTTATCTAGTCCAACACACACACACACACACAAACACACACACGTGCGCGCGCGCGCGCGCACCCAAGCAGGAGATCCTACACCATTTCTGACAGATGGCAGTCCAGTCTCTTCTTGAAAGCCTCCAGTGATGAAGCTCCCACAACTTCTGAAGACAACTTCTGTTCCATTGGTTGATTGTTCTCACTGCCAGAAAATTTCTCCTTATTTCTAGGTTGAATCTCTCCTTGGTCTGTTTCCATCCATTATTGCTTGTCTGACCTTCAGGTGCTTTGGAAAATAGCTTGACCCTTTCCTCTCTGTGGCAGCCCCTCAAATACTGGAACGCTGCTATCATGTCTTACAGAGCCTGTAGTACAGTGGTTTAAAGCACCCTGTTATTAACATCTATTAACATCTGCTGCTTGCAATTACTGCAAGTTCGAATCCCACCAGGCTCAAGGTTGACTCAGCCTTCCATCCTTTCTAAGGTGGGTAAAATGAGGACCCTGAGGACCCAGATTGCGGGGGCAATAAGCTGACTATATACAAAAGTATGAAGGCTATTGCTTAACGCACTGTAAGCCGCCCTGAGTCTCTGGAGAAGGGCGGCATATAAATCAAATAAAAATAAATAAATAAAATAAAATAAATGTCTCCCCTGGTCCTTCTCTTCACTAGACTAGCCATGCCCAGTTCCTGTAACCATTCTTCATACGTTTTAGCCTCCAGTCCCCTAATCATCTTTGTTGCTTTTCTCTGCACTCTTTCTAGAGTCTCGGCTTATTTTTTATAGTGTGGTGACCAAAACTGGATGCAGTATTCTAGGTATGGTCTTACTAGGGCTTTTGATTGTCTATGGAGATTCTGAGTCATCCAACTCATGGTTGTCTCAAAGGTGCTTTCTCAAGAGGCAACTGGACTTTCTGGTTTTTTCTTTGAACACGTTTTGTTTCTCATCCAAGAAGTTTCTTCACCAAGAAACTGAAGAAGCTTCTTGGATGAGAAGCAAAACATCTTCAAAGAAAAAAACCAGAAAGTCCAGTTGCCTCTTGAAGAAGCACCTTTGGGACAAGGCTTTTGATTGTTGACCGTTGATTGTTCTCTGTGTCAGAAAATTTCTCCTTATTCCTAGGTTGAATCTTTCCTTGATCTTTCGGGGATGAGCATTGTAAGGTTACTCTGATGAAATAATTGGAAGTTTCTGCGTCCCTCCTTCCTCCCATTTCCCCATATATACCAATAAGTAAGAGAGATTTTGGAACATGCAAAGAGAATGGAGAAGGGAATGCACTGAACGATAAAAGATGGCCATGATTAAAAGTTGTGATTCAATGAAGTTCTTCGGCGTGCTTAGGAGAATTCAAATGTTCAGCAGACTTGGCCTCCTCCTTTTCCAAAAGCGAACCCCAAACCCGAGGTTTTGTATTTATATATCCAATTTAGAGACTGCCCATCTTGTTCATAGAACAAGGGGGGGGGGGGCTGAGTATAATTAAAATCAGTGCAAGCTGGCAGAGGTTTTATCCAGGAGCTGCACCTCCACCTTGAGCATTTTTATTGTTTGTCAACAACAACAACAGAGTTGGAAGAGATCTTGGAGGTCTTCTAGTCCAACCCCCTGCTCCGGCAGGAGACCCTGTACTATTTCAGACAAGTGGCTGTGCAATCTCATCTTAAACACTTCCAGTGTTGGAGCATTCACAACTTCTGGAGGCAAGTCATTCCACTGATTCATTGTTCTAACCGCCAGGAAATATCTCCTTGGTTATAGGTTGCTTCTCTCCTTAATACAACATGAACTGAGTACTGTTATACGGACTAAATATTTGCAAGTCCAGCACTCATATCATGAGCCAATCAGAGTTCAATTCCTTTCCATCCTTCCAACCCATCTGAACAATATTAAATAACATCTGGCCAGTGCTCTATTTCCTTAGTTATGATAATTTCTGTCTACTAGAGGTTGATGACCCTAGACATGTCTGTGTGAATGATACAAAAGTGAACTGCCGTAGCCTCCTGGTGTGTGTGTGTGTGTGTGTATAATACACACACACACACACACACACACACACACACACACACATATTGTTTCATCCAGGTTTTTCCTACGTAAATCAACATTTTTATACAGCCATGGTTCAGTGAAATCTCATTCACTAGATTTTTTGGCTTTATCAGACATCAAAGCAGCATTTTGCTATCTGTTGTGAATGAGATTTCACTGAACCATGGCTGTATAAACATCTTGACTTATGTAGGAAAAACCTGGATGAAACAAAAATACACAAAGACCTACGAAAAGAGAATAAAATAAATATATATACATATACATACACACACACACACACACACATATATCTATATCTATATCTATATCTATATCTATATCTATATCTATATCTATATCTAGACATCATAGTATAGCTTTGACTCCAATAGTTCCAATCCAAATGCTGCTAAAGTTTTGAGTACGGACAGACAGTTGAAGTATCTCCTGCATTCATCATTGATGAAAAATAAAATAAAATTGTGTACCATTATCCATGTTTTTCATTTTAAATATCTCTCTCTCACTCCCTCTCTCACTCCCCCCACCACCCCCGTCTTGCTCTCACTCTCACTCGTGTTTCTATCAACAGAATCCAGTCATAGTTGCATGTTGATATGGGGAGTGAGGAGTACGGAAATGAAGGAAAATAAATTCTTAAATCATGCATATAGAAAAGAAGATAGAAACACAGAAATCTAAACGGCTGTGCGAAAAGTTATATTTGTTTTGGCTCAAGAGGCAGAAGACAAAATAATTCTTATCAACTGGAAAACATAAGAGGAGATTTAGAAGAGATTGTTGCTCTTGCCACAATTTTCACTCGAACAGAATAGGAAATAAAATGCTAATTTCCTCAAATAAACAACATGATGAAAATCATCCCGGATCATTCAGAACTAATTCCTGAAGTACATTGTGTAAGTCCTATAAGAGATGAATGGGGAAACTGATGGATCTAGTGATCAAGATGCCATGGGATTGTGAATTCTAGTCCTGCCTTAAGCTTAAAAGCTGGCTGAGTGACCTAGGGGCAGTCATTCTCTGTCCGCCCAACTCACCTCACAGGTTTGTTGTGCTGGGGAAGAGTAGAAGGAAGTACAAGTAGTTGTTGACTTATGACCACAATTGGGGCCAGAATTTATGTTGCTAAGCAAAGCAATTGTTAGATGAGTAGTGTCCAATTTTATGACCTTTTTGTTATAGTCGTTAAGTGAATTACAGTGTCATTGAGCAAATCTGGCTTCCCCCATTGACTGCTTGCTCAGAAGTCAGCTGGGAAGGTCACAAATGGTGATCATGTGACCCCAGGATGCTGCAATTGTTGTAAGTACATGCTGGTAGCCAAGCACCTGAATTTTGATCATGTGACTGTCAGAATGTGTGGACCAGTCATATGTCCCTTTTTTCAGTACCATTGTAACTTCATAAGTCACTAAATGAATGGTTATAAGTCAAGGACTACCTGTATTCTGTATGTTTTCTGCCTTGAAATAAAAATAATAAAGGCGGGATACACATAAAATGAGGACCCAGTTTGTGGGGGCAATAAGCTGATTTTGTATAAAATATACAAAAGTATGAAGACTATTGCTTAACGCATTGTAAGCCACCCTGAGTCTCCGGAGAAGGGTGGCATATAAATAACATTTTAATAATAATAATCATCATCATCATCAAACTACACAATCTATCCCGAAAATTAAATTCATTTAATTTTCTGGGTCTGATACCAGAAAATGAATGATCGACAGAAGATGGCAGGATATTTAAAATCAATAAAGATTTATAAATTCGATCTGGGTACTTAATGGTAGAAAGATCCTCCCTTCATCAGCTGCCGTGAGCAAAAATAGCAACAAGAAAGGTTTGGCATGGCACACCCAGCTCACAAAGGGGTAGAGCCTTCCTTTCTTGGGTAGATCTTCAGATTCTTTGCCCTGCCCTTTGGAATGCTCATCCCAAGAAAAGGAGTCCAACAGTGAGGAATCCACAAGAAAGATTACATGCTAGCAGATTGATCACCTTGTTAAGCCCTTAGCAGGAAGGCAGAAGCCATGCCAGAGGTGAAAGCAGTAAGCAATCAGCTTATTAAGGTCAGAGCGAGGAGGCTGTTAGTTGTGGCCTGCCATTTAATAAGCAAAATAGTGTACTCCTCAGGAAAGCACACTGGAAGAGTTGGCTTACTCAAGCAGCCTTTATTCTTGCCATTACTTAAAAGTCAATCACAGGACAGTGTTGATAAGAGTACAGCCTAATCACACTGTTTAAGCTTCATTTTAATTGGATGGTGAAAGGGAAACAATAATAAAGATATAATAAATAATATTAGAATATGATATACTGGTATTCTGCAACCATTAGGTTCCTGTAATACATATATGCCTTTGTATTTGTATCACACATATTATGTCTTTATATTTGTATCTCCTGTAACAAACATATTCTGTTATTAGGCCTCTGTAATGTATCTGGTATTTGTCAAACATATGTCCCTGCCATTTGACCTGAACCCAGTACTTGGGTACTAAGCTGACGTCTCTGAGGGTATAAAAGGACACCATACCTTTCCCAAAGTGTGGCTATCTCCTCTCATGCATTGTATCTGTATGTTCTGGATATAGTTCCACCCAGTATTTTGTTTTTGGCCATAAATAAAATCTGGGGGGGTTTTTTGGTGTTTTTTTTTTTTTTTTGCAAGCCTCATTTTGAGTCTCTCTCTTTGGCATTCTGGTGACTCAAGTGTATTTTGGGACCTTACATTTCTGGCGCCCGAAGTGGGACTTGAAGGCTGCATTCAGCTTCCCACAAACTGAGCTGCTTTGAGGCTTGGTGGCCTTCATTAAAGGCAGACAGAAGAAACCAGCTTGGACCAGTACCGAAGTCAAGAGCGCTCCTGGAAAAATTTATCCAGTGACGTTGACCTGGTCATTTGCTGGCAGGCTCCGATTCTGCCTGCCCTGAACGCCTAACAAAGAGGCTTGCACTGTGGGGGGGTTATGGAACTGAGCTGTTCTGGGTGAGTAGAATTTTTTTTTTCTCTTGGGAAGGGGAGTGTTGCTTTGTGAGTGTGTGAATGAGACGAGGGAAATTCCTTCAGAGGTTTGCCCTCGAAGTGATGTGCAGAGATCCAATCTGCGTTTCTGATTATCTGAGAGGAGATCAGCCAGAGACGATTGCTTTGAAAGGAGTGTGACTGTTGGAATAAGAATCTGTAGTGCAGGAGAGGGCTCTGACCAAACTTCGGACCCGCAGGGGAGATGTGGGAAATCTCTTGGTGAAAAAGAGAGGGTTTGGTTAGGCTTCGCACCGATGGAAAGGTATGGGAAATCTCCTCAGGAAGAAAGAGAGTCTAGTCAGGCTTCGAGCTGACAGAAAGGAATCCCCTGGGAAAAATGGGCAACCATGCTGGTAGCCTGTTTATAACAAATAACCTAGTAACAAGAATTGGGCCGTGTTGTCCATTTGGCTATGTTAGCCCACTAGAACACGTTACAAACAAGTTGTGAAGAAACAAAACAAAAAAGAGTATAAAAAATGAATGAAAAAATGTTTTAGTAGTAAAAGTTGTCTGTAAAAAGAAAAGTGGAGTTCAAACTTGCTAATGAGAGCCCTGGCTAAATGCAAATGATGTGTGAACATAGGTCTCTATACCTCTTATACATCTTGTTCTTTAAAATGGGCCAGCGATTGCTGGGAGATCCAAGTTAGAATGAGAACATACAGAACACCCCCAGGGCAGAGGTACGTAATAGCAATCTAGTGCCTAAAGAGAGATCTATGGGTGGCAAAGAAATATTGCAGTGTTATAAAGATCTTGATAATTTACCATTCTCAAAAGAGCCAGAGAAGTCTGACAGAACTAAGAATAAAGAAGAAATTGTTTATTGTTCTTCCCACCTGGGCTTTAGCAGATAATAATAATAAAAAAATGTAAAGCCTATCTAAATGGGAAGACTTATATAATTTGACTTGATCAATTTGGTATGATTTCTGTTACAAAATTCCTGGATATGCATCTATAATAATAGCATGTAGAATTGATTGTGATATGTCTGGTCAGCCTGCAAATTAAGTGAAGAACTCGGCTTGGAGCTGTGGGAAACAGAAAGTAGTTAGGGCCCACAATCATATTTATGATTTAAACTGCTCTCTGAGTTTTCCCACTGCTTTAAGAATAAGCTATAGGTTGCCCAAGGAAATAAAATTAAAACAAAAAACAAAAAGCCTGATTGCAGTACAAATGTGAATGTGTGTGTGTGAGATGTCCCGAAGCTCATAAGGAGTGATAAGGCGTAGTGATCCTGAGACCTGTGAATGCCTGTGTGTTGAGGATGTGGGAGATAAATTTGTGGGAAATGTCTGTGAGTTGTTGAAGCTAGAGAGAAATGCAGAGGGTTGTTTTGTTGAAAGGATGCTGAGAGGTGAAAGGAGGTGAGAATTCTATGTAGTTTAAACATTTTTTCTCCCTGTATTTCCCCTCCCCCCCATCATTCTTTTATACAAGGACCCTCCCCTCTCTTGGAGGAGCGAGAGAAGCAGGAAAAAAAGGGGGGCTGCGGGCTTGTGTTCTTTTCACCATTTTTTCTCTCTCTGCTGAATCAGCCTGAGAAAGGCGGGGTAGAGGGTGATATCTGATACCTGCCTTTGCAGTTTCACTGTTTTTGGCTCGGAATGCAATTTTGATTTTCTTTTTTCCTTTTGGAAATTTTTGAGGTTTCAAATACTTACATACCCAATTATATTTCAGAGTATTGACTCAAAATACCTCATTTAGATTGTTTGTTTTATTTTTGAAGTTGTTTTTCTTACTCTTTTCTGTCTTTATGTCTGCGTGCATTTTGCATACTTAGCAGACAAGGTGCTCTATCCTATGGCACGTTTGTTTGTTGATTTGTTTGTTGTTTGTTTGTTTGTTTGTTTGTTAGCAGCACAAGTTGCTGCCTTTTTAGGAATTGTTACAGAGATGAGTTAGAAACTATAATATGTAGTAAGAGAAAGTCAGTGGCATTTTTTGTCTAAAATGTTAGCTCCTGCCTATTAAGGATTTCCAGTTTGTGTTCAAGCAGTGGCAGCTATGGCAGTATTAGTGAAGGAAAGCAGAAAGTTGACTTTTGGAGGAGCCCTAGTGAGGGTGAGCCCAAGTGAGGGTGATCTTGATGAGAGTATGTTTGTTTTTGTTTGAATCCAGCTCAGTTTACAAGGAGATTTAGAAGGACGATCAGATATTGATGCTGAGAAGAGGTTAATTTGTTTATAGATGCGAAGAGAAAGTGGTAGCAGGTAAGATAAGACATTTAGGTAAGTTGGTTTGCACAGGCTTATGAAATCAAGCTTTGAATTTCTTTGAAGCTTAAGGCACTACTTGGAAGCCAGGATGGCAGTGGCAGAAAGAACTGAATGTTTAATGTTAGGTGAGAAGAACTAGTTAAAGGAAATGTGAGCAGTAGAAAGTGGGGAGGGCAGTGGGGAGTACCTGATGGTAGGCAAATGTTGATTTTAGACATCAGGGTAGTCATTGGGGGCTAAGGTATGATGTGATCCGTTTATTTTGGAAGTTTCTGGATGCTGTGTATTGTGTATTGTGACAAATATGTAAAAATGTATAATATGTAAAACAGTTGGTAAACAAGTTCTACACATAAAGAGAACGGAGGGCTACTTTAGCATGAGACCATTTCAATGAATTTGAGTTGATTTCATTAGACTAACTTAATTTTTTTTTATTTTTTTTTATTTATATGCCGCCCTTCTCCGGAGACTCAGGGCGGCTTACAGTGCGTTAAGCAATAGCCTTCATACTTTTATATATTTATACAAAGTCAGCTTATTGCCCCCACAATCTGGGTCCTCATTTTACCCACCTTAGAAAGGATGGAAGGCTGAGTCAACCTTGAGCCTGGTGGGATTCGAACTTGCAGTAATTGCAAGCAGCAGATGTTAATAGATGTTAATAACAGGGTGCTTTAAACCACTGTACTACAGGCTCTGTTACTTAAGTGGGGAGACTTAGATATTTATTGGTGATAATGGGTCACTTGACTGGATGAGTTGAGGCTTATCCAGCCATGAGAGCCACTCAGCAGTAGACGCCAAAATTAACAGATAATACCTAAATATGGGATAGTAGAAACTATAGACAGAAACTAAGAGACTCATTTTACTGCAAAAGTGCTTCAATTAATAATGGAGGCAGTGGGAATGTCATGTTCCATGGAATGCAAAATCATCTCTGCTGTGAACCAAATCTTTACCCTTCCCTTGCCAAATGATGTTTGGATTACCACTTTTGGACAGAATGGGGGAAATTCCACAATATGAAACTAAAGACATGTTTGTAAAGATCTGTATAGTTGGCCTTTACTCTTCTTTAACTTATCTCAGAATCAAAGGACTCCTAGCTCAAACCCTACCTCTCAATTTTGCCGTTCATAAGTTCCAGCCTGGTGATTGGGTCCTGATAAAACCTGATGTGAGGACAAACTTAGCCAAGCCTGGGGCAGGTCGTACGAAGTCCTGCTGAATACTGAAACAGCACCTAAAGACAAAGGGTGGACCATTACACCCGTGTAAAAGGACCAGTGGAAGAACTTAAAGAGTGGCAAGTGATTCCTGAAGAAGACCTGCTGAGAATGAACTTTTCCAAAAACTGGTGTGGTCATTGTGGTATGAATGGGTTTTGTTTGTGATTTTTCTTGTTGCAGGAGTAGCAACTTTTTGGTCTTTCCAGCCTGAGTAGTGGCCTCTCTTATTCCATCTGAAGATCCCAACAGAAGCTGTGCAACTTCACATGCTCCAGATTGTGTTGGTTCTGTGATTGTAACTGTATCACTGAATGTTGTTGTTATTCTTGTTGTAATTGTGAATTTATACACACCTGTGGGGAATAATGGGACACTGTGCTTGTGTAAATGGTCCAAAATACGACATTGGCTATGTGAAATATTGGAACAAGATATAACATCATCCCCAGAAATCTTTCTCTTAGGTATAACTGGAGATGGCTTCAATAACAATAAAACCCAACTTATAATTCAGATAACAACAGCGGCTAGACTAGTGTTCGCGAAATCCTGGAAAACTAAAACCCAACCATCAGAAGAAATGTTAATTAATAAAATTCTAGAGTGCGCAGAAATGGCAAAATTAACGAGTGAACTAACCGATGACGAGACATCCAAACATTATGAAGTATGGGGAAACTGGTATAATTGGTTAAACAATAGGAAAAAAGTGTGACTTGTGTAACCTGTATATATATAGGATGGAAAGCGCTCATTGTCTGTAAATATAAATATGAAAAAAGGTTAAGATGAAGTAGATTGGATGTATGATACTCAATATCTATGAATCACTGTACCTCTGAAAGATATAGAGATTTCAAATCTTTTTTAATTTTGAAAAACTCAATAAAGTATTTATAAAAAAAAAAGAATTGTAAGGTTACAGCCAATGATTGCAATGATACCTAATACAACTGCTAGTGCTCTAAATTTCTTAGTTAAACACCACTCTTTGTTGAAAACAGCACTCTCTGTTGAAAACAGTACTCTCTGTTGAAAACAGCAATATCCTAGAATAGACTTACTTTACATTATTGGTTAGCAAAATCTCAAAAATGTTGTTTGCAAAATTGATGATTGTTAACCCTTGGAGGTCTCCTTTTTCTCCTTTGCCTCATTCCTTTAATCCAAAGAATAGTCACATCGACTATTTCTGGGATTACAATCATAGCATCCTCAGTGTTCACTTCTTGTAATATGCCTGCAAATATCATGATTCTTAAAATGTTTCCCGCGATGGAAAGCATTCCATCGTTTAAATAAAAAGAGTGGAATGAAAGGGAAACAATAATAAGGATATAATAAATAATACTAGAATATGATATACTGGTATTCTGTAACCATTAGGTTCCTGTAATACATATATGCCTTTGTATTTGTATCACACATATTATGTCTTTACATTTGTATCTCCTGTAACAAACATATTCTGTTATTAGGCCTCTGTAATGTATCTGGTATTTGTCAAACATATGTCCCTGCCATTTGACCTGAATCCATATCAATCTTCTCCCTGTTTTTCCTTGTGCTGTCTAAGAGCATGGTAGTATCTCAGTTGAAACTACAGCCATCAACAAAGGAATAATTTACACCTCAACCCTAATTTATGTTTGATCTGGATAAACTCCTGCTTTCCAGAGCCAGGAGGCCAAAGTGGCCAATTGAGTAAACAAAGAAATGCTTAAGGATTACTAATTGGGAAGTTTCTATTCCCCCTTGCAGGGCAACAAGGAATACACAAACCTAAATTAGGAGGCCAGAATTGGGTACTAAGCTGACGTCTCTGAGGGTATAAAAGGACGCCATACCTTTCCCAAGGTGTGGCTATCTCCTCGCATGGATTGTATCTGTATGTTCTGGATATAGTTCCATCCAGTATTTTGTTTTTAGCCATAAATAAAATCTGGGGTTTTTTTTGCAAGCCTCATCTTGAGTCATCTGTGGCATTCTTGTGACTCAAGTGTATTTTGGGATCTTACAATGGAAAACCTGAAACCAATGAAGCTTTGGATTACTTCATACCCAGTGGGGCCAATCATCAGAGATAGTAGCGGTAATAGTCCAAAACATTAGTAGTGTTAGTATATTAGTATTAGACAATAGTATTTACTTCTCAATAGACAGGCAAATGATGTGATCCACACCAGTGAGTAGGTCTCACAGTTCCGACTTTATAAGGAAAAGACAAGCCGTGAGAGGATGAGGAAAAGCCATCTAAACAAATATGTTTTAATTTTGACAGGATCTTTTAATGTAATAAACAAAATATTTACAAATATTTACTATTATGGATATTTAATGTGTAGTCTTATGCATATTTAATGTAGGTTCATTGAATTTCAAAGACTTAGACTTAGAATCTTTAAATGTACTTGTCACTTTAAATGTACACTAATCAGCATACATTAAAATGAAATTTCATTGCATACAGCTCTCAAAGGGTCACCACCTTCAATATACACTACATAAACATGACAAATAAATAAATATGCATATACCCACATATATTATTACATGACACAAAGAAACATCTAGTTCAGATCAGGGGTGAAATCTAAAATTTGTTACTACCGGTTTTGTGGGCGTGGCTTGGTGGTAATGTGACTGGGTGGGCATGGCCATTTTTTTTTTAACTTTTAAAATCATTTTTTCTACAACCTCTTCAGCGAAGAGGTTGTAAAAAAAATGCTTTCAAAAGGCTCTGACGATCCTAGCTGAGTTGCCTGATCGGCAGATACTTTTTTTCTTTTAAATGCTTCTGACGATCAGGCAACTCAGCTTGGATCATCAGAGGCATTTAAAAGAAAATAAGGGTTTTTTTCTTTTAAAAGCCTTTGATGATCCCAGCTGAACCATGCGATCATCAGAGGCTTTTTTTTTTTTTTTGGCTTTTAAAAGCATTTTTTTGGCTGAAGAGGTTGTAGAAAAAATGCTTTTAAAAGTAAAAGAAAAGCCTCTGTTGATTGTGCGGCTCAGCTGGGCATGGGAGGGGGGGACGGGGATTTTTGCTACCGGTTCTCCGAACCATGCGCCTCCATCACTACCGAATCGGGCGAACCGGTCCGAACTGGGAGCATTTCACCGCTGGTTCAGATGTATACATGTACATCTGAGAAAAACTTGTGAATCTTGTGAGTTTACCAGACCGATGGCATAGGGAACAAAGCTGTTACAGAATCTGGTAGTCCTGCTAAAATACTTCAAAACCTCCTCCTCATGTTCTGATATTGCTTTTTAAAGTCCTGAATAATCTAGAGAAAAAAATTCTTAAGGGACATCTTCTCCCATATACATACCAGCTCAATAATTGTTTATCATTCCTGGTGGCTTTACTCCATGTGACCCATCAAGTAAAATTATCTTGGTGGCTAAGCCATCTTTTTCGTTGGATCTTCAAGCCTGCCACACAGTTTCTTTGCTGTGGGGTTGCCTTTGTGAAATGCTAACCCTAGAGTACCACACCAACATTCATCATTCATCTTCTCCCAGACATTTACACAGTTAATCTTTTATTTTAAATTGTTTACATTAATTTTGATGGTAGCTTTTCCATGGATTTGTTCTTATATCTATTATGATCAGGGGTGGGTTCTAAAAATTTTTACTACCAGTTCTGTGGGCATGGCTTATTTTATGGGCGTGGCTTGATGATCATGTGACAATTCTTTAGGATTTAGCAGAGGTACTGGTCTACCAGGCTTTTAACTGCTTGCAGAGCTGTACCAGTCTACTCATTTGTTTTTGGAGGCATCGGTCTACCCATTTGTTTTTGGAGGCTCCAATCTACTCATTGTTTTTGGAGGCACTGGTCTACCCATTCGTTTTTGGAGGCACTGGTCTACCACCACACTGCCTTTTAACACTGATCAGCTCTAGGGCAGCCCTTTGAAGCCCTGCAGCAAGAGTTTAAACAGTTTTTTTCCTTCTAGCCAGTCAGCTGGCACTTGGGAGGCAGCAATAGATTGGGTGTGGGGCCAAATAAAAGGTAAGAATAACGTGGGGGGTGGGGGGTGGGATGGCCCAGCTCCTGAACAAAGAGAACCGGTTTGGTGACGTCATATCGTCACCGCTACCAGCTCGGCTGAACTGGGCCGAACCGGGAGGAACCCACCACTGATTCTGATCTATTTACTAATAATTGGGAGAGGGGCTTTCCCTTTTAATGTTTTCAACAGGTTTATAATCTATCAATAACTTCCATATATTGGGTGGATTAAGCAAGACAGGAAGAAAATCAACTCATTTGAGCTGTGGGGCTGGAGAAGCCTCCTGCATATTCCTTGGACAGCAAAGGTGACCAACAAGCAAGTACTGGAGTGCATAATACCAGACACGTCACTAAAAGGCAAAACCACGAAACTGCATCTCACTTACTTTGGCCATATCATAATGGGGGAATTCACTAGAGAAATCTATTATATTTGGAAGAGCTGGAGGCAAAAAAAACCCAGGAAACCAAAGAACAGGGTGGCTGGACACGATCAAAGATGACACTACCCAGAACATACAAAAACTCAAAGAAGTAGGCCAAGATCGGAAGACGTGGAAAGACCTGGCACATAGAATTGCCAAACGTCGGACATGACTCAATGGATAACATCATGAGTCCTCAGGGAGGACATCATGAGTCCTCAGGGAGGAGGGCGGTATATAAATTGAAAAATAACTAACTAAATAAATAAAATAAATGATTAAGAGGCAGGACTTGAAAAGTGGTGCCTTGCCTGTTTTAACACATTTGTCATTTCATATACCTGCATATAGTTAAAAATCAAAAATAGGAATATACTTTACTATAATGTGATCCACCGGGGACTGCCCTTGGAGAGTAGTTGGACATTTCAGCTGGTACAAAATATAGATCAGTTCTGAGTACCCCTCGATTGGCGCACATTATACTTCTGCTCTACTCCAGTTTAGTTGCCAGTTTGTTTCCAGATTAAATTCATGGTGCTGCTAATGACCTATAAAACCCTGCATGGCATAGGACAGGGTTATATGAGAGACTATCTATCCCCAGTTCACCTACCCATCCCATCAGGACCGACAGGAGAGGCATGACTCTACTGACTTGCTAGTCAGTATCGTTTGGAAGACAGTCTTTTTTGTCATGGCTTTCAGACTGTGGAACTCCATTCCCCGCCCTCTCCTCCCATGGAGATCATATCGGCCCTGATCCTGCTGACGTTTTGTGAGACATATTACTGGGACAATAAAAAACATTAAAGGAAGTAGGACAGAGCAGTCACCTTCTATGAGCCTCTGATCTGCAAACAATGGTATTTTGAACAAGATTCTAGAAGTCTTCTTAAAGAGCACTGCACCTACCATATTTTTTGCAGTATAAGATGTTCCGGACTACCTCTTTTGGGGAGGAAAATAAGAGGGAAAAAATTTGCATCTGTCTCTGCCTCCCAGCAATTTGCCTCCTTGCAGAAAACAGTAAACAGCCTGTTTCAGTTTCATTTTCAGCACAGGCTGATTAGCACAAAAAAAAAGAATCTGCCTCTGCCTCCCAGCAATTTGCCTCCTTCCAGCAAACAGCCTGCTTCAGTTTCAGCACAGCCTGATTAGCACAAGAAAAAAAAATCTGCCTCTGCCTCCCAACAATTTGCTTCCTTGCAGCAAAGAGCCCATTTCAGCTTCAGCTGAATCAGGATTGGCCTCCCAAAGATCAGCTGTTTCAGGGATTGCCGTAGCCTATTGCCGCCTCCACGTGTACCAGTGGCGGGTTGCTCGCGGTTTGGTCCGGTTTTTGCGAACTGGTAGTAAAAGTGGCGGGAGGCTCTGCCCACCCACCTGGACATCATCATGGAGGATCTGCACATGTGTGCTCACTCCTGTTGCAAACTGGTAGTAAAGGTAAGTGGAACCCACCCCTGATGCATGCCCCATTTTTCGGGGGCCGGCGGGTGGGCAGGGCTACATTCGGTGTATAAGACACACCCAAATTTTCACCCTCTTTTGGGGGGAGTGCTTCTTATACTCCGAAAAATGCAGTATTTTTAGAACTAGCCCTGCAGAACCCCTCCATGCCTGACACTTACACAACTTGAAAAATGGTTGAGCACCCCATTGCAGGTACATATCCACAATTGACCTGACCCACTTCATGTTCAGAATATTTTGTGGGGGGGGGGGGGGGGAAACAAAGCCAGAGGAATCAAATCACTTTCCTTCACTGGTTGCCCATTAAACTGTGAGACTAGCACTAATCACTATTTTTGTCAACAACAGCAAAAATAAAACCCTCAGCCATTGTTGGAAGAAATATCCTTCTGGTTTCAATTCCAAGTGAGGGAAAAGACACTGGATTCATGGAAGTTGCTTGGAAAGAAAGTTTATTGATGAACAGGACCACATGGCTTGAGTTCCTGAGCAGAAAAAGGGAGAGATGCCTTGGTTTTATGTCCTCTTTTGGGCTTTGAATTTGAGCTTGTATTCTGATTGGTTGTCAGACCCCCATGGGGCCATGCAGGGGCAACTCTGTAGTCTGTCCTTTTGAGTTCCAGGCTTGGTTGAGCCTTGCTGGGTGATGCAATCTCCCCAGGTGCCATGTGGTGAGTTCTGTTGCTAGATAGGTAGAGGGCTAATCCTATCTTTGTTATGTAGAATAGACTGGCCCAGGCCTTAATGGCCCATTGACAAAGGTGGGGGTGGGCTGAGTTTCTGTCTCCCTTTTAGGGAAAATATTCTGTCCTTTTAATATTTCCTAAAATATCTCAGTTTCCTAGGGGGGGGGGGTTGCTAACTTCCTACACCATCAAGACAAGTGCCATTTCTACTGGCATACTTTCCTGGACAAGATATTAACATCACTGTGGGAAAGAACCTTAAATCTAGGATTTGATTTACAGGTTTATTTCTTAAAAAATCAGATCTGAGGATGCAGTGAGATCCAAATAACTGGTAGATTGACAATTGGTGTCAGTTTGAATAATGTGAGATTCTGTTTAATGTGAAACTGATGAAATTCTCTCTTCAATAGATTATAACGAAGTAGTTCAAGTTTGTCAATAAATAATGACACAATGCTTTGGCAACCTATAAGAGTTTTATTAGCTCCTTGAAACTGCAAATTGACATCATTAAATCTCTTGAAAATATCTGCCAAATAAAAAACATCATTCTTTACTGTTTTTAACTGTTGACACAGATTGGTCTCATTATGACTTTCAAAAAATTGTATGACATTATCATATAATGCTACAAAACAAGCCAAAGATGTACCCTTTGACAGCCACCGAACTTCTGTGTGCAAAAGTAACGTAATAAAGTCTTCATTATTGTCCTGGCAAAGCTGTTGAAACATTCTATCATTTTTTGCATTGGATTTGATCTTGTTTATGGCTTGAATTATTATAGTTAATGATGAATGGAGACTTGTACTTAGATGTTTTCTTACAAGATGTTGTCTGTGCACCACACAATGAATACATAAAACATTTGGCACTTCTTCCTTCAAATAAGCAACAAATCCACGATAGCAACCTACCATTGATGGTGCTCCATCAGTAGTGCATGCAACAATATTATTCAAAGGAATATTATTTTTTGTAAAGTATGATTTCACAGTATTAAATATAGATAATTCTCTTGTATCTGTAATGAGATTTATTGTGAACAGCATTTCTTCTCTAATGTATTGTTTTCATCAAAATAACGTACATATGCCATCAATAAAGCATTATTATCTGCAATGGTAGACTCGTCCAATTGCATGGAAAATGAAGAGTTTTGGAGAATAGTTATAAGTTTTTTTCCAACATTAACTGCCATTTCTTCAATTCGTCGCTTTACTGTGCTATCGCTTAGGAGTAACATTTTTAAAATTTCAGGTATATCCTGATGCATTACTGTTGAGATAAATTCTTTTATAGAGGGTATTATTACAGTTTCTCCAATATTATAGCTTTTACCATTTTTTGCAATTAATTGTGAAATGCGATAAGCGGCAATTAATCCATCTTCGTTCGCAGCATGTTGTTTCTTAAAAGATGCAACGAATTTAAAAATTTTTATATATTTCCTGAAAATATTCAATGGGCTTTTCCTTATCATTTGGATGCTTTGTAGAAAGATGTTCTCGCAATCGACTTGGCTTCATTGCCTCATTGGATAATGTTTTATGACACAATAAACACATTGGATGTTGTTTATTTACAAAAGATTCTATGAAACCCATCTTCAGATACTCTGCAAATAGCCACGAGTGTATTTCTTTTTTTGAGACATGGGCTCACAATATTTCACAATGTTTTGTTTGAAGCTGTAGGTACGTGCTCACTCTCACAAATTTAACTGCATACTGACCAGTGCGACCGCAAACAAAAGAGCCTGCACCATGTATCATCTGTGCATGCCTCCCGCGCATCGTGGATTGGGTTTGGGGGGGGCGCTGGCTACCAGCTCTGCTTGTCTGTTACAGCTGGGTGGTGTGGGGGGAGATGCGCGAGCTATTCTGGGACGAGGCTCTTTTGTTTGCGGTCGCACTATAGTGCCATTCAGTTTCACTTACATAACGTGAACTAAACTTATGCGCGAGCGATACAAATAGTATATTTTCAGAAATTTAAATTGTCACAGGGAAAACCTAATGAAAATGTTTTTAAATAATGCTATGAAATTTTTTTAAAAAGTCAATTAAATTAATTTAATATCTTTTAATTTATCTTAATTTTTGTATTGTATGTATTTTAATTCTGGCTGTTCACCGCCCTGAATCCCTTCTGGGAGAAGGACGGGATACAAATTAAATTATTATTATTATTATTATTATTATTATTATTATTATTATTATTATAAGAGACTTGGATGGTACAGTGGTCTAAAGCCCTGTTATTAACATCAGCTGCCTGCAATTATTGCAGGTTCGAATCTCACCAAGGCTCAAGGTTGACTCAGCCTTCCATCCTTTCTAAGGTAGGTAAATTGAGGACCCAGTTTGTGGGGGCAATAAGCTGACTTTGTATAAATATACAAAAAGTATGAAGCTATTGCTTAGCGCATTGTAAGCCGCCCTGAGTCTCCGGAGAAGGGCGGCATATAAATCAAATTTTTAAAAAAATTATTATTATTATTATTATTATTATTATTATTATTATTATTATTATTATAAAAAAGGAAAATGCTTCAGTATTGGACAAAACCCCTATCGCCCACCATGAAAGCTGGAATGCCCACTAGTGGGCGATAGGGGCCAGGTTGACTATCACTGTTTTGTTTGCACCGGTTCACAAAAACTGGTAGTAAAAATTTTTAGTAGTTTGGAGAACTGGTAATAACATTGGCTGGCTACATCCCTGAACCGGTCCCCGGCCCAGTCACCACTCACTTAGCCCACCCACCTCATCAGAGGCTTTTTTTTTTTACTTTTAAAAGCATTTTTTCTACAACCTCTTCAGCTGAAAAAATGCTTTTAAAAGTTAAAAAAAACCCTCCGATGATCACGCAGCTCAGCTGGGAAGTCAGAGGCTTTTAAAAGCATTTTTTCTCCAATCTCTTCAGCTGAAGAGGTTGTAGGAAAAAAATGCCTTTAAAAGCCTCTGGCGACCCCAGCTGACTTGCCTGATCGTCAGAAGCTTCTAAAAGCATTTTTTTTCTGCAACCTCTTCAGCCAAAGAGGTTGTAGGGGGAAAAATGCCTTTAAGAGCCTCTAGCAATCCCAGCTGACTTGCCTGATTGTCAGAAGCTTCTAAAAGCATTTTTTACTGCAACCTCTTCAGCCAAAGAGGTTGTAGGGGGGAAAATGCCTTTAAGAGCCTCTGGCAATCCCAGCTGACTTGCCTGATCGTCAGAAGCTTCTAAAAGCATTTTTTTTTCTGCAACCTTTTAAGGTTGTAGAAAAAATGCTTTTAAAAGTTAAAAAAAAAAGTTGGCCTTGCCCACCCAGTCACATTAATCCCCCACAAGCCACGCCCACAAAATAAACCACACCCACAGAACCGGTAGTAAAAAATTTAGAACCCACCCCTGCCTGCTAATCTTTGTATGGGCAAAATGGAAAAAGGAAGATTTCATCAGAGAAAAACAATAGATGTTTTTAAAAGAACAGGCTCATTATTAGAAATGGATAGAAACCTGATGTAATTGAATGCAATGAACATGGTTATAATAATGCTAAAATAGGACAAGATGTTGGTATATTTGAATCTGTGGTAGCATTTTTGTTTTTGTTTGCTTGTTATAAGTACTCTCTGACTTGTTAACCATAAATTTAAATTAGTTTTTTATAATTTACTGTAATATTTCATTAATATACAAATGTAGGTTTAAAAAGTTTCTTGCCTATTTCCAGAACTATATTTCGAGCCAGAATCAATTACCATATTTTCCATAGAAATGTCACTTTGAACACGGGTGAAATGCTACCAGTTTGGACTGGTTCTGCCAAACTGGTAGCGACGGCAGCATGAGGCTCTGCCCACTCGCCCAGTCGTCGTTACTTCCTGGTTTTAACCAGGAAGTAACCTGTTTTTTACCCTCTGCGCATGCACAGAAGGGTTTGCAGAGAGCCCATGGGCGCACATGACGCACATGTGTGAGCGGAGTGAGCATTTGCACGTGACGCTTGCACTTCCGAACTGGTAGGGAAGGTAAGTAGATTTCACCCCTGACTTTGAATAGTGTGAATCTGAATAATTAGATTGTTTCATGGGATTCATTAACAGCACCAATCAAGACCTCCCTGTATTTCTGGAAATTTAGATTAGTTAGGAATACCTTTTTGTCTCATTGATTGTAGCTGGATCTTTTCTTGTTTTGTTCATTCTTGGCTCATTATATTCAAATTAGATTATTATAATGTGTATATTAAGGTGAAGTCTATTTGGAAACTTCAATAAATGAGAAATGAAGCTGACAAGGTGTCAACTGGAGCTTGCAGATTATAAACTTCAAATATTATGGCATTTGCTTGGTTTCCAATCTATCTCCAGGTTTAACTGTAAAGCTCCTTTTCATTCGTATCTTTAAACAGCCTACAGCAGCTTTCTCTATTCATTGCCTTAAGGCTAAATCTATTCTAGTGGCTCTACTACGTATCCTACCACTCTCAAGAAATGGGGGTAGGATAGGATGAATGCAGAAAATAGGCCTGTCATTATTGTGAGATAAATATTCTCTTAGTGGAGATCAACAGTCTCCATCTCAGTTTGTGTTTTGGAAAAAGACGCAACTTTTCAATGCATAGGGGAGGAGGTACCATTTTAATAATGACATCCTTTTAAAAAGGGGGGGAATAAAATAAAAATAGAACATTTCCATCTTCGTGCATTAAATAATCTTGCTGTGGTTATCAGGCACAAAAATAAAGTTCCATGATCTTTTCCCAACTGTTTGTTCAACAATCCCAAAAGAAAAACTTTTGTTTCAATTGTATATGAATCTTTAAAATCTTCAGAATCATTGTATTAAAATTCAGAATTTTCTACTTTTTTACACAAACATGATAAAATGTCCTTTCTTGTTGTTCACATTTACAACATACGTTTGAAATGCCCTTATACATTCTAGACCATAAGTGTCAAACTCATGCGTCACGTTGCTGTCATGTGATGTTTCATGACATTTTTCCTTTGCGGAGCTGGGGTGGACGTGCCCTGCGCATGGCACATCCGGCCCGGGGCCCACCAGTTTGACACCCCTGTTCTAGACAATTTTATGATTACTTATAGCAATGGTACATAATTTTTTTAAAAAAAGGTCTCTTTAAGAGTATAACACAATGTAAATTTCAATCCTTTCAGCCACAATGTCAGGTTCCGGAACGGCGACCGCTACGTCGTTGGCATTGGCCTGCACGATGAAAGGCTTGGCAGGGTCTGGATGTTCTCTTGCAAACAACGCTTTTAGATGTTCGAACACTTGCTGACAAGCTACTGTCCACTGTATGGGGTGACCTCCCGACCAACTGTTTGGTCCATAGCCAATCCGTTAACGGCAGAGTCACACGGGCAAAGGACGGGTTGAACTGGCGGTATTCACAAACCCCAAAAAGCTTTGCAATTTTTCCATTGTTCCATCAGTATATTATAACCAAAAGTTTTCGCTTGGTTTATCATACACTCCACTTGTTCATCTGTTTCAAATGTCAATAAAGGTTAATACATTTATTAACTTTATTAATACATGTACACAATTCTATTTCAAACCTATCTAACAGTGTTCAAAAATGTAAATTCTTTTGTCTAGTATAATTCTTTATAACAATTGTAGGAAAGGACATTTCGTGAAGTGCTTAAGGCACCAGGCTAAAAACTAGGAGACAGTGGATTCTATTCCTGCTTTAGACGGAGAGCCACCTTGAGTGACCTTGTGCCAGTCACTTTCTCTCAGCCCTAGGAAGAAGGCAATGACAAACCACTTCTAAAAAACCTCACCAAGAAAACTGCATAGACTTATCCAGGCAGTCTCCAAGAATCAGATATTAATAAATGGAATATTTTTTAAAAAATTGTAAATAAGAGAACAATTGACAACTATATTCTTCGGCCATAAGTTCTTCTCCTGATTTTATTTTACATTTCCTCTTGACAAATTCTATTATTCTATGACAGGCTTCATGTTTGTGTTTACCTATATTTCTTGTCCATAAATGCTCCATGTTGAGATATACAAAGCTGGTTTTAGGCATAACCTGGATTTGTATCTATTCCGATATTCTCAATATCATATGTCTAATATAATGATTTTTAAAATCCATATTAACCTTGACTTTACCATATCCCTATTATCCATGCCCCACAAATTTCAGGTAATGTCCTTCTAACTCTAAAGGATTTATTTGTCAGCAATATCCACTTATTATCCATTTATTCAAACCGAACAAACTGCAAAATATAATTTCAAATCAGATAAACCCAATCCTCCTTCCTTTGCATCTGTGACAATTTATATTTAACTGACGGTTTTTTTCTTCTGCCACACAAATTTAAATATATATATCTTGCCTGAATGGTGCATTAGTTGTCAAAACAGGTATTGTCTGAAACTAAAACATCATTCTGGGCAAGACATTGATTTTTTACACACAGAAATTCTCTCCAGCAAAGACAACTTGTAATTTCTCCCATCTTAACATACCCTTCTTAATTTCATACCAGGTCTTAACATAGTTATTTCGAAATAACATACAGTTTGTATCTGTCAGAGTGACAGGTTCTTCATATTAATAGCAATATCTTGATATAGCTAGCGTTTTAACTAAATATATTTGTATATCTTTGTATTTCCCTAGGATGTGCACTGAAATATGTCTCAATGTGCAATAGTAACTTGACTTAAATAACTTTTGTAAATATATATGTGTGTCAGTGGTGGGTTTCAAATTTTTTTACTACCGGTTCTGTGGGCGTGGCTTGGTGGGCGTAGCAGGGGAAGGATACTGTAAAATCTCCATTCCCACCCCACTCCAGAGGAGGGATAATGTAAAATCCCCATTTCCTCCCAATCAGCTGGGACTTGGGAGGCAGAGAATAGATGGGGGTGGAGCCATCAGAATTTTTACTACCGGTTCTTCAAACTACTCAAAATTTTCACTACCGGTTCTCCAGAACTGGTTAAAACCTGCTGAAACCCACGTCTGATGTGTGTGTACGCAAACACACAAATGTGTACATATACACATACATATATGAATAATAGGAAACATAAATAATCCCTGTAGAGTAAAAATGCAGGCCATTCAAGTATAACTCATGGCTGACAGATGCTCTCATAAATTTGTGCCTATCACATAAAAGTATATTGCAACTCTTATGTCATTTCAAAATCAAAATCCAGTAAATGTATATATATTGCACAATCAACATCCAGTCTCCCTACTCTCCACTATGTTGCCACAAGCCACTGAAGATTAGTTTGAATATTAATGCAGAAGTCATGATGCAAAATTATTCTTGTGAACAGATACACACCTTCAACTAGGTGATACACCCACTGAGATGGATGTTGTAACCATAGCATACACCTGCGGAGTATGGACCAGCTAAGTGACATACTTGAAATCTGATCATACTTGAGACTATAATTTCAACATAAAACTCCCAGTTTGGCATATCCTTGCCTCAAAGTCAATACAATATACAATATTTCAAAAATTCACCACACCTAATATACGCTAGATAGTATGATAACACAATTTTAACTTATTACTCAAAAGATATTCAGATTAATGCAATGAAATTTGTAAGATGCAAATCCATAATACTCTAAAGCAGTGATAGTGAACCTTTTTGGCATTGCATGCCAAAAGTCCGAGTGCGCTCATGCTACCACGCTCATGCGTGCCAGCACCCACAATGCAATGTGCACCTCATTTGCGCATGCGCACATGAACCCTCCCCCCGCATGCGCACATGACCCTACCCACAAATGCGCGCTGCGCATGCGTGCGCCCCCACATATGCACCCCCACTTTTTCCAAGGGGGCCGGCGCGCCTCTTACCAAAGGACAATCAGATACCGAACTGTTCCCTGGTGAGACAGCCGTTCCCTGGTCAGTGCCCAGCGCTCTCGTCCCCGCCATGTGCCAGCTGGGGAAGCTCCGAACATGCGCCCTTGCCTGGGCTCCTCCCCACTGGGTGCTGGGCTTCCCAGCAAGCCCCCTGCAGCAACGCGAGATCTGCCGCCCCCAGGGGCAAGGAGATGGTGGCTGCAAGGATGGATGAGCCGGGACTTTCCTGTTTCCCCGCATAAGCAGGCTTCTGGCATGGCCCCAGGCCTGGGGGGGGTGGGATTGAAGCCCCAGCACACCCATCCTTTCTGCTGCCACCCCATTGCTGCCGGTGCTTCTCACACTACCGCTTTCCACTCAGTGGCAGGAGCAGCCAGCAGCAGGTTTCAATCCCTTCCCCAGAGGCCTGAAATGCAATGCACTTTTTTGGCCTCCCGATTTTTGGATTTGGAGAGGAAAGGGTTTTCAGGCAGCAGCGCTGCAATCCTCTCCCCAAATCAAAAAAGTGCATTGCGTTTCAGGTGGCACTTTTTTGTCCCTCCCATCAGGACCTTTCTCCCCCCCCCCCAAGTAGGGCAAATCCTGAGATTTACAGCAAGGCTGGCAGGGGGAGGAGGAGGAGGAGTTGCTGCTGCACCTACAAAGAGGATTTGCCCCCAAAAAAGACCTTTCTCTCCCCCCAAGGCAAATCCCAAAATTAACAGCAAAGCTGGCAGGGGGAGCGGGAGGATCCGCTTCCTTTGCAAGGAGCATTCCCCTCTTTCTCCACCCCCATAAGGTAAATCTCGAGCAGAGGCAGCGCTGGTTTGCCAGCACGAACAGCCTCCAACGTGGATCCCAGGAAGCGGCTGTCAATGGCATGGCCAGTGCGCATGCGTGCTAAGAGAAGCTGCCCAGTGGACATGCATGTGCCAGGAAATAAACTACTGGTTTCAGGTGGTGCATGCACATCAGCCACCTAGTCTTCTGGTTACTAGCGAGCATGTGTGTGGGTCTATCAGCTGGCCAGCTGATCTTCTGGTTTCTGGCACATCCGCATGCATGAAGTCCTGCTGATTGTCACATGCGCATGCGCACCAGTAACCAGAAGACTAGCTGGCCAGTGCGCATGCGTGCACCAGAAATCTGGAAGAGGACTGGGCACCACTGTGCGTGCCAGGCAACATGGCTCCGCGTGCCACCTGTGGCATGCGTGCCATAGGTTTGCCATCACGGCTCTAAAGCAAAGTATGTCCATATATATTGTTAGTAGAGATACTCCTCAATTTACAACTGGTCATTTAACAGCTAGTTGGAGTTAGAACAGTTTCAGAAGATGTGATTTATGGCTAGGAAGCACTTCCAGCCATTGTAAAATATAACATTTCCTCCCCCCCCCCCACATCACATGACATCATTTCAGGCACTAGGCAACCAGTTCATATTTATGACTGGTTGCAGCGTCCTGTAGTACATGACTGAAATTTGTGATTTTTTTGCTGGTTTCCAACAAAAAAAATGCCCATTTGAGAGAATGCATTCTGATTTACAACAGAGTGATTTGGATCTACCACTGCATGATCTGCATAATGACTGCCATAAAAACAATTGTAAAATCAGATCTGGTCACATGGGTGCCTCAATTTATAACCATCACAGCTTATGATCAAAATTCCAGGTGCAATTGCAATTGTAAGATAAGGACTGCCTGTAATACTTTTATCAATCTACATTAGGAGTGTCAAACTTGATTTCATCGAGGACTGCATCAGAGTTGTGTTTGACCTCGGGGCCCTGGGGTGGGCATGGCCAGGGTGGACATAGCCAGCTCGACGTCACTCGTGTTAGGATGCCTGTGGTGGCCTGAGCACTCTGCCAGTGAAAACAAGCTCCCGAGATCCGTTTTTGGCTGTGATGGCCTCCTGCAACCCTCTGTCAGCGAAAACAGTGCTCAGGAGCATCCCCCATGGTCCTCCATAGCTCCATTTTCGCTGGCAGAGGCACCGCAAGCTGGTCTTTTACTGTTTCCAGGACAGCTCCATGGCCCAGATCTAAGCACCCCGTGGGCTGGATCCAGCCCCCGGGCCTTGAGTTTGACACCCTTGATCTACGTCTATGACTGTGAAGAACCCAAGAAAGACCTGAGATGATTTTTGATCATTCATCATCTTCAGCTGTATAATTTGCTTTTCCCAAGCAAAGCTCCCACAGCTCAGGAGGAAAAGAGAAGTTTGGCTGGCAGTATTGCTAATCGTTCCAGTGTGGTTGTTTTTTTTCATTCAAGGAACTTATCATTAAGTATTCAAGGTCTACCACTCATTCCATTTTCTGCTGGGGTTATTTATTTTAACATAAAGACTTTCTGATCTAGTAGTCAGGGAGAAATGGCCAACCAGCTGTTCCCATTAGCAGGAAAAATCCTGCTCATGCATAAGATCCAATTCTTACTATTCAAAGGATGACTACTCTTGATGTGGGAGATGATAACATTTTTTAAAGAATTCGGAATACAAATATTCTTTTGTAAAGTTCTAAGTTCCCATTCCCAATCTTTTTAGGAGTGAATTTTATGTATGTGCTCAGTGACCTTTTCCCCCCCTTCTCTCCTGTATTTCCCACATTTCAACAATATGCATTCTAAATGAATGACTAATGTATTTGTTATTTTTAAAGTTTTACCTCAGCTTTATTATTTTATAAGTAATTCAAGGTGACAAACATACATAATTCTCCTTCCTCCTATTGTCCCCACAACAGCAGCCCTGTGAGGTGAATTGGGCTGAGAGAAAGTGACTGGCCGAAAGTCACCCAGCTGGCTTTCATGTCTAAGGTGGGACTAGAATTTACAGTCTCCTGGTTTCTAGGCCACCACTTTAGTTATTACAACAGGCTGCTAATGTTAATATTAATAGTATTAAGTTATAAACTAATATTGCTGTTTGAATAAAACTCAAGTTTTTGAAAGATCTGATACTCCAATTTCCCTTTCCAGTTTACGTTTTTATGTGTTCTGTCATATTTATTTATTTTTTGTTCAAAGTAAAATAGTCTATGCTGTAGCTGTATAACTGGCTACCTGAGAGGCTGAACTTGTTTGTAGATGTTCTAGAATTTAAGTGGTTCCACCCATCACCAATGCAATGATCTAGTCCTCAGATTTCTCCTATTCCTCCTATTGGTGGATACATCACTGGACTATGAACTGAATATAATCTTGCAATGACACATATTGCTTAAACTTATTTGCATATTTCCTTATCATTTTGACAGATAATAGCAGGATCTCTCACAGGCAATACCATTTTTATACATGAAGCCAAAGTGTTAGTATTTAGTATTGCTGTTATTCTTTCTTTTATTTATTTTAATGTGTACTAGTTTTGATGTTTGTAAGCTGCCCAGAATTGTCTCTGATGAGATGGGCAAGCATATAAATTTAATTAATAAATAAATTAAGCCAATCGGTACAGTATTGTTGACCCTGCATCTTTTACATCACCTTTGTAAAGATAAAAAATAAAAATATCTTTTATACCACTTGCAGAGTGGTGAAATCCTCCACAGATTGCCATTGGTTCGCTGCCTGCGCATGTGTGGTGCGCGCCAAACACGTGCTGCGTGTGTGCATGCACAGTGTGCGTCAAAAGCACACTACACACGTATGCATATTGCGCGCCAGATGAGTGCTTCGTGTGGAAAAAGGAGGCTTGGGAAGGTAAGTAGAACAGCGAGGGGGGGAAACAGCTGTGCCACATGATTTAGCTTTGCTAGAAAGTAGGATTTCCTGCTTTCTAGAGAATATAAACCGTGCGGCACAGCTGATCATCAGAATTACCGGTTTAGATGAACTGGTAGCTTTTTTAAACTACCAGTTTTCATCACTACTGGTTTGCCCGAACCGGTGTGAACCAGTAGCATTTCACCCCTGCACTTGCAGTGTGAAGAATGTTCTAGAATCAGATCTAAGACACCCAATTGGTTGTTTGGGTAGATTCAGATTACTGAACAAGGATTCTTTCTCCTTCTCCTTTTCTGGCCCTAACGGAATCTTTACAGTAATATTATGCAGAGGTAACACAAGATAATCCAATTCATCATTCTGTTGTTGGGACATAAAAACTGAACATTATCCGCCTTAGCGAGGAGAAGACTATCAGAGGCAGGAAAGCAATGGCAGTGACTTCTCTCTTTCTTGCCATCAACTGAGGCAGAGTTTAATATGATAGCACCATCATTCATCACTTTTTTTTGTAGCCTTGTAATAAGTTTCCCAAGGACCTGAAGGAGCAGATAACAAGGCAGTGTTGTGACTGAAATACTAGTTGTTCAACTTCTGCTGTTAAGATCTCCTCCCTTTGGGGAACAATTGTTGTTGTAATTAACTGAGAATTGTTCAAGCTTGTGGTCAGCAGCATGTGGCCCTCATTGGTTCAGAGTGGTAGTGAGGTATGATCTAGTGGTACGTGGTCTGCCTTCTCTGGTTAAAAGCATTGTTGAACCCAGCATAATTGGTAGGCGGCAATCCGTTCCTCATTAACTAATATACAGAAGCAGGAATGAAGGAAGTGAAGGACCATCAGCCTTAAGAACTATGAGTTCAACACCATGATAATTCTAACACCACAGATATTGGTATAATTAAGGTTAAGAAGAATTACTGTCTCCTTCATGTTTTCAATGCTAAGGGAGCAGTTTCTTTTTATACTACCTCAGCTTTTCTTTCTACATCCACATGGTTCTTTTCTGTGAATCCCAGATTTCTTGCCTAATTTTCTGTTTTCTTTGCCATGCTGCCATAAAAGAAAGCCAGTTTGGCATGATGGTGAAGGTGCCAGGCTAGAAACCAGGAGACGCTGAGTTCTAGGTCTGCCTTAGACATGAAAACTGGGGAGTTAGTTAGTGCCACATACTTCTAAGTCCGACTCATCTCACAGGGCTGTTGTCATGAAAAAAATAGGAAGCAGGAGTATTACCTGTGTTTTGCCCTTACCATATATATTCAAAAAAGGACAAAGTCCCTTGGAAGAGAAACAAGTTATACCAGAAAAGTGTGAGGCTAATCTGAAGGTAGATTTTAAAACGACAGATTACAAAAATGAGATGGAATGAGATTTTTTAAAAAGGAAGAAAATTTTAAAAAAACAAAAAACCAAACCAGGAATGACAACTATTACTCAACAAATTAAGCTTTTTCAGAGGCAACTATCTGTGGTAAGAATGAGACAGATGGAAATGAAGATAGTCTATGCAAAACAAAGAAATTTTGAACTTGCAAATAAGCCAGAAAAATGGCATATAAAAAGAAAAAAAAGTAATATTAAAATTACGAGAAGGTAAAACTGTAATAAAATATAAATCAAATATGCAAAAAGTACTTCATAGGTATTATATTATTTTATACAAAGATCAAAAACTTACCACAGAAAAAGTGAATAAATATTTATATAAGCAGAATTTACCAAAGATTACAGAGAAATTTAGAACAGACCTATAACAATAAGTTAATTGTGTGACGCTATCAAAAACAATACTAAAACAATAAAGACACCTGGTCCAATGGACTGTCGGCTTTTTACTATTTATGTTTTGAGGTAAAAAGCTTTTACAAACCTTACAGCAATGAATATTATTCTAAAAACTGGAAATAGCTAGAAAGATGCTAATATAACATTACACATAAAGATTTGACTTTAACAAGAAACTATTGATCAATGCCGATAATAAGGAATAATGACAATGTATTAAAAACTATGATTTTCACATAATGTTTGAAAATAATTTTACCAATCTTTATTTATGAAGATCAATATAGACTTTTACATAAAAGACAATTATTAGATATTAGAAATATGTTGGATATTTTGCAATATTTGGAGCAACATAGTGAAAAATAAACTGCATTGAAATTTTTATACAGAGAAGGTCTTTGACAATTTGAATGGTATTTTCTTGTTAAGAATTTTGGAATATATGAACCTTCAAGATAATGTTGTTAATGTCAGGGATCCAAGTAACACTCCCAATGAAATCAAACTCCGAGGCTTGAACTTCCTCAAAGCTAACTTTTATTAGAGATGTCATATTGGCACATCTAGGAAAACCCGAATCTGAGAGCTTTCAGGTTTTCCACACCCAAAGGCAATCACATGTCCATCATACATCCAATCAGGGACCGTCCGGAACAGAAGATACCTCCTCATTCTTCTCAACACAGCTGCAGGGCACCTTGGCCTTGACTTTCTATAAATAATTTTATTTGACTACATATCTTCTTCCCACTATGCAATCCCCCCTCCCAATTTCCCACAATAAAATTTGTGGCAGGCCTGAAGGCACAAAGGTAGAAAGATGGCTTCCAGGTCTGACAATTAAATGGATAAGATCCAGGGGTGGGATTCAACCAGTTCATACCGGTTCAGGCAAACTGGTAGTTGTGACCTGCAGGTTGGCCCACCCACCCGCTCAGGCGCTATGCTGTCCTATTTAGCTGCGTTTTTTAAGCCGTGCGCATGTGTGCAAGCATGCACATGAGCAAAGCGCATGCACAGAAGGCCGTATGTATGTGCAGAAGGTGCACGAGTGAGTGAAGCTCGTGTGCGTGCACATGCGCTCACATTTTCGGTGTTGGGGTGAACCAGTTGTTAAATTATGTGAAGCCCACCTCTAGTAAGATCCATTGATACTTCAGTGAAAACACAAATAATTGTTAACAAAGAACTACCAAAACCTTGTGAGATCGAAAAAGGACAAGACAAGGATGTCTACCAACTCCACTCTTGTTCATTTTAGTTCTTAAAGTACATAATAGAAACATAATACAAAATCAGAGAATTAAGGGAGTAAAGATTTCAAAAGAAACTTATAAGTTAAGGGCATTTGAGGATGACTTGCTATTAGTATTGGAAGATCCACTAGAGGGAGTAAAAACATCAATAAGAAAATTAAAAAACTTTGGTATGTTCACAGGTTTTAAGATTAACAATCAGAAAATGAAGGTGTTAAAAATATGAAATTTATAAAAACCAGTTAGAACTGATGGAAAAAAAAACTGGTATTAAGTCTGAGAAAAAATTAAAATACTTTGGTACTACTATGGCAAATATGAATTGTATGTTATTTCAAAATAATTATGTTAAGATATCAAGAAAGATATGCATGCTAAGATGGGAGAAATTAACATTGTCGCTTTTAAGATATATTTCTGTGATAAAAATGAATGTTTTGCCTAGAATGATGTTTTTGTTTCAGACAAATTATTATTATGATGCTTTATTCAACCAATGGAAAAATATGTGTCTATTTTTTAATGGCAAGGTAAAGAACAATGAGTTAAACATAAAGTGTTAAAAGATGCAAAGGTAAGAGGTGAACTCAGTTTATCTGATTGCAGTTTGGTCTGGGCAAAAACAATGGATTTGCCAAAAAAAAAAAACCCACAAGAGTTAAAAGGTCACTTTGGTTTGGATGGCATAGATATTTAGGATACAATAAAGTTAAAATGAATATGGATTTTAAAAATCATTTTATTAGATGTGCCATACTGAGAATGTGGAATAAACTGAGGTTGTGACCAAAAATACATTTGTGAAACTCAGCACAAGAAGCATTTCATAGAAGTGAAAGAGCAGGCAAAAACTAATGGTTAATATATTAAGAATTATTGGAAAACCATCAAGGGTAAAATAAAATTAAATGAAGGGAACAATTAGTGGCAGAAGAATATTGTTGTCAATGGTCTTCCCGTTTACAATTATTAGAAAGATTCAAACTGGATAAAAAAGATTTATGGCATGGAGAAAAGTAAAACAAAATTTGAAGTTCAGTTGTGTATTGATGTTGAACGTATAATTGCTAAAATGTATGAACTCTTGTAGAGATTTAAAACATTTAAAACAGGAAGAAATAGATTAAAGAATGAATGCTAAAGTAGGCTAAGAGTATAAAATATGGAACTGTGGTGTCAGTAAGCTGCGATTCATTTACAAAGAGCTCTTTGGAATCTCCTGAGACACTTGTATGTACCTGGGCAGTAGTTGAAAAGGCTTCCTTCCTTCCTTCCTTCCTTCCTTCCTTCCTTCCTTCCTTCCTTCCTTCCTTCCTTCCTTC
>WNWU01000030.1:16374947-16402205 GCA_012654045.1 Ptyas mucosa
TTCCTTCCTTCCTTCCTTCCTTCCTTCCTTCCTTCCTTCCTTCCTTCTTCCCACCCTGCCTGCTGGCACAGTAAGAATGAGCGTGAGAGTATTTATAAAGTATGTGTGATACAAATAAATTAGAAAGAAATTGTGCTGTGGTCATATTATGTGGAACATTCACTATTGCATGTTGTTAACATTGCATATAAAAGTTTTGTAATATAATTGGTGGATAATGTAGGCATTGATCCTGCTACCAATTTCTAATTCAATGTTATTCATATTTCATAATATGATTTCAATTCGACCTGAGATGACAGATGATACATTTCATTTCAGCGCCTGAGAGATTCAGTGCCAGTTGTGAAAGGCCTCTGTCCTATTATGACATTGTTCCACTTCATTTCTTCTCCAAGTATGGTACCCATAAGTGAATCCAATGTTCAAGCAGGGCTCTCATCAGTATAGAATAATTTGAAACTATTATTTCCCCAAGACTGGGAAACTATACATCCAGTAACTGGAACCTGCATTTTTTCAGCCACATCACAATGCCTGCTCATATTCAATATGTAATCAATTAATATTTCAAGATTCCATATTCTAAGTTCTATTATTAGGCCATGTAGCTCCCTACCTAGTATACATATGCATTTGATGTCTGTTTCGTAATTAAAGAATTTCACATTTTTCTCTATTACATTTCACTATTATTTTCAGCCCATCTGTTTAACCTATGAAAATCATTTTTCATTTTATTCTCTTACTTTAAAAGAACATGAGCTATCTCATTCAATTTTGTGGCATCTGCAAATTTGGTAACTATTCCTTCCACTCTACATTTGATAAAAAAGAGCTTGTTTTGGGGTCCCACTTCACATCCCACCTCATTTTTCTTTATCTTTATACCGTATTTTTTGGTGTATAAGACGCACTCCCCCCCCAAAAGTGGGTGGAAATGTCTGTGCAACTTATAGACTGAATGTTGCCGAAGCCCCGCCCACCTACCGGCCCCCACCCGTTGTCTTCTGCCTCCCAGCAATTTGCCTCCTTGCAACAAACAGCAAACAGCCTGGTCAGCCTCAGCACAGCCTGATTTAGGATGAGCAGCTGATTGGCAGTTGGATCTGCCTCCCGGCCACTGCCACCTATTCCCGACTCCGCGTGACCCATTTTCTGCCTCCGCACACCCCATTTTTGGCCCATTCCAGGCGGCGGGGATCGCTGCCGCTGCCGCTGCCTGGAACAGGCCAAAAATGGGGTGCACAGAGGTGACAATAGGTGGCAGCTGCGATGGGCAGCGCCAGCACCAATGGGAAGCTGCAATCCCCACAGTCTGGAACAGCTGATCATCGGTATTCTGGGAGGCAGATCCAACTGCCAATCTGCTCATGTTAAATCAGCTGACCAGGCTGTTTGCTGCAAGGGGGCAAATTGCTGGGAGACAGAGGCAAGGCAGATTTTCCTCCCCAAATTAGCTTTTGTGTATTTTATAATCCAGTGCATTTTATAGTCCGTAAAATATGGTAATCACAGCAAATAGGGCTGCATGCATATCTCGGGGATCTGATTATTTTGTTTCCTTTAAATTGTAATTTTACAAGAAATCCTCAATTTGAGCAATAGTTATCACCAGGCTTTTTTTTTTCCTGACTGAATAGAGGTACTCCATCTTAATTTGCAGAGTATGAAATCTTCTGATTGATTTAATCCTGTCCATTTGGAAATATCCATGCATAGAGTACTAGATCAAAAACAAGATAATGTTTATTTGATGAGATGTCCATAACAAATAACAACATGGGATGATAATCCTTAAGATTATCACATTGATTCAAAAGTACCTTACTAAATAAATTATTTTATGATCTATTGTATAATTTTCCCTGCTATCAGTGCCGAAACAGCTGTACTGTGGCTATTTCTTTTCTCTTTTTTCCTTACTACACTAATTTGTTGCTCTTTGGGATTTTTCTAAAATAAATCTAACTGGATCATATTCTACTTGGTTCAGTAACCTAGGATACTATTTATCTTGCCCTGAAGATTTAAATTTGTTCAAAGCCAGAGGCATTTCCTTGTCATTTTACTATCAATTTTAAGTTTTCTTCCTGCCTATTCATTTTTGTGTTTTGCCCTAAATAGTGCTTAACATAAAATTCGGTGAAAGTTATAGCACAGTCATTTTATTTATTGATTTGATCTATATGTCACTAACTGCTTTATGGTGGAATATATTTGTTCGCTTATTATTAGTTACATTTGTACATCACCACAGTCACATGATTGATATAAGATATAAAAATATAATATACTGCTAAAGCTGAAGATAGAATAGAGTGGAGTGGAGTGGAATGGAATGGAATTCTTTATTAGCCAAGTGTGATTGGACACGCAAGGAATTTGGTCTCCAGTGCATAAGCTCACAGTGTGCACATCAACAGCAAGTAATAGGCCATAGGTCATAAATCATAGTTACAATCATTCATCATAAATTACAAACAACAATTGCTAAATCATTAGGAAATGTAAGGTCCCAAAATACACTTGAGTCACCAGAATGCCAAAGAGAGAGGCTCAAGACAAGGCTTGCAAAAAACAGATTTTATTTATGGCCAAAACCAAAATACTGGGTGGAACTATATCCAGAACATACAGATACAATCCATGCGAGGAGATAGCCACACCTTGGGAAAGGTATGGCGTCCTTTTATACCCTCAGAGACGTCAGCTTAGTACCCAATTCTGGCCTCCTAATTTAGGTTTGTGTATTCCTTGTTGCCTTGCAAGGGGGAATAGAAACTTCCCAATTAATAATCCTTCAGCATTTCTTTGTTTACTCAATTGGCCACTTTGGCCTCCTGGCTCTGGAAAGCAGGAGTTTATCCAGATCAAACATAAATTAGGGTTGAGGTGTAAATTATCTCTTTGTTGATGGCTGTAGTTTCAACTGAGATACGTTCCAAGCTCTTGGATGGCCCAGGAAAATACAGGGAGAAGATTGATATGGGTTCAGGTCAAATGGCAGGGACATATGTTTGACAAATACCAGATACATTACAGAGGCCTAATAACAGAATATGTTTGTTACAGGAGATACAAATATAAAGACGTAATATGTGTGATACAAATACAAAGGCATATATGTATTACAGGAACCTAATGGTTACAGAATCTAGTATACCAGGATATCATATTCTAGTATTTATTATATCCTTATTATTGTTTCCCTTTCAAAACCAATAGGACAAGGTAGTAGGGAAGATGAGAAAATATGAGAAATGAGACAGTGCTGTGGGAATTAAGTGCTCAGTAGAATGATGGCATAGAGTGGGGGGGGGGGAAATTATCTTTATGTCTAGTTGTTTTGGCATGCAATGCTCTATAGAGGCGTCCTGAGGTTTGGATGAAACCTAAACCAAAAGTATGGCACCAGACCCTAAAAGCATTCTAGAAAACTTCACTGCCTGCTTTTTCCTAGAACAGGGTTCCTCAACCCCAGTCCTTGGACCAGCACCGGTTTGCAGCATGCCAGAAACCAGGCTGCACAAACAAGTGAAGCTCCATCCACACGATGCAGGCAGCACGTGAAACCACGCCCCCTCCGGTCCACAGAAAAACCTCTCTCCATGGAACTGGTCCCTGGTGCCCAAAAGTTTGGGGGCTGCTATTTTAGAAGGTAGGCAGTATTAGAGGAAAACATTTCTCCAGGGGGAGGTCATTCCAGAGGTCCAGTTCCCAAAGACAGCCCTTCCATTCCCACCCACCCACCCAAATGGCAACAAGTAGCTGCTTCTCCTGGTATGAATGATTTGGTTGGACTGGCCTTAATGGGGAGATCTAATTCTGCACTTAAGTGATCCTAACATGGGATTATAACTAAAGGCACATTATGTTTCACAATACATCCACTAATAAATTAGGTTTATTAAGCTTTCCTAGGCATAAGGAACAAACTAATTAGGAAAATGTCCATTGACTCCAGCATTAAAAATCTGCATAAACAAAGTATTGTGAACCAAGCAAGCAGGACATTTTCCTTGATTTGCATTAAATGTCTCTGATTATGGCACAACTGAAGGTGATATTTTACCCAATTGGCTTTGCTTTCCTAGAAAGTTATTTACAGTTGTGATTAGTCCTTTTACATGGTTTTCTTGCATCATCCCTCCATATGCTTTCTTGTATATTTTTCCTTTCAGATGAAACAAACTGTTCTTCTTCAGTTTGCTTCAGAATATCAGTTCATTTTATCAAATTTATTAGCACAATAAAAATAGGGCGCTATCTTTGCTGCAGGATTTTGCATATGACTTGATGCTCAGTGGTTTTTTTTTTATTTGCATTTCACATTTTTTAAATTGCCCATCTCCCTCAGATAACAGAATAACAGAATTGGGCTAATCCAACCCCCGCTCAAACAGGGGACATCTATACCATTTCAGACAAATATTTGTCCAATCTCTTTTAAAAGACCTCCAGTAATGGAGCACCCACAAATTCTGAAGGCAAGCCGGTTCGCTGATTAATTGTTCTAACTGTCATGGAACTATAGTGTCAGTAAGCTGAGATTCATCTATAAAGAGCTCTTTGGAATCTCCAAAGATTCCACTTTTATCTACCTGGGCAATAAATGAAAAAACTTGCTTGCTTGCTTGCTTGCTTGCTTCCTTCCTTCCTTCCTTCCTTCCTCCCTCCCTCCCTCCCTCCCTCCCTCCCTCCCTCCATATTGGTATAGTAGTAATGTGTGTGAGAATGTTCATAAATATATTCTACAGAAAGAAATTAGAAATTGATTGTGCTTCAGGCATATTATGTGGAACCTTCACTATTACATGGTGTGACATTACATGTAAGAGCCTTAAAGGTTTTGTAAGATAATTGGTGGATAATGTGGGCATTGATCCTGCTACTAATTTCTAATTCTATGTTATTCACATTTCATAATATGATTGCAATTTGACCTGAGATGGCAGATGACTCATTTCAGTGCCTGAGAGATGGGCTGCCCCAGTTGTGAAAGGCCTCTGTCCTACTATGACATTGTTCCATTTCATTTCTTCCCCAAGTGTGGTGTCCATAACTGGATCCAGTGCTCAAGCAGGGCTCTTATCAATGTAGAATAAATTGGAACTATTATTTCTCAAGACTGAGAAACTATACATCTATTAACTGGAACCTGAAGCTGCATTTTTTCAGCCACATCATAATACTTGCTCACATTCAATTTTTAATCAATTAATATTCCAAGATTTCACATTCTAAGTATATAGTCATAATTATGCATATTACATTATGTGCACATAAGTATGGAGGCATGTGGGGGTGATCCATGAGTGTCTGTGTGACTGTGTGTCTTTGTGGGGGATATTTCTATAAAAATTACCTTGTCTCTCTCATACAGCATCCTTAAGAAAGGATTACTTATCATTGGGCCAAGCTACGCGAGGTGGTGGTGATGCAAATAGTAAGTTTCAAGGGGTTCTGGAAGGGATTGTGGGAATGGATCTGGGGGGATCCATAAATCCACTGAATGGGGTAATGGGTCTGATGATCATGGTGGGGAGGACGGGGACAGAAATTTGACAAGGATACAGGGGGACGAAACGATGGGCATTAGTATAATAAGTGGGAGGGGCAGATATGACGGTAGCAGGGGGCCATATTATGTTTTGGGAGTGCGCACTCACTGTTTGTGAGCGATTGCACACTCCGACCCCCAAAGCATTCCTCGTTCCCCAGGTTGTTCAGAGTCTCAGGCCCTGAGTCTATGGCTGATGTTGTGTAATGCCAGGCCAGTGGTAAATAAAGCCCCCCTCATTCACGATCTTATTTGGGAGGGGGGGTGCTGACCTGGCAGGGATTACAGAGACCTGGTTAGGCCAGGAGGGAGGAGTTCCCCTTGTGGAAATGTGCCCGCCAGGTTTCCGTGCATTCCATCAGCCAAGGACTCAGGGAAGGGGTGGGGGAGTGGCAGCAATTATTAGAGAAAGTCTTTGCCCGAGGGAGGCCACTGTTCCTCAGATAGCCGGATGTGAGTCCCTCCTTGTGAAGTAGGGTCAGGGGATACAGATGGGCCTACTGATCACGTACCTGGCTCCCTGCCACGTGACGGCGGTCCTGCCTGAGCTGCTTGACGTTATAGCCGGGGTGGCGGTGGAAACCCCCAGACTTATTGTTATGGGGGATTTTAACCTGCCATCTGCTGGTGAGATGTCGGAGGTGGCTCGGGAGTTCATGGCTTCCATGACGGCCATGGACCTGACCCAGGTAGTTCAAGGCCCCACCCACTTGGGGAATCACACTCTGGACTTGATTTTTGTCTCGGATCAGTGGCTGAATGATCTAAGAATAGGGGATCTAGACATCAAGCCCTTGTCATGGTCTGATCATTCTCTCCTTCACATGGACTTTCAGGTCACTTTCACCAACCGCAGGGAGATGGAACTGTCCCAGGCGCCTGATGGACCCCGAGAGGTTCCTGACTGAGCTTGGGCCATTTCCTGAGACTCTGGCTCACGACTCGACTGAGGACCTGGTGGTGGCCTGGGACAGGGCAGCTACTAGGGCCTTGGACCGCGTCGTGCCTTTGCGGCCTCTGACCCGATGCCGATCTCGACTAGCTCCTTGGTTTTCTGAGGAGCTGAGAGAGATGAAGCATCGGAAAAGATGCCTGGAGAGTGATTGGAGGACAAGCCGATCTGAATCTGACCGAACACAGGTGAGATCTTATATTAAGACCTACCTAGTGGCGATAAAAGCGGCAAAGTCTAGCTACTTCTCCGCTCTTATTGCATCTGCAGAGAACTGCCCAGCCGCGCTGTTTAGGGTGACTCGCTCACTACTTCAGGTGGGGGTGCGTGAAGACCCCTTACAGGGTCGAGCTGAGGATTTTGTGCAATTCCTGCATGATAAAGTCGCTCAGATTCGGGAAGGCCTGGACTCTGATTGGGTAGATCCAGGGGAGGAGATGGGGGTAGGTCCTGAGAGTGTTATCTGGGAAGAGTTTGACTCTGTGGCTCCTGAGGATGTGGACAGGATTCTGGGCAAGCTTAGTGCTGCCACATGTTTATTGGACCCGTGTCCCTCCTGGTTGGTACTGGCCTCCCGGGAGGTTACACGAGGTTGGCTCCAAGGGATTATAAATGCTTCTCTGAGTGAGGGTGTCTTTCCCACTGCCTTGAAAAAGGCGGTTGTGAAGCCCTTCCTCAAGAAGCCTTCCCTGGACCCAGCTATATTATCAAATTATCGTCCAGTCTCCAATCTTCGCTTCGTTGCGAAGGTTGTTGAGAGTGTGGTGGCACAACAACTACCCCGATACCTGGATGAAGCTGTCTATCTGGATCTGTACCAGTCGGGCTTCAGGCCATGATACAGCACAGAAACGGCACTGGTCGCTGGAGGGCTTGGGACAGAGATTGTTCCTCTGTCCTGGTCCTATTAGATTTCTCAGCGGCTTTTGATACCATCGACCATGGTATCTTACTGCACCGGCTGGAGAGGTTAGGAATAGGGGGCACCGTGCTTCGGTGGTTCTCCTCCTTCCTCTCTGACCATTCGCAGTTTGTGTTGGCTGGGGGGCAGAGGTCGACCTCGAGGCACCTTATTTGTGGGGTGCCACAAGGATCAGTCCTCTCACCCCTTTCGTTCAACATTTATGTAAAACCGCTAGGCGAGATCATCCGTGGTTTCGGGGTGAGTGTTCATCAGTATGCTGATGACACACAGCTGTACATCTCCACCCCGGACCACCCCAATGATGCCCTTACTGTGATGTCCTGTTGCCTGGAGGCCGTGTGGATCTGGATGGGGAGAAACAAACTCAGACTCAACCCCTCCAAGACCGAGTGGCTGTGGCTTCTGGCATCCTGGTATAGTCAGCTGGTACCATCACTGACAATTGGGGATGAGACCTTACTTCCCACAGGGCTCGCAACTTAGGTGTCCTCCTGGATTCACGGCTATCTTTAGAAGAGCACATGACGGCCGTGGCCAGGGGGGCCTTTTATCAGGTTCGCCTGATCTGCCAGTTGCATCCCTTTCTGGATCAGGACACCTTGCGCACAGTCACTCATGCCCCGTATTGACTACTGTAATGCTCTCTACATGGGGCTCCCCTTGAAGAGCACCCGCAGGCTCCAGCTGGTCCAGAATGTAGCCACGCGGGTGATTATGGGAGCAACTCATTACGCCCATGTAACACCTCTCCTGTGCGAGCTGCACTGGCTTCCGGTGGTCTTCCGGGTGCAATTCAAGGTGTTAGTCATCACCTTTAAAGCGCTCCATGGCTTAGGACCTGGGTACCTACGAAACCGTCTTTTGCCACCAATAGCCTCCCACCGACCAGTTCGTTCTCACAGGGAGGGACTACTCAGGGTACCGTCAGTCAAATCATGCCGACTGGCGACTCCCAGGGGGAGGGCCTTCTCTGTGAGGGCTCCAACCCTTTGGAATGAACTGCCCCCAGAGATACGGAATATCCCTGATCTCCGTGCTTTCCGCCGTGCCCTCAAGACCCTGATGTTCCAACAGGCAGGGCTAAACATGAACATGTGAATGATCTTTTAAAATGTACACCGCCTTGAGTCCTACGGGAGAAAGGCGGTATAGAAGTATAATTAATAAATAAATAAATAATAAGTGTCACCTTACTATGAGCATATGAGATTAGTGCACCTGTCTGGTATCTTGAGCGTTTCTTAGCACTGCCCTTTTTAAAACCTAAGAATATTAGTTCACCTTTCCTTAGCCACTGCTGTGTTTCCTATACCTGCTTACAAATTATATACATCAGCAATCCCCAATTTTTTTTACAGCAGGGACTGGTTTATGGAAAAGACAATTTTTCCATGAACTGGGCGGGGAGGAGGGGAATTACTTCACACATTACCTAGATCCTGGTGCATGCACAGATGCAGCTTAGCTCGCTTCTGTGGTCTGATTCTTAACAGGCCACAAACCTCTACTGGTCCGTGGCTGGGAGTTGGGGATCCCAGATATAAAGCAATTTTAATGTATCTTGTAAACAGTTCAGCTGGTATTCTTGCAATAACAGAGCTGGAAGTGATCTTGGAGGTCTTCTAGTCCAACCCCCTGCTCAAGCAGGAGACTCTGTACCATTTCAGACAAGTCCAGGCTCTTCTTAAAAGCCTGCAGTGTTGGAGCACTCACAACTTCTGAATGCAAACCATTCCACTGGTTAATTGTTCTCATTGTCAGGAAGTTTTCCCTTTGTTCTAGGTTGCTTCTCTTTTTGTTCAGTTTCTATCCATTGCTTTCTTGCCTTGCCTTCTGGTGCTTTGGAAAATAGGTTGACTCCTTCTTCTTTGTGGCAGCCCATATATATTACGGTGACCAAATACTCTGCACATTCCAAGTGTGGTTTTATCAAGTCATCATAAAGCAGTAGTATCACTTCTCGTGATCTTGATTCTATCCCTGTTAATACAGTCTAGGATTGTGTTGGCTTTTTTGACTGCTGCAGCACATTGCTGGCTCATATTTCAGTGATTGTCTACCAAGACTCCCAGATCCCTCTTGCAGTTACTTCTGTTGAGCTATGTTTCACTTGGTCTGTACCTGTACATTTGGTTTTTCTTGCCCAAGTGTAAAACCTTACTTTTTTGTACAATGAATCTCATTTTGTTAGATAGGGCTCAGTGCTTTTTTCCTGCAATTCAGCATTTAGTAGGGGAATTCGCCCCCAACTATGTTGCTTTTTCCTTTCTCCTTCATTTAGCTATTTTCAATGAATCTATACAAAGCCCATTTTGCACTTCAAAATGTTTATTTGCTTCATCATTAACAATATCATGAATTTTAGTCTAGAATTCTTCTGTTTCTCTACTGATCCAATCTAATTCTTTAAAACTTTTCTTTACCGTAGCTATATAATCACATCTAATATGGCTGCCTTCATATCTTGATGATCTGATTATTATTATTTTTTAGTTTAAATTATAATTTTTAAAGGAATTCATTATCTAAGAACGAGTTATCACCCAGGCTTATTTTTGCTGACTGAATAGAGGTAACTCCATTTTAGTCTGCATAGTAGTTAGTTCAATTTAATGCTAACCATTTAGAAATATCCATGTGTAGAGTATTTGATCAAAAACAAGATAATGTTAGTTTGATGAACTCTTTGTAAGAAATAATAACATGGGATGATCAACATTAGAATTATCACATTGATCTAGAAGTACTTTATAAACATGTTCTTTGTGATCTGCTCTATAATTTTCTTTGGTATCAGTGTCAAAACAGCTGCACTATAGTCACCTGGCTATTTCTTTACTCCTTTTTCGATACCGAGATATCCCAGAGAAATGCTCTTTGGGATTTTTACAAATAATAGGGGAAAAAATCCATCTGGGTTATAATTCATTGGGATCACTACCTTAGGGTATAATTTATCTTGCCCTGGTGATTTAAATTCATTCAAATTTCACTCCCACCTATTTGTTCTGTTCTTCATTCCTGTGTTCTACTGTAAGGAGTGCTTAAGATGTTGCAAAGTTTGATTCATGTGAGAATATACTGATTAACATTGGCATATATTTGATTATTATATGCACTAGGTGCCAAAAGCCCTCCAGAAAATCTCCATCATGTACTTTTTCTAGAAGGTAGACGGTGCTAGAGGCAAACAAATCTCCAGTGGGAGGTTACTCCAGCAGGCCAGTTCCACTTCCATGCCCTCCCCACCTCCCCAAAAGGAGGGACAACTAGCTGCTTCTCCTAGTTGGACTGATCCTAATGGGGAGATCTGGTCCTGCAGATAACAAGCACCAAGGCCTAAACTTGGTAGACTAATAACAGCACTTTAAATTGTCCTTGGGAAGCCAATGCAGAGTCCTCAAAACATATGTAACGTGTGCCTTGTAGTCAACTTCTGTGATAATCTGGCTGCTATATTTTGCACCAACTGAAAATTCCAGGTGATCTTTATTGAAATGCATTCTCCATCAGACTACCTTTAAATCAAAATATGTGGTGATGAGACCATGAGACGTGATACCAAGTCCTTTCAAATAAAAGATGTGCATGACTGGTTCATGATCGTTCTGTGAAAATCTCCACTCCAGTGAAGAAAGTGACAGGATAACACATGGAACAGGCTTCCTTGAACAATTTTCCTGCCCTATTGCAAGTTGCACCACTAGATCCATATGATTGGCATGAGTCATAGTAAATATTGATGTGGGGATAACAGGTTCCCTTAATGAATGCAACTTTTACCTACTCCAAGTAAGGAAGGCCACTGGGCCTGATGGGATGTTCCCAGAATTTATTAAATATTTAGGACCACATACTAGAAGATGGCTACAACAATTTTATACAGATGCTTTGAACACTGGAAAAATCCCCAGTCAATTCAAAATATCCCAAACCCAGAAAGACACACAATGCTTCAGCAAGCTACCGCCCTATAGGTCTGCTAAGCATTTGCTATAAACTTCTGGAACAATTACTTTACAACAGAATGTACCAAGATGTTGATGTTGATTGGGTTGTCCCTTCATTTCAGGCTGGGTTCCACACCAAGAGAAGCTGGCTCTTACTTCATTTATCAAAACTGGTTTTCCAAAAAGACTAAAAACGTACATGGCTTTTATTGATTTGACTGCAGTTATGACATGACATGGCTTGATGGTTTGATGCTCAAACTGAAGGAAACTATTTCATGTCTTAAAGCCGCAATCCTTCTGGAGAACATGTTAAAAAACTGATAGTTCAAGGTTACTGTAGGAGACACCACTAGTAAATCCTTTCCCATTAAGAATGATTTGCCACAGGGATCAGTTCTAGCCCCACTTCTATTTATTTGCTATACTTGTGATTTGCCAGAAACCAACTCTGAAAAATTTTGCTACGCCGATGATATGGCAATAGCTATCCAAACGGAGGATTTTGAGGAAGTAGGAATACATCCTTACTAAAGATCTGAAGTCACTAAGTCAATTTTATGAGAAGTGAAAGGCTATGCCCTAACTTAATAAAATTGAAGTATGCACATTCCATCCAAGCACTTGTACAGCAAAGAAAAAGTAAAATATAACTTCTGGTGGAAAGAGGATAAAACACAACTATCAAAATATATATTAACAGATTAACAGAGGTGGAAGGGACTTTGTAGGTCTTCTAGTCCAGGGTTGTCAAACTGGCGGCCCATGGGCCGGATGCATCACGTACAGGCCATGCCCACTCCAGCTCCACGAATGGGGAAAATGTCACAAAAGGTCATGTGATGGCAACATGGGGACTTTGACACTAGTGTTCTAGCCCAAGCAGGAGACCCTATACCATTTCTGACAAATGGCAATCCAGTCTTTTCTTGAAAGCTTCCCGTGATGAAGCTCCCACAACTTCTGAAGGCAAGCTGTTCCTTTGGTTGATTGTTCTCACTGTCAGAAAATTTCTCCTTATTTCTAGGTTGAATCTCTCCTTGATCAGTTTCCATCCATTATTCCTTGTTTGGCCTTCAGGTGCTTTGGAAAATAGGTTGACCCCTTCCTCTTTGTGGCAGTCCCTCAAATATTGGAACACTGCTATCATGTCTCCCCTGGTCCTTCTCTTCACTAGACTAGCCATGCCAAGTACTTACACCCATTCACTATATGTTTTAGCCTCCAGTCCCCTAATCCTTTTGGTTGCTCTTCTCTGCACTTTTCCTAGAGTCTCAACATCTTTTTTATAGTGTGGTGACCAAAACTGGATGCAGTATTCTAGGTGTGGTCTTACTAAGGCTTTATAGAGTGGTATTAGTACCTCGCTTGATCTTGATTGTATCCCTCTGTTAATACAATTTAGGATTGCATTGGCTTTTTTGGCTGCCACTGCACACTGTTGGCTCATATTTGATTGGTTGTCCACTAAGACCCCAAGATCCCTCTCACTGCTATTAAGCCTAGTTTCCCCCAGTCTATATGTGTAGTTTTCGTTTGTCTTGCCTAAATGTAAGACTTTACTTTTCTCTACATTGAATCTCATTTTGTTAGGTAGGGCCCAGTGTTCAAGTCTGTCAAGATCCATCTGGATCTTGAGCCTATTATCTAGGGTGTTGGCTATTCCTGCCAACTTAATGTCATCTTCAAATTTGATAAGTTCCCCTTCTATTCCCTCATCTAAGTCGTTTATGAAAATGTTGAAGAGTACTGGACTTAAGACGGAACATTGTGGTACCCCACTGCTTACTTCCCTCCATGTAGACATAAGTATCATTAAGGGCTACTCATTGAGAACAGTTTGTCAGCCAGTTACGAATCCATCTGATAGTGATGCTTTCTATCCAATTTTTTCTAGCTTACCAAGAAGTAGGTTGTGGTCTACTTTGTCAAATGCCTTGCTGAAGTCTAAGTATATTATGTCCACAGTATTTTGCTGGTCTATTAATTTAGTCACTATGTTGAAGGATGAAATAAGATTGGTTTGGCATGATCTGTTTTTAACAAACTCATGCTGACTTCTAGTTATTACTTTACTCACTTCTAGATGTTGGCAGATCTGGTTTTTTTATTATATTTTCCAGTATCTTCCTGGGTATTGATGTTAGGCTGATTGGTCTATAGTTCCTGAGTCTATTTTTCCCCTTTTTTGAAGATGGGAACCATATCAGCTCTTTTCCAGTCCTCCAGGATTTTTGAAAGATGTGGTACAGTGATTCTGAGATGACATCTGCCAGCTCCATTAGAACTCTGGGATGTAATCCATCAGGTCCCAGTGATTTGTATTCATCAAGATCAGACAGGTATTCTCTTACCTTTTTTTTTGTGACTTATTTTAACTTTTATTTCTAGTCTGTATTTTACAGTTGTGTTTTTGTTAGGTTGGGCTATAGTTTCTTTTTGCATGAATACCCATCCAAAGAATGAGTTAAGCAACTCTGCTTTCTCTTTGCTGCCTGTTGCTTCCTTGGCACCTTCTCTCTTTGGTGGACCAACTGTTTCCTTGATTTTTTTCTTCTTATTTATATGTTGGAAGAAACTTTTTTAAAAATTATCTTTAACTTTTGTTGGAATGGTGAGATAACCTTGGCTTGATTTCTTATATTTGGAAAACACCTTCAAGTAATTGGACATAAATTGAAAACAGGGAACAACTTGATTAGGAAAATTATAGGAACAAAACCAAAACGTTGCATATAGTGGCACAATCATTAGTATACTCTGTTGCTGAATACTGCAATACTATATGGGGAGAAAGTTGTCATACCAGGTATGTCACTGTTGTACCAAGTGACACAATGAGAATGTGAGTAGTGAGGACCCGGACTGTGGGGGCAAAAAGCTGACTTTGTATAAAAAAGAACACCACTTAGGGGGGCTGAAAGTCCTACTAAGCAGGTATATACAAAAGTATGAAGGGTATTGCTTAATGCATTGTAAGCCGCCCTGAGTCTCCGGAGAAGGGCAGCATATAAATCGAATCAATCAATCAATCAATCAATCAATCAATCAATGGAACGCTTAAATCCACACTGCCGTCATGGTTCCATGTTCTTTCTAACATTGCCTCTCCTGGTCTCAGGTGACAGCAAAGGATGGTGGAATAAGATAAACAGGCCATTGACTCCTAGAGATCTACCGATAGATACATCTACCTCTCACCAGGCTTAAATCTAGGAAATCAATTTGAAATAACATACCACAGTGTTACAATCTAGATGAAGAATGGCAATTAAGATGGGCGACTTTTAATAACCACAACCAAACAGATCCAACAAAAGCACTTCCAGGAATGCAGTTGCCCCCACAAAATATGAATCAGGACAGGACATGCCAGAACTAAGGCAAAGCTCTTTAAGTGGGAAATGACTAAGAGCCCACAATGTGACAAACTATAACACATATATTTCAAGAATGTCCCTTCAGGAACATTTCAAGACACCTGGGATGCTCTCAACAGAAGGACACAGCCACACCAGAAGCAGTTAGATGGTTAGCTTCCTTAGGTACACACACACACACACACACACAGAGAGAGAGAGAGAGAGAGAGAGAGAGACACACACTTGCTGACACTTTATTTTGCCATATGCTAAATAAATAAATAATTTACTGCAATGCAGAATTAGCTCCTGCAGGCCAGTCAATAGTCACTAGTGATTCTGAAATATCTGACAGATTAGGAATAAATTTCATGTGACAGGTAAATCCTGATTTTCAAGAGTTGGAGGTTAAAGAATGACTTCTATCATCTTCAAATTACTCTCTCACTTCCTGAGCAGAGGCAATATGTCCTAAGTATAATAATCTCATCGAAACTAAAGCAGCATCTGCTTCCATTCACTTTTAATCTTTTGGATTTAATTTCTCAAAAACTGTCATGAGTTTATCGCACAGCTCTTCAATAGTTGACAAAAAAACCAATATCATCCAGATACCAGACAATTCCAGAATTTTTTCTCTTTTTGATAAGCCTCAAGAACACTTGAGACTCTAAACAGAACATTAGTAAACCTATAATAATCAAGGTGTATTATAAAGGTTGTCCAATGATGGAATTCTGATGTCAATTCTACTTGACAAAAACCTTAATTTATATTTAATTTTACAAAATTTGCATAATATATAAGCTATAGTTTTTTGTTAATAGCTGATGGAAGGCCAGTCTTTTTTCCCATCTTCAGATCCATAAAAAGATAGATTTTATTAGCCTCTTTCTTTGTTTAAATCTATGTGTGGGGCATTCAATAGGATCTTGTACTTCCCATTTTGTCTAATTCAGAATTGACTCATCCACTGTTACCTTACAGGAATAGTCAGTAATTTAGCCAAGCTCTATAAGCAAGATGTTGCTTTCCATCCAGTGGTGGGTTGCTATCAGTTCACCCCGGATCGGACAAACAGGTAGCGGCATTGGTGGGAGGCTCTGCCCACCACCCGGACGTCTCTGTGCATGCACTGAAGCACATGCACCCACAAATGAACCGGTAGCGGCCGAAATGGAAACCCACTACTGACTCCATCACTTGATCCAGCTGACTGAGAAAAAGCAATAGCACCTGTTGCATGGTTTACAGAGACTACTTTCCAAAATCACAAAGGGCAAAAATAGTTTTGCTACCAAGAAGTAACTCCCAATTTCTTTTAATAACTTATATAAATTAATCAACCACCTTACTGTTTCAAGCTTCACTGCACTGCAAAATAACTTAATCATTGCCAATGAACTGCTTACGTTCTTCAGCAAGGTGAGGTTCCCTTATATCCAATCCTATTTTTAAAATGTTAACATTGATATTTTAAAAAGATAAATCATCTAAAAGGACAAAAAGGAAAAAAAATGGTGGAAAACAAAATTAAAAAATAGACAAGACATTTATAATGTATATAAGAGTGCATGAAAATTGGAAATGGATATTTGTTTAATGCTACAGATTAAGATGTCTTCTAACAATTTAAAACTTCACAAGCTATTATAATCAATTTAGCAAAATCCACCAGCATAATATAAAAAAAGTTTAATTTAAAAATTCAAATTCAGAAACAACTTCATTTTTCAAATGTAGTTTTATTTTTGATATTGATACATACTCATACAGTGTAGTTTGCCATTCTTTGAAAAATAATTATCAGTATACGGGATTTCCAATCAAAAGCAGTATGTGTTCTGGTAGCTATTGTCATAGATAAAGGGAACCTTAGTATACTTTGTAGGGAGACTCTTGTGACATTTAACAGACATTTAACAGAAAATCTGTCTGAAAAGTCTTTTAAAATTACAGAAAAGATAAACCATCCTTTACATTCATTTTATTCTATATAATAATAGAGGGTTGGATCAGGGGTGGCATTCATTTACTGGTTCGCAAATGTGAGTGCGCGCAACACCTCTGCACAGGACCTTTTGCACATGCACAGAGCATCAAAAACAGGACGTGATGACGTCCGGGTGGATGGGCGGAGCCTCCCGCAGCCGCTGCTACTGGTTCACCCAAACCGGATAGAACCGGCTGAATGTTGGAGCCATTCTGATCTCCAAAGGGGAACGTATTTCACAGAGCAGGGGCTACAGCAGAGAAGGCACGCCTTCTACTCCCCACTATTCGACACTCTACTGATGGGATCTGCAGTATGCCCAAATTGCTGGATTGAATTGGACAAGTACAGATACTTTAAGATAGGCAGTCCATCAGGTAACTTGGTCCGAAGCCAGGTAGGGCTTTAAAGGTGACAACCAGCACCTTGGACACACTAGTAAGAAACACACAGGTAGCCAGCACAGCTCATGGTGTTACATGTAGTGTTACAAGTGTCCTCTATCCAGCATGATTTACTACATGTGCAGTCCCATTCTGCATTAGTTGAAGTTTCCAAATTCTCTTTAAGGGCAGTCCCATGTAGAGTGTGTGTTGCAGTAACCTTAGTAAGAGGTTACAAAGAAAATTCAAAGCACACTTAATCTTCTGATCATAAATATGATAGGTCATTCAAAATTAGGAAAGCTTTTTTTTTTCACATGTAGAAAAATTGTAGCCCTTTTCTTGTTTTTCTAAATTATATTCCCATCACATTCATGCAGTGCTTTTGAACTGCTCCCAGGTTGAAAGGATTAGCTAGTGACATCACTGTTGCCCGGACAATGCACCGGGGGGGGGGCGCTCCTTTCATGTCCTTATCAAGGAACTGGAGCAAAGGATGGGAACTCAACCTGCCATGCAGCTGCACTTGGATCTTGGACACAGGTTTGCTAACCTCCAACTCAGCGTCCTAACCACATGAGTCATTGTGCTCCTTCTAATTTATATTATCAATAACATTTTTTTAAAAAGCCCTGATATTGTTCATGTATCCATTCAGGAGAAATCCAGGGTGATCATGATGTATTTGTAGAGAATAAGAAAAATGACTGATGGAAATAAGAACTATTACAGAGGCAAAAGGAGCTGTAACATTTTTGAAGTCCACCGAAACGAGATAACATTTGGAAGCAGCTCAGGCAGATATCATCATCCTGATTCCCTAGAGCAGGGGTGTCAAACTTGAGTCATCACATTGTCGTCACGTGATGTAGAGTGGCTTTTTTCCCCCTTTGCTAAAATGGGGGTGGGCATGGCGAGCGCATGATGCATCCCGCCCACGGGCCTCAAGTTTACCCTAGAGCATAATGCTTTACCCTAGAGCATAAGAAAGGGAACAGCTACAGCACAATCGAACTTGCAACATTATAGCCAATCTTTATATAAATAGCTTTAGTCTTTCCAGTGGAGTTGATTTTCTGGTGTGGTCTGGTGGGCTCTTTTGTCACTAAAAAGGACATTTAATCTCATGCAAGTACCGTGTTTCCCTGAAAATAAGACCCTGTCTTATATTTTTTTGAACCCTGAAATAAGCACTTGGCCTTATTGCCATGCGCTCAAAAGCCCGATTGGGCTTATTATCAGGGGATGTCTTATTTTGGGGGAAACAGGGTATTAGTATAAAAACTTTGTCATACTGTAGTTTGCATAGAACAGAATAGAAAGATAGTGTCACATCCCGAGGAAGTACTTCCCTCTTCTAATGTTTCATTCATTACCTGGTTTAATCAATGTTTTTTGAAAGGTATTGTTTCAGAAAAAAATCTGGGGATTTCTTCAGTTTCAGTATTACTCCTTTTGCTTTTATTAGTCTACAAATATAATAATCTGTTGTACTTACGTAGTCTTTGATCTTTTATGAACGCAAGTCAGTTTGATTAGAGGTTAAGGCACTAGGCTAGAAACATTGAGTTCTATTCCTGCCTTAGGCACAAAACCAGTTGGGTGATTTTGGGCCAGTCACTCTCTCTCAGCCCTAGGAAGGACGCAGTGGCAAACCACTCCTGAAAAAACCTTGCCAAGAAAACTGCAGGGATTAGGATGCGTCCACACAATGGGCCAGATACATCCCATGGGACTTGAGTTTGACACCCCTGCTATACAGTCTTATACTTGCAGTTATATGTTATAATCTCCAGAAGTCGTGAAAGATGACATCTACCCTTATAACCTTGATCAATAATGAACTGAAAGTATAACACGTGTTTATTCTTGAAAACTTTTTGTGAATTTAGGAATAATAGCTGGATTCTTTCCATAAAGTCTACAGTAGGTATGCTTCCATGCATCTGAAAGAGGAAGTAGTAAAAGATGATCTAAAACGTTTTTCATATCAATTGCTTTTATATAAATTATAAATTACAAATATCAAGATTTGGGGGTGGAGTGGAGTCAATGTCTCCAAAATCAAAACATCTCTCTCAGCAATTTCAAAGTTGAAAAATTGATGGGAAGCCATATCATACAATATCTGAATGAATTAAAGACCAAGATTATCAGAAGTAAAAGGATGAAATATAAAATTAATTTGTTTGATAGCAATTAAAACAATATGTTTTTATAAAGCTTTAATAACCCTTAATGGACTTTTTGTTGAAAAATTGATGTTGTATAGATTTGTATGCAGATAAGGCATGGGTTATGGGAGGAAAAGATATTTCTTATAAAATTTGTCTTTTTTCCCCACTTCTTATTCTTTTTTGTATTTAATTTGTATTTTCTTTTGTAATTAAAATGTTCAATAAAAATTGTGTAGGGGGAAGGGAGAAATATATGTACACTTTTTTAAATTAAAAATCTTTTAAATAGAAAAATAGGGACTGGATCATTCTAAATAAGATGGGTAGACAGTAATCAGCAGATAAATAAGGGCAGGGAGGTACTTATATTTCACCGGCCCTAAACCACAGGGTTAATCCAGTCAGACTAGTTTTAACTCTTCCTGCAATGGTGCTCCAGGTTTTCTTCTGGGAACTCCATCTCCCAGAATTCCTCAGTAAACTAAGGTGCATCCTGGAATCAGTGCCTAGGGAAAGGCCACATACAAATGATATAATCCAAGGCACCAGCCATCTGCCCACTTCAGGAAACTACAAAGCTCTCAGCCAAACTGCTCACTAGAACCTTAAAGAAAACCCCTCTCTGGACCCCATAGGATCCATAAGTCTCCTGGGATAGGCTAATTGAACAGGCCCCGTCTCCCTGCAGAGAGAGGTGACACCAATATGTCAAAAGGCTTTTTGGTAGTATAGGTAATTCTCATTTAGCAACCATAATTAGGAGTGGCAGCTCTGTCATTAACTGAAGGAGTGGTAAATCATATGACTGTGACTGTACTTTCCTTTTCCCCATTCCCTCAGCATTTGGAAAGCTCACCCCAATGCTAGGATAGCTTGCTTGCAGCTGCTGCCTATAACTCAGGGGTAGAGAACTATGAACCCTTTATGACTTGTGGGCATCAACTCCCAGAATTCCATGATGGCTCAGGAATTCTGGGAGTTGAAGTCCACGAGTCATTAAGGAACCATAGTTCCCCATCTCTGGTATAACTGAAAGACTAATCAGTTTCACAGCTTCAGCTTTTGCTTGCTTCCTAATGATTTTATTTCAGCTTTTCTTTTCCCGCATTTCCCCACCCTTTGGAATACCAGCAAGAAGGGAATTAAAGTTTTTAATTACACTGACTGGAGAGGAAGTCCTGACAAGATATTAAGCAGCCACACACTGTGAATACCACTGCATTCCTTTCAATGTGTGTTTGGTATTGTGTGTCTGCTTGCTCTCTTATAATCACATTCTCTCCAATCTCTTCATCCTGTGGGGGGAAGGGACAAGGCACAGGACAATGCGTACTGACTGTAATGGTGATCATGTGACTGAAGTAAACTGCAAAAATCATTTTTAAAATGTTATATAACTTCAAAGTCGCCATATCATTCAGTTATGGAATAAAATTTATAGCTACTAGATTTTACAGATAATCCTTTACTTACAATCACAAAGGACTGGATATTCTATTTCTAAACAATATGGTCATTAAGTGAGTCACATCCAATTTTAGGACCTTTTTTGCTATAATTTTTATATGCAGTTCTTAGTAGATGTTGGCATAATTGCAGTTGTGTTTTAGTTATGTCTTTTCCAAGGGGACATCACGCTTCCTTAAAAATTTTGTACACTATAAGTATATGATCTTTTACATATCATTAGTCATGAAATAAAATTGATGGTTAGGTTTTACAGGTAGTCCTTGAGTTATGATCAACAACTGGGACCATAATTTCAGTTGCTAAGCAATGTGATCATTAAGTGAACTGCACCCAATTTTACAACCATTTTTGCTGTAATCATTAAGTGAATCTGGCTTCCCCCACTGGGTTTGCTTGTCAGAAGTACCCTGGGAAGGTCCCAAATGGTGGTCATGTGACTTCAGGAGGCTGCAACTATCATAATTTTTGTTTTTGTACATTGTTTGTATGTATTGGATTTTTATTTTCGTAAGCTACTCAGAGTCACTGAGAGTGAGTGGGCGGCCATACAAATTCTCTTAAATAAATGAATAAATAAATACATGCCAGTTGCAAGTGCTCAAATTTTTATCACATGACCACAGAGACACTGAGATGTTCGTAAGTATGAGGAGCAATTGTCAGTCACTTTTTTCAGTGCCATTGTAACTTTGAACATTCATTGAACAAATAGCATTAGCAATAGCACTTAGAGTTATATACCATCCCATTCCGCTTTACAGCACTCTATGGCTTTTTACAATGTCAGCATATTGTCCCCAACAATCTGAGTCCTTATTTTACCGACCTTGGAAGAATGGAAGGCTGAGTCAACTATGAGCCCATCAGGATCGAACTCCAGACTGTTGGCAGAGTTAGCCTGCAATATTGTATTCTAACTACTGTTCTACCAGGGCTCCTAAAGGGTCATAAGTTGAACACTACCTGTAATTTAAGTTGTGAAATAATATTTTCAATAGTATCTCCATATTTTGGGAATAATTCCAAACAAAGATTCTAACGAACACTGCAATATGTCCTCAACTTCAAAAGAATTTCTTAAATGTTTCCATGGCCTGCAGTACATGAGAAATCAAAAATATTACAAGCAGCTAATGCCTCATCCCTTATGCAATATATTCAAAGGACAACTTGCTGTTTCTTAGAAACATCCTGTGTCCCAATTGCAATGAAATACAAAATAAAAACTGTTTCTAACACAAATGAAGGCAAATATACATGTCCCATGATAATGTTGCAAGATCCAATCTGGGTCGGTCACCTGGACCAGAGGTTTAGTCTTTCAAGCTTTGGGTCTCTTGCTGGAGCCCATCCTCAGAGAACTTCTCTCTATTGGAATATGTGCTTTGGGCTATTCCATGCTTTGCATTTATGCGAGCTGTTTCTAACAATTCAGGTTCTGAGACAAATTCCCTTATATTAATGTTGGGCACCTAAGGAAATCCATGATAACAAAACCAGTATTAAATTTCTAGGAGGTGTGTAGAAGCTCCAACTTCTGATGCCATGTTTTGACTATCTGCAGTGTGGAATGGCATCTATGAAGTACTGTAATGAGAGAAAGGTGGGAGGGAGATTAAGAAGGGAACAGAGAGACCAGAGCTGCAATCATTGCAGTATGTGCGTGTGTGATGTGTTTATGTATTTATCTATTTCATAAATCTGCTCACTCATAGTATACTGAACTCCATTAAAAGGATAACACACCTTTACTGCCTAATGATACCCTTTAAAGTTCCAGAAGAAGCTTGGGTTTTTCCTGAGGCTCTGATGGGTTTCAGTGAGGCCTTGGTTAAAGCCTACAATTGGCATGTAACCAAGTCCTTGCATTGGATTTTCCCTATGAGGACTCTCATTATTTACGAATCCCGAAGTTGTCCCAAGGTGCTTTTTCAAAAGACAACTGGACCTTGTTTTACCTTGAAGATGTTTTGCTTGTCATCTAAGAAGCTTCTTCAGTTCTGACTTAAAAGTGGAAGATGGAAGGATTTATATTCCTTGGTTGCTAGCACTCTTTCTGAGGTTGTTGAGGCCACTTTGAGGTTTATCTGTGTCCACGGGATCACCTGAACAATGCAAGTGGGTGTGGAACCTTCTTGGAAGTGCTGAAAGGATTCTGTTGCAAACAGGAGATAGGTGGTATCATATCCCTCCCCCTCTGTTGAGAGAGGGCTGTTCAGTCTTAATGTAGATGGCCTCTTTGACCCCTCTTTCAAACAGTGGTCCTCCCTGTTCAGAATGTGGACTTTGCTGTCTTCAAAAGAGCGGCCTTTGTCTTTCAAATGCAAATGGATGCTGATGTCCTGATGGGTTTGTTCACGTATATTATGCCATGCATTTGTGAAGTGGTTGTTTTGTTTCTCCAATGTACAGAACAGTACATGTCTCACTCCATTGTAGTGCATTAGGAAAAACAAAGTCCAGCTGCCTTTTTAAAAAGCATCTTGGGACATCCATGACCTGGATGACTTAATAATTATAATTAATAATTTAATTATAATATAATATTATATGATATAAAAGATATATCTTTTTCCATTTTGTAGTTTTAACATATTTTATATGCTGTTTTAATGTTTGATTGGGAACTTCATAGAGTTGGTTAGAAGGTGGGCAGGTGCATAAATGTTTTAAATGAATAAAATAATATATAATTAGCAATTTCTACACTAGCAGTAATGACAATTTCTATACAATGGCCATAATTTAAATCAATTTTATTGAGTAAGGAGCTGAATTTGTGTTTTTTTTAAACTTTAAAATGATGCTTAATACGTATGCTTGATTTTGGCCAGATGCTTAGGTCAAACAGACAGGTGTATGAGCCGCTAGCAAATGTTTCAAAAACCTGGGTGTGCCCATATGCAGGGCACAAATTGCTGCAGTAACACCATCAAAGCCAAGGGTATGTCTTCATGACCCAACCAACCTCATTGGCTGATTATTGTGTTGAGTGTTGGAGGATGAAATTTTCTGTTTTTCCTGACAGAGGCAGGAGGCAAGGCGTAAGTGGCAAAATAGCCATTTTTCAGAAAAGGATATCAGCCAAGCTATTTGATAGCTAGGTTTTGTTTTATTGTTTTACTATTTTTATTTATTGATTTCATTGTTGCTGTCAGCCACCCAGAGTTGTTTAAGATGGGCAGCCATCTAAGCCTTTTAAACAAACAAAGAAACAAACAAAATATGTTTTGAGCCAGTGCTATACCATAGGTAGTATGTATGTCAAACTAAAAGGTAAAAAATTGTATACTTGATTTGACATTGAGTGAGTTTCTGTGAAATTTGTAGCTGTTCCAGGTTCTTGTAGCTGATCTGGATTTGAATAGGGTGTTTTCCTTCTTCCAAAAGGTATGAAATATTGAACGTTGAAAGTCATTCCTACTTTTGAGAGTTCCTTCTTAAAAAATATCCTAACTTTCACCAGGCAGTGATCATCTAAAACAGTGGTGTCAAACTCAATTTCATTGAGGGCCACATCGGGATTGTGTTTGTCCTCAGGAGGGCAAGGGGTGTGTGGCCAGGGGGCATAGTCAGCTTGACGTCATTTGTATCCAGGGAACCTGTGGTGGCCCGAGTGCTCTGCCAGGAGAAAACAGGCTCCCAAGCTCCATTTCTGGCTGTGATGGCCTCCTGTAACCCTCTGCCAGTGAAAATGGAGCCTGGAAGGGCCGTCGCAAGATCAGTTTTCGACTGCGACAATCTCCTGCAACCTGTGCATCCCTCCCAATTTCCGTTTCCGCCTCTGGTCCGGTCCTTTGCTGTTTCCAGGGAAGCCCCACGGGCCAGATTTAAGCACCCTGAGGGCCAGATTCGGCCCGCGGGCCTTGAGTTTGACACCCCTGATCTAGAACAAAGAGTGCAAGACATCTTTTGTTCTAGATCTTTATTCGAGTCACCGATTGTCCAGGGGAGAATTTTTCTCAAGACTAGATTTGAAGCCTTTGTTTGGACAATTAGCAGATGACTTGAATCCAGATAGTGAAATAGAAGATGGGAGGTTTAAATATTCTTGTACTTCAAGCATTCACTTGAAGGGAAGCTCTTTTTTTGTAAATTACATAAAAATCATTGTGCAAGCTGCAGAGTAGGGCATCAAGCACATTGTTACAATACCTTCTCCTCTGCCTCCATTTTAGGAAGTCATAAGCATAGATGATGATCTATCTGAATGCCATCAGAAAATACATGTCAGCCCAAATAATCCAAAACAGGCAAATCTAGAGTTTATTTCTCCAGTTTGGCAGTAATAGTGGTGGCAAATCATGTCAATATCCAATCTGGATTAGTCACCAGGACCAGAGGTTTAGTCTTCTGAGCTTTTGGTCTCACTTTGGAGCCTACACAAGTCTGAAAGCTCAGAAGAGTAAAGCTCTGGTTCCAGTGACCGATCCAGATTGGCTGCTGCAATATTATCCTGGGACACATGTGTTTGCCTTCAATCCTGTCATAATATCAATTGGAATGTTGCATCCAGTTGTGATCGGCATGATATAAAAAAGATGTTGGGAGTACAGAGAAGATTAACAAAGAAGACAGTTGAAGAAATTGGATATGTCTATTTAATGAAAAGAAGGACTAGGGGTGACATGATGGCAGTGTTCCAATATCTAAAGGGCTGACATAAAGAAGAGAGGTTCAGCCTATTCTCCAAAGCACCTGAGGGTAGGACAAAAAGCAATGGATAGAAACTAATCAAGCAAAAAGCAATCTAAAACTAAGGAGAAATTTCCTGACAGTGACAACAATTAATCATTGGAACGGCTTGCCTTCAAAAGTTGTGGGTGCTCCAACACGGCAAGTTTTTAAGAAGAGATTGGACAATCATTTGTCTGAAATAGTATAGGATTTCCTGACTGAGCAGAGAGTTGGAGTTCTGCTCAGACCTTCTGACTTGGTTATTCTATTATCTGATTCTTGGAATGCCTTGACCATGCCTTCACAAGGATTAGAACATCCGAAAGTTAAGAAGTATTTATTTATATTGTGTGGGGTGTGTGTATGTGGAATAAGAGTATTCTAAGGTTTTAGACTGAGGATGGGAAAGATCATCCTATTGTACACAAGTGTTCCATATCACTTTGAACACAGGACAAAACAGATTGTAATCCTTTAATGACTAAAAATAAATGCTTGCTCAATCCTGTATTACATACTCAACCATTACATGGCAATAAAAAGTTTTATCTATCATGTAAATATCACTATCCAGTTCCTTCTTGCCAATCTCCCAGTGAAATCATTATTATTAGAATAAGCCTACAAAAGATTTGTAGTGTCTACTTTATTTTTAACAAAACAAATTCTGAAAATAATGGTGGTTGAGTGGCTGTGTTTGATATACAAGGACTGAAAACTGAAGCCCCTCTGGAGATACTGCCATGACCTCTAGGTCCACTTATTCAAAGGGTATCTTAGGCCACAGGAAGAGATCTGCTTCTATCTTAAAGGAAGAAAAAGTCTCTAAATAAATGTTTTGCAATGGAATCATATTAGAATTAGAATTCTTTATTGGCCAAGTGTGATTGGACACACAAGGAATTTGTCTTTGGTGCATATGCTCTCAGTGAACATAAAAGGAAAAGATACATTTGTCAAGAATCATAAGGTACAACATTAATGATAGTCATAGGATACAAATAAGCAATCAAATCATACTAGGAAACAATCAATGTAAATCGTAAGAATACAAGCAACAAAGTTACAGTCATACAGTCATACGTGGGAGGAGATGGGTGATAGGAATGATGAGAAGATTAATAGTAATGCAGACTTAGTGAATAGTTTGACGGTGTTGAGGGAATTATTTGTTTAGCAGGGTGATAGTATTCGGGGAAAAACTGTCCTTGTGTCTAGTTGTTCTGGTGTGCAGTGCTCTATAGCGTTGTTTTGAGGGTAGGAGTTGAAACAGTTTATGTTCAGGATGTGAGGGGTCTGTAAATATTTTCACAGCCCTCTTTTTGACTCGTGCAGTATACAGGTCCTCAATGGAAGGCAGGTTGGTAATAATTGTTTTTTCTGCAATTCTAATTATCTTCTGAAGTTTGTGTCTGTCTTGTTGGGTTGCAGAACCAAACCACAGTTATAGAGGTGCAGATGACAGACTCAATAATTCCTCTGTAGAACTGTATCAGCAGCTCCTTGGGCAGTTTGAGCTTTCTGAGATGGCGCAGAAAGAACGTTCTTTGTTGTGCTTTTTTGATGATGTTTTTGATGTTAGGTGTCTGTTTTAGGTCTTGAGATATGATAGAACCTAGAAATTTGAAGGTCTCTACTGTTGATACTGTGTTGTCTAGTATTGTAAGAGGTGGTAGTATGGGTTTCTCCTAAAGTCTACCACCCTTTCTACAATTTTGAGTGTGTTCAGTTCCATTTAGAATTAGACTAGACTAGACTAGACTAGACTAGACTAGACTAGACTAGACTAGACTAGACTAGACTAGA
>WNWU01000030.1:16410705-16436729 GCA_012654045.1 Ptyas mucosa
CATTCCATTCCATTCCATTCCATTCCATTCCATTCCATTCCATTCCACTCCACTCCACTCCACTCCACTCCACTCCATTCCATTCCACTACCTCTCCTTCCTTATTTGTCTTATCTTCTACAACTTCCTTTGCATTTGAATTCATCTTTGTGTTATGGAGGAGCCTCACTATATATCCCTCACTAATCCCTTTCCTTCTTTTATTTTCTTTCTTACTCTTTTCCTGTCTTATGTCCTACATTAAGTACTGGCAAATTTGTCAAGGAAACCTTCCTTAGATCTCTCCTTTTATTCCCATTACTGGCCTGTGTCTCTGCTTCTTTCTTTATTTATTTATTTAAAATCTTTGACAGAATTGCCCTCTCACAATTGGTTTCCGGTTTAAATTCTATAGCTTTTCCAAACCATATCAACCAGGATTTTGGGCTGGTCATTCAACTGAAATAACAGCTCAGGTATCGAATGATACTCTGGTGTATCAGTGTCCCGTTCCACTACAGTCCTTGGGCTTCACTCACTGTGTACTTTAAGTCTTTTGTGTCCTTCCATTCTAGGCAATGGTACACAGCAATACTCAAGCCTTGGCTTCTATAGCAACAGGATAAGTGAAACCTGGAGATTGTTAACTTCTCATGTCAAGAGGGCTATTACTGATTATATGATTATAAATTATAACTGTGGCTGAGGCAGTACACATCTAAATACCCTGAGTATTTATGGGGAGCATTAATGCAACAATGCTGCTCTCCTCATGGACAAAATAATTTCCATATGTTTCTGCCTAGGCCTCTTTGTTGCAATCTTCTTAACTGATTTTATTTATGCATTCATTATATTTATATCCCATCTTACTTTCAGGAGCTCAAAGCTGTATACATAACTTTTCTTCCTCCAATTTATTTGTTATCACATCAGTCATGTATAAGATAGGTTGAGCTGAGAGTTAATGTTTAGGCCTGTATGAATCTGAAATTTTCCAGTCCTCATTTATTATCTTATAAACTACTAACCCCCCTGCACACAGCTTAACCCGAAATATCTAGTTTAGCAAAACAAATAAAAACAATTTTAACTTGTAATGTAAAAGACTGCAATTCTTGAGGTTATACAAATATATCTTAGGAAGATATTTCAAAAAATGGAGGGGCAGGTTTTAATAATTCTCTGCATAATATTTTAAAGGAAAAAAGATCAAGAATATGGACCTTGAAGCAGATTTTAAAGTTAGGCAGGTTTATATTAGAGAATGACCTTGATATATTCTAGTCCAGGGGTCAGCAACCTGCAGCTCTGGAGCCGCATGTAGCTCTTTCACCCCTCTGCTGCAGCTCCCTGTCACTCAAAATATGCGTCACAACCACCAATGTGCGACACCTGCCGGCACGGTTGAGCTTTTCAACCCCCGGTAGGCCAACCATGGATAAATCCAAGAAAAGAAAAGTTTCAGAAGAAAACAGAACATTTAATTTCAACTACATATGCTTGTTTTGTGGCCGCTCAAGAAATAGTGAGGCTCAGGAAGGGTTTTGTGGCTCCCAGTGTTTTCTTTTCTATGGGAAATGAGTCCAAATGGCTCTTTGAGTGTTAAAGGTTGCAGACCCCTGTTCTAGTCCATATACGTTTAGTTTAATTGATGTTATCAGAGCAAAAAATGTACTTTGAATAGTGTATTTTGACTGAAATCTGAACCATCTGAAAATTTCAGTGATAGCATTGATATTATCTAAATATCAATAGACTAGAATAAATGTGGAAAGATCATATGTATCCATGAGAAGATATACTAGAAACCAGAATTATTTCCATAACAATATAGAAATCTAATGTGGTTACTATTAAATCTTTTAATTTAAAGGAACATTAGACAAACTAAACCAATATCTGATTACACCATTTAATATGCTTCCTCTGCTGTGCAATTGGAATTCGATATTGTATTGTGTATTTGCCCAGTTTAGATAAAGGCAAAAACCCCACATATCAAAATAGATATAGCACTATTCTGGTGATTAAAAACCCAGTGTTTATTTGCACACACATTTGTATGTGTGTGTAGAAAATGCATATACAAACACACACAGGATCCTATCATGAAACTGATTATGATTGTTATGTTGATTGAAGTATTACTATATTGTCATGATTGAATGGTTTCACATCTTAAAGGCTTACATGGACACACCATGAAATTGATCAGCATCATCCAAATAATCCAAATTACATTGCATATTTAATGGAATTTATTGCTTTAAGATGTGAAAAGAATTAATGTCTTAGACTGTAGTCCTAGCTACATGATATTGATTTCTTAAGAATCAAGAATTACGTCAACATAGAGGTCCCCCTACTAGATTTTTGCAGAGGGACTAGATTCTGAGAGGCCCAAGTCAAGAAGAAAGCTGCTCAAAGTAAAGCAGAATAAAATTGATTTAAGGTTGAAGCTAATGCTTCGCAAAAGAATCATAAACAGCCATTACCAGCTTCCTCTTCCTCAACCGTTCTGATGGTGTCCAGGTGTACTTCTTTCCACCAATAAACACTGGAGAGAGGCAAAAATGCAGAGATTAACTAATTCTGGCAAACTGCTCCATTGCTTCTTTGCCAGGGCAGCAAGTTTCAAAACAGCACAAATTCAAGCATGTTTCACTAATCCTACATTACGCCAATTTTGATGAATAAATGTGGGCTGTCTATTCCCTTCCTATCTCAAATTAAAGTATTGTTATTAATGTTTAAAGTCCTAAACAGCTCAGGGTACCTAACTGAGCTCCTTTAAGACACCGAGGCAAGGATTTTGACGGGGGGGGGGGGGTATATTTTTCTATTTATTTTACATGACTGAAATCCCAAAGGCCTTTTGGCTGTGCCCCACAGTAAAAAAAATCCAAACGTACATCAACAACGAAGAAAAACAAGGATCAATTGCAAGATTGGCGCCCTCCATCACTTGGAACCCAAAGCATCTTGAAGTAAAATAATCCGTTTATAGAGAACTGCGGAGAAGGGGAAGGTTGCGTATACTTTGTGGGGAGAGCATTCCATAAAGTGCTGTTGTGTGGAGAGGAAGGCTATTCCGTGCCCCCCAGAATGGGAACGGAACTTCCTTTCAGCTGGCCTTTTCTCAGTGACAGGACCGGGTGGCATTAAATTCTGGTATATCATAGCCCTGTGTATCATATTTGGGAGCTGTGCCATTTAAAGGCTTTAAAGGTTTAAGTTTAGGTGGAGCCAAAGCGAGTGGGTGGAAGGATGAAACACATCCTTTCTAAGAAGATGTTCTAGGGCTTTTGCCAAGACAGTATTTGTCCATAGATGTGCTGTATTGCTTTATTGTATCCTTTGTGGTCTGTTGCCTTTCATAAGATCAGAGACGAGGTGAAGCATTCATACAGAGGGGATCCGGCATCCCTCCCCCCCCCAAAGCTTCCTCCCTCTCTCTCCCCCCACCACACGAGGGGGGGGGCAGCTGGCCTCAGTTTCCCAGTTGGCAGGCCGCCTGGGCCTCAGCAATCCCGCGAGCCTTCGCAAGATACCGCAAAGTACCTTGAGGACCCGGGGCTCCGCCTCCAACCCTAAGTGAAGACGGCCGGGATTGACCCGAGTCCCTCCGCCCGGGCATCCCTTGCGTGAATCGACTCTCCAAGATGCGCAAGGCGGGCGCCTGCGCCGGGAGATGCCACCCGGAAAGAGGGGGCGGGAAAAAGAGAGGCGTCACGTGCGTAAGCGCTTACGGTCCATCCCCAAAGGTGCTGCAGCCTGGCTTCGGCGCCGGTTCTTCTGCCTTTGCCATCACCCTGCCCCGGGCACGGGTGTCGTCCCCGGAGAGGCGGAGCTTGAAGATAGACACCCAGAGACAGAGATTTAAATTTCATTTCCACCTGGAAGGAGGGGAGCAGCAGCAGCAGCAGCAGCCCCGGCCGAGAGCCAAAGACTCGCTTGTGCTGAGCTGACCTAAGCTAAGCCTGCCGGTTTCTTCTTCTTCTTTTTTGCTGCTGCTGCTGCTGCTGCTGCTACGACTGCTGCAAAGTCGCCCGCCCGTTCGCCTGCCTGTCTGCCTGCCTGTCTGCCTGGCCAGCCATGGGTCACTCCGGAGAGCCGGGCCTCATAGCCAACGTAGTGAACGACACCTTGGAGTTGTACCGCTGGACCTGGAGCATCCGAGGTAAAAGCAAGCGCCAAGCCCTTTTTTTTTTTTTGGTTAAGCCTCTCCTCTCAGCCGCCTCCCGATGCGCCGGCACTTGGCCTGCTTTCCCGTTAGCGCTCCTGGCTATGCAGCACCTGCCTGTCTCTTCTCCACCTCCGGCAAACCGCTTCCGCCGGCCCGGCTGCTGCTGCTGCTGCTGCCTTCTCTGCCTTCCTCATCACCTTCCCATCCAGGCTGTCAAGAGGGGACTCCTCCCCGCCCCGTTCCCCAAAATTCCTCCTTGGCTTGTCACTGTCACACAACGGTCAAAATGGCTCCGTCTCCGTCTCTCTCTCTCTCTCTCTCTCTGTTATCTTGTCTAAAGCCAGGAGGCGGCAAACTCAAATGGAATCCTTTTACAAGACATTGGAAGGGGGGGGGGGCTTTTTCCTCATCCCCACATTTGGGGGTGGGGGTGGGGAACCCTAAAGTCATAAGTAGAGAAGAAAAAGCCCTACCATTTCAGTTTGTGGCCAGGGATGCTGTTCCGTCTCCTTTTTTTAATTTTTTTTTTATATTAGACAATCTTCTAATGAGAGTAGATAGTGGAAGCTTACCAAGTATTTAGAATGAGTTCTAAATTCTTCCTCTGAAAGCTGGTGCTAAATCAAAGCCAGGTTAGCCCAAGACTGGTGGTGGGTTGCTGCAGAGCTGTTCTAAAACATTAACCCTTTTTAACTGTGAGAATACTAAGGAAAATGAGCTGCTGCCCACAAGCTGCTCTACATTAAAAAAAAAAATGTTTGGAAAGTGCTTACTCTAAGTGTAACATCTGCTTACCATAACTCCACCAGGCATAAATCTCATGTCTATGGAGGTGCCAAGTTGACTGGTTATGCTGATTGGGAGTGACTGAAAGTAGATAGTCAATACATCTGAAAACTGGTGGCCGATGCAAATTGGGGGAAATGAGACTAAAAGTATGATCCAGTGGCATCCTTTGCACTGTAAAAGGAATGTGCCGTTAATAAATCTTTAGGGATTTTCTTCCTTTTTTCTCCCTCCTCTCCCCCTCCCCCTTCTTTTTTGTCTTTCTGTCTGTTTGCCTTTTTTTTATGGAAATCAGATCATTCCTGATAATACATTCCAAGTTTCATGGTGTGGTTCGTTAAGTCTAACCCCAAACTAACAGTTTATTTCAAAGAGGGAATGAAAAGTATAAAAATTAGCCAATAGATTTATATCGAATGTGTCTAATGATATAGAAGGGTATAATTTAGGATTGGCATGGCAGGTGCAAGAAGACAGTAGAACAGGGTGATCACATGACTTGTTTATTCTGAAGAATAACTTTTTGTTCAGTGGGCTTTAACCCCAGATAAATTACCTAAAGTTGCAGCCTTAGATTGCTTCTTGTCTTATGCATCAGCAAATAGCTTTGGTCTGCATGCATGATAAATGAAACAATACATGGATAACTGGATGTTTGACATTTTCATGCTTATGACTGCAGATGGTATGCATACATATTCTTCAGGAGCCAGGATTGCATTTTATATTCGAGTGGCCAATACCTAATTTTAAATGCTAGGATGATTCTGCAACATACTGTATGGATTTCACTATAGGGAATAATAAAATTCATACTGTGTGGGTTATAAATTTTGAGAATTCATAAGTAAATGCTGGCACTTATTGGACAATGCCATTCTCACTTCAGAAACTTTGTTTTGTGTACCATCTGCCTAATTATTCTCTATTATATTTTGCTTTTAGTCATACTTCAGATATAATCATCCAACATTAACACTAATCCAAACCTTTAAACATTGAATGTGTTTACACAGAGCCACTTTCTTTCTTGTTACAAGGTACAGCTATGTAACAAGTTGCTTTTTACGAGGCACAGCTATATTAGTTATTTCTGAAAACAAATTGTTAATTGTATGGAATTATCAACTTTTTAAATAACTGCTTTACCTCATGATTGTTACTTTGTACTCCATACTACATAGACAGAATCTCACTGAACTATAACAATTCTAAACTTTCAAGAATGGTACAATATGGACATCTGCTAAAAAAACCCACTTTATTACTTCCTTCTCTTTAGAAAGCCTAGCTGTCATCTGGATAAATTAGAAAATGTTGCCTAACATCTCATGCTGAGCGGACTAATTTGTACTACATTAAGTAATAAGGAAACATCTGAGACTGGTATATGTATATCTGGCATTATCTGATGTTCCCAAAGAACATGTTTAGTTACAATAATTGAAACACATTTCTCAGTGTATTGGTTATCTTGAAGCTCTTGAAATAAGGTGGATATAATTTAGATGGAGAAAAGCATAGAACTTCCATTGTATTCCTAGGCAGAGGAATGAGCTGGATCTAGCAAACTCTTATTGCAAGAAACTTTTTTTTTTGGTCTATGGAAGACTTTTGATCCAATAAAACATTTTCACTGCTTGAAGTGGGCAAGTAATCATACTTATTCAGCTACTCCTTCCCTTTGCAATCCTCTGAAAACTTGCTCCAGAGATTTGGAGAGCTTCCAGAAAAAAAGGAAATGGTGGTATGGTTGTAGAGGGTAGGATATTTACAAAAAATCTTTCCTTCCATTCTGAAGGTGAAAGCAGGAAGAACAGGTCTAAAGCTGGTAGAAAAAAATTCTAGATTCATTATGAAGCAATTATATTAGTAATATGATTAGTTTCAGGTCATTAGAGCATGTGTGTTTCGATAGTCATTAAGGGATATGTATGTGTGTCTAGTATTCAAAACTATATTTGATCTATTCAGTAGAGTTAGAAAAATATAATGATTTCATAATGCTATGGGAATGACTTCTGTTTATATCATTGACTCTTGAAATTAATGATATTAATTTGAAAAAAACCAAACAAGTTTGTGTGAATGACAGTAATAAAGTGATTGTTTCCTATTATTCTAAATAACAATGTTGGCCTTTATTAACTTTGCCCAGTCTCTTAATACTCTTAATACTCTTTTAGACATTATCATCAAATGCATTATTTACATAATTGTTAACAATAATTCCATTACTTATTCCTATTACCATTGTTATATATTTTTAACAAGGGGCTTGGCAGAGGGGATAGGACAAATAGTTTTCTTAACTCTTCCCAGTGAGTTTTTTTTTTAATTTAGGATTTCATATTCTTAACTGCCATCCTTTGTTATCAATTTTACTTTGTCTAAATTTTCTTTTGGAAAAAGAGTGGATCAAATGCTTCTATTTCTTCTCTCCTCTAATCTAACTTTGGATTTGCTCCTACAGTTCTTTTTATTTATTGTGAGAGAGTTTAGAAAAGTAGACTAATCTGAATGAAGCTTCTGTTGGACAGATGGTAGCTTTGGTCCTTCAGGCAGCTTTTTGGATTCCAACCTTCTACTTTTAACTAATTGAAAAAAAAGAAACACAGTCCATATAATCTTCTGAAAACAAAATACCCAAAGAATCTGACCACAGTAATGTGTCTTTCTTTGAACCTGATTACAGGATTCTCTGATAATAGCAATGGTGCTGCCAAATGGATGAATCAGTATACCTAGTGCTGTACTACAGCATTTTCAATCAACAACATCTTGAAATTATACCACGCTTTTCTGGCCTTGCCCAGCATCCTACCATAAAGGCCTGGCCATGTTTGGTTATTGCTCAACTCATAGAATATTTCACCACATTGCAAATATCCCTGCACAGCCACATTGCACAACAAATGAAGAAATTTTATTCTCACTAAGACACCTACACAGTTTCTCTCCATTGTTTTCAACATTCTTATAGTTCTAAAATCAGATTCTCAAATTATTCCTTTCCAACTCTAATCAGATGCTGGAGGGCCAATTCATGCAATTGTGCTCTCACTAAATTGTGGGGGTGAGGTGATGGTGTAATAATTGGAAGTTAGTTACAATGAACGTGTCATGGTTCCGCTTCCCTGCAATTTCAGCCTATCTTCCATGCTTAGATTTTGGTCTAGGCTTAAAATGGCATCTCAAGTAATTATTGTACTTCCTAACCTCTTTATGACGAAATAGAAGGGATGAAAGTGAATCCAACATGAGAACTCTCTTCTTCTGAATCTAGTATATAAGTTCTGAATTTTACGTCTTGTCCAAATCTAGAGATAGCTCATTTTTTTAACTTTTAAATTTATTTATTTATTTCCCAGTGTTTCTGTAAATTAAAAACTTGCAGGGTGCAGATAATCAAAGAGTATTGGGGAAAATATTCAATGGTTTACACATGATGTCAGTAATGTAATCCTGTGGATTTGTAACATTATTGAAGTGATACAACAGATAGATTTTGTTCCATGTATTTCAAAATGGCCCCAAAAGCAGTCTTTTGAAAAACATAGGTCGTCTATGTTTAAAACTGACACAACATAATATATAAAAACATTTAAGAGTTTTTTATAAGATCCCTTTCAGTAGTATTAAGACAGATAACCAAAATTCTAAGCAATATCAGAAGTCATTTTGAAATTAGCTTCAAGAATGAATAAGTAAGGTATAGGCAACAATACAAGTCAAAATGACTTTTCCAAAAAATTAACGATAAAAAATTCTGCAAGAAAAGTGACATTCATGGTGAATGTCATCCAATTAATTGCCTCATTACTAATATCAAATTGACCTGTTTTCTATTTTAAAAATCATAAAGATTGTAACATCCAAAATGTAGGTACTAACCACAATTAGAGAGAACGTGGTTGGGCCATCAGAGTAGAAACCAGGACACTGTTGAGTTCTAATCCTGCCTTAGGCATGAAAGCTGGCTGGGTGACATTGAGACAGTCTCTCTCTCCCTCCCTCCCTCCCTCCCTCCCTCCCTCTCTCTCTCTCTCTCCCTCCCTCCCTCCCTCCCTCCCTCCCTCAGGACAACTTACCTCACAAGGTTGATATTGTGGGCAAAATAGGAGGAGAAAGGAATATTAGATATGTTCACCACCTTGTTTTGTTTATAAAAATAATCAAGGCAGGATGTAAATAACATAAATAAACAGCAAATAAAATGTCTAACTTCTATCAGTGAGGACCATTAGGCTGATGTTACGCAGGACATAAATATTCAAACTATTCTCCATCAGATAATGCCACACTAAGAATATTTTGCCCCAAAATATTTCTGAACCCTTCTCTTATTAAAATCTAGGCATGGGTCAAAGTTACAGAGTTCTAACTTAAAAGTTAATGTGGTACTCCAGATGCAGAACCTTTCCCATTCATTTCAATCAAAACACAAACATTTGTTGGTACACATCACTTTCCCTTTTTCTGCATCAAAATGAAAGGAATGGCACATATGAAAAAGATGTATATGTTACACTTGATGGTGACCATGAGACGTCTAGACAGTTTTTACTGCCATGGAGAAACTATGTGTGGGGATCAAAGCTTGGGGACCAAAAACAATACCTGAAGCATTTCTGTACACATATTTTGTGTGCAGAAGCTTTACCCTTTGAGTTCAATCAGTTGCATTTTGCAAAGAATCTTATAATTGCTCTGGGGGTGGATGCCTGATTTCTTTTTCAGATGAAAACAAGAATAGCATTAATGGCACTGTCCAAGTGCTAGATTAACTAGTACTGATGTGCAAATTTACCCTCCCATCTCTTTTTTACGGTACTTTTCAGAGTAAATAGTGGATTATCTATATTTTTTATCCAAGAGGTTGTACAATACTTTGCGATGACAGAAATGCCTTTGTTCTTGATTTTCTTTTGATGGTAGCTTATGAATGAAGCTTTTTCTTCAGAGAAATGCATGTCTGAGACTTAATTTGTGAAAAACATTATTGTGGCACTTTGTAAAATATAATATTTTATTCATTTATTTAATGTACTTAGAACATTACTCCATAAAAATATTTGTAAATGTGCATATGTTGATTATTTATTTCTGCTAATTTTGCAGAATTGTCTCATTTTAAATATTTAATTTAAAATTGTTTACTGCAAGGACAATATACTCTTAAGTTCATTTAAATTCACTTCTAAGTTTCCAACATCAGGAAAAACCCAGTAAAATAGTAATCTTTCTCTCAAAATGTCTATGGAGATTCTCAGTCATCCAGGTCATGGTTGTCCCAAAGGGCCTTTTTAAAGAGGCTACTGGACTTTCTGGTCTAGAAAGTCCAGTTGCCTCTTGAAAAAGGGTTTCTTTAAAAAAGCTTGACACTTTTGTCTCTCAAAGGTGCTTTTTCAAAAGGCAACTGGACTTTATTTATTTTTCCTTGAAGACATTTTTTTTGTTCAGTTACCTTTTGAAAAAGCACCTTAGGGACAACTATGACCTGGATGACTGAAAATCTCCATAGACATTGATACTTTTGTGCACACCATCAGCAAGCATGCAAAATATGCTACAACTTAAATGACTTCTCATACTACTGATTTCTGACCATTATAAAATGGTTTTATATATGCACATTATACCTATAACCACATGTATTTGGCCATGAGTCATACGATAATAACCCTTCTGAGAATTATTAAGATTGCTCTGTTCTTTTCTGTTCTGTGCTGAAATCATTTGTTCTTATTGTTCTCTTTGAATTGGGTAGAGGTTTGGATCTTCTTTTAATTTGGGTTTCTGCTCAACAGCTCAAACCATTCAGCTATAACATGCAATAGCAACATTTTACATAAGGAGCCTAGACTGAACTATTTCCAATGAGAGAAAGAACGCACATTCGGGATCTCTTTATTGCTACTGAGAGCAATAAAATCTTGAAAATCTTGAGAATAGTTTCCACTATTATAAATATTGAACAAAACGCATGCCTTGGGAAACCAAGAGTTAGTATCATGCCACCATGAATTATTTCTTAGAAAAAGGGTAAGCTGATTTCTTAGCTTTTGTGAATACACTAAAAATTGTGCTAAGTGGGGCTAGTGCAAATACTAAACTTAATTTGATTGGCGTGCAATTAATTGGATATAATTAAATTGAATTGAATTGCAATTAATAAATGCAGTTAATATAATTGGCCCACAGTATTTAATGATTTTTGCTTTGTCCCAGTAAAAAGTACTTTTCAACAATGAACCCTGAAAAGGCTTTGTGAAGACCTTGGTAGGCAACTTTTACATCCCTGCTATCAAATGGTCCTATGCATGTTTTCCTCAGGAGTAGTTCCCATTATATTTATTGGACCTTCTTCTGAACTAATGTGGAACATAATTTGCTAATTGTTATCTAGGTACTCAAATGTTTTTCAGTTTCTTCAGATATCTTTTTATTAGTGTACTACATTAGCCTGTTGAAGTATAGAATGCCACAGAAAATTCAAATGAAATGTTATGATTTTAAAATATGATTGTTGATATTTTGATTCCTATGATAACAAAAGAGTGTCCTCTTTCTTAAAAAGTTGGAAAGGAGAAGAGTAAGTTCAAGGCTTTACAAAGTCAATCCATTTTCAAATTCCTAAGCAAAGGCCAAAGATGGAAAATTTTTTTAAAAAGATGGAAAATAAAACTAATTTATGTATTATGTAAATACATAAATAAATAATAAAAGTTAAATAATAGAAAGCTTGTGTTGTTGTGTTCATATTATTCATATAACATCAGCTTTATTTTAACCCAATGAGCTGGTCTGGTCGCGCAAGACCTGTGCAGGCATAACAGAATCTAATAGCAATAACAATAGCACTTAGATTTATATACCCCTCCATAGTTCTTTATAGCACTTACTGAGCGGTTTACAATATCAGCATATTGCCCCCAACAATCTGGGTCCTCATTTTATCAACTTTAGAAGGCTGGAAGGCTTGAGCTAGTCAAGATCGAACTCCATGCTGTGGGCAGAGTTAGCCTGTAATTCTGCATTCTAACCACTGTACCACCAGGACTCTTGCAGAATCTGATCCTCATCTCAGAATGTTGAAGAGTTTCATGTGGTCCATGACTGTGGGTTGCCCACCCATTTAAAAAGTATGGATGCAGAGGTACATCATAAAATCTCCATATTCCCTCTGCCACTTTATTATAATTAGCTTGTGATATACATGCATAAAACATAAAGCCAGAATTTATTTAATATTAATGAAGAAGCTTGAGACAAAATGGTGAGGCAAAAATTAGTATTAGATAACTCAACTGTTTTCTTACTCCTCCAACAACTTGGCTTCCAACTTTCAATTTATTAGAGAGATAATGTGGAATACCATCTGATAAATGAACAAATCCCACCTAACATTCTGCTCATCTTTTCGATGAAGATAACATCTATATTCAGCAGTATGAAACTAACTGCTGGACTAGATAAAGGAAATGATTGATATATGAAGCAATATATAATACCTGTATGTAATACACTTTAATTATAGTATAAAGTTCCTGATCCTGAGGTATCTTACAACTATTATTAAAATCAGTCATAGACATGGGTATTTGTTGTAGTTTGCTAAGAAATATTAAGTTATAGCAAAATATGTTAATTAGAAGCAAATCACACCTCTTGAATTTATTCATCTAAAAGTTTATTGTATTAAAGCTGATCCAAATTTTTATAGAATTTCTTTTTTAAACTAGACTCTTCTGGCATGCAAACTTGCTATGCATAGGTTTTTCCTCACCTCATGTATATTTCTGGGTGATGGGTATGATTTAAACATTAAATGTTTAAAAACAAGCTGCAGCAAACCTCAGGCTCCTGAACATATTTCATTATCTAGCACATCCACAAAAAAGAATGTGAATATTTTTATTTTTGTTTGATGACTAGAAGCAAGCTAATTTCATCGTAACCGTCAGTTTATTTTTTACTATTATTACCATATTGAGTGGTTACCACCATTTTGCACTGAGATAATTCACAAAGTGTGCGTTATCAAAAAATGGAACCAAAGCTTCCAAATCTTTCTTTGAGGCCAAGTTGGAACCGAGGATATGTTCATATACACACGGGGCTAGATTTATTCACCATTGTCTTGTGTTACATTGGAATGAAATTTCTAGCAAGAAGGTTGAGTTCACACGTTCACTGCCTTCTTACTTTTGGTTTAGTGTGTTATATAAACTAAACTGCTCTGAGGAGAATATGTATATGCATACTCACTCAGGATAATTCTGTATTGATCCACTAAAATGATATTAATAATTATTAACTAATTATTATTAATAATTCAGAATCTATTTTCAGCAAATATGCATTGGAATATATATGCATACTTACAGGAAGTTTGTATTATTTATAGAAGCTATACATGTTTATTTTAATGGTTCGGCATGTTTGATGCTAGAATTTTTCAGCAGTAAAACTGGGATACATCTATAGAGGGTTCTACATGAAACAACCTATCTGGATTTCACTCAGAATTCCAAGCAAGTCATGGAGGCAGAAACAGTACTGATCAGTTAGGTAGTTATCATTAATATCAGGACCTAGGAGGGTCCCTTTTGATTCTTTTAGATCTCTTCATGGTGATTAATACCACCAACCATGGAATCCTCTGGCCTCTTTCAAGGATTGGGAAAGGGACATTTGTTTTCACTTGCTATTTAAATAGGAAGCCCAAGCCACAGCCAGGTGAGACCTTTGCCCAACTTTGCCTGCTGCTCCAGGTATAGTCGTACTTGGATTAGAATGTTCCAGAGACAGGTAAGTAGACAAGCCTTCAGTAAAGTTATCCCACTGCTATGTGAGCAGGCAATTCTGGCCTGTGGTGCTGGAAGAAGTGCTCATGTTCTTGGTTACTCAGAGCTGCCATTTAACATCTACATGAAACCAATAGTGGAGGTGATCTGTCAGGGTAAAGTGTCATCAATATACTAATGACATCCACCAGTAGATTTCCCTCTGGGCTGAGCTAGAAATGCTAGGGAAGTCCTGGAGGCTGTGAGGAACTGGATATAGCAAAACAGCTTAGATTAACTCTTTCAGTGATGAACTGGCTGTCCATTAACAGATGAACAACAGAACAATAGAGGAACCTACTGTTCATCAATAAATAATGTGGCACTCTAACAACTCTGGTTAACCTAACAACACTAGTTACTCTGGATCGATATAGAAAATATGAACTTTCTCTTGTAGATGCATATCTGTTCCTATGCACATTTCCTGAAATAGTAAGTATAGTATGAGACATTGTCTCTGGAACATTCTAATCCAAGTAGGGTCTTAAAGGGAACAACAATCAAAGTTGGGCAATGGTCCCCCTGGTCATAGCTTGGGCTTTCTATTTAAATAGTACATGAAAGCTTATTCAAACTTAATCACCTTTCATCTGGATTATTGCAACCCGTGTGGGGCTGCCATTGGGGATAATTTAGAAGCTGTAGCTGGTATAAAACACCAGACTAGAAGACTATCTGGTCAATCCCACCAGTGCAGAAATCCTGTTTTAAAATCATTGCCTGGGGTTCTGGTAGAATTCCAGGCCTAATTAAAAATACTAGTTATTCATCTTAATGCCACAAACAGTGCAATATCATTTTAATTGGGCAATATCTTGCCATAAAGAATCTGCTTCAGTATCATCAGTATAACCTGCTGAGGGAGCTCCTATTTTCTGAGGTACATAGAATATAGACATAGTAGCTCCTATTTTCTGAGGTACCATAGGGTGTAGACACAATAGCAGACCTTCTCTAAAGTAACCGCTTACAAAATAAAATATGTAATAAAATATTGATCAGGGAACAGCTGTGTCAAGATAAAATTACATCAGATATTTATTGGCATGAGTGCTACTGGTTCTTTTAAAAACAAAATGAGGGGCAATCACAGAAATGTTTATCATTAAAAAAAATTTCTCTCCAATGAGCTATTTAGGTTATAATAATCATGTAGAATTTATTGTGAAGATTTATTACCGCTACTGCATATTAGGCCCAATTGTTCAGAAGTGTAAAAAAAAATGTTCTTATAAATACATGTGAAATTATTTAGGGGGTGCTAGTTGAAACTTGTAAAACTTTGTATTAAAGATAACAGCAAATATTCATTTCTGCCTGTGAAATGAATCATCTGGATATAATCATTTTATTACAAATTTCCAGTGGAATTACAAAATTAATGGAAAGAATCGGAAAATATGTAAGCAGAATTTGTATAGTAGTATTATAAAATGTTTTAAGGTATTCCATCTCAGGGAACCTCTGCATTGACCTGTGATATCTGCTGGGAGGAACTCAACAATTTAAAAAAAGCAGTTCCTGAGAAAAGCAAACTCTACCTATAGAGATGTATTTACAGTAAATGTTTCTCTCTTAGTTCTTCAACTGCAGACATTAGAAGAGGTCATGCTGATTGAATAAAAAGGTGTGCTAGATTGGCCCTGTAAATGCCTTTGTGCTAAAAATAGCATCCATAGCTATTAATACTTGGTAAAGCTCCACATGTGAATTAGCAAGTAGAAGTTTATGGTTAGGAATTTATTTTAGCATTTATTTTATTAACTTATTTATTTAACTTATACACTATCTCAATTATTGAAATATTTCTCAGTTTTTGGTTAGGAAAACTATATCCATGCTTAAATTTCCCCAAACTAGTAAAAATTTAAATGCTCAGCTTAAGGTTTTTATTTCTTTTGTTTGACTCATTATACTGCTTCCAAACGAATGGTAACACTACCAGCCAAACCGAATTGTTTAACTATTCTGCCCTTTTTTTAAATGGATGAAAGGGAAAAAGGTGGAAAAATACAGGAGGATTACAACTGAGAAGACCCCTTCAGTTTTATCAGTTTTATTTTTTTCATTTATCTCAAAGAGGTCAGCTGGATCTTGGAATTCCTTAACAAATTGATTATAAACAAAGACTGAATAACAAAATATAAATTGAATGTTATAAGCAATTAAATTTATTATTACTACATTCCAATCCAATCTTATTGGTTTAGGGGGCACTCATATTTCTGGTGTTATATACTGTAAATACAAAAAACTTTTCTGCCCAGTGTAATAGGTTGAAGTTGCTTAGGAAAGAGTGAAATCCACTGGCTGGCATACTGAATAGGAGTTTTCCATGGGACAATATTTAATCTCATCCTGTTTGTGTAGTCTGCAACATTGCTTATCACGATAAGCAATCCGAACACAGTGGATTGCTTCAGACAAAAGAATAATTTCAGTATACTTGAGAAAGATATTTATCATAAAGAAAGTAATAATTAGAAAATTAAAAGTAATTCAGGGAATACATTTTCTGTATTTTTCATTTTACTTTATAAAAAGATAACAAAAATACAAAAGATAAACAATTACAGTAACTATTAGGTACAGTATGCTCGGTGGAATACTTCACTTGGAATTTAGTGTTGAGAAATAGTTGTGGTAAACCATTGGGAAGTGAATTAAGGTAAATTAGGTAAAGAATGTTACATGATTTATGTCCAAACTTCTGGCCCTACTTAGATATTTGAACTACAATCAGGCCAGGTAAAAGCTTGGAAGTGATTAGGATTTGGCTAGCATGTAGAAGCTGTGGTACAGAGACTGAATATTACGAAGCCTTATAGATTAATCACCACCATGTTAGAAGTGAGGCATAGTCAACATGCATTTCGAGAAAGCCAGTCTTTCCATCCCATAGTCTTCCGAATCCAATTTAAAAGATCCCAAGCAGTTTTATCTACTCAAACTGAGGAGTGCTGTGATAAAAAGTGTGTTTATAATTTGTAAATTTATACAATTTTCCAGAAACACCAACCAATTCTAGCCAAGAGTTGAGCAGGCACAGTTTACTTTTCAATCATTAACTCACCTTCTGAGTTAATGATGTGTTAATGATTAAAAACTCATCCTTTCCCTGTTTTCATATTTGTTTGGTTTTGTAAATTTTTCATGGAGATGATACCATTTTTGTGGGGGCAAAATTATTTTCTACTTATCTTTTCCCAATATTATTTTGACTTGTTTGAGTTTCTGCTTGGTTTATAAAGAGAGGATTTTCCATAAGGGTCCATGGCTCTCTTTACTTCTGTTCTTCTGTAAGTTTTTGTAAACATGTTTTATATTCAGAAATTTATTGGGCAAGTAAACCTAATGATCCTCATTTTCTCATTATTACCGTACTTCTGCCCACAAAATCAGTTTTAGTTATGTTTTATCAATATTTTATTTATTGTATTTAGTGTTATTATTTAGTGTTAAACTAATTTTATCATATAAAATTAAGCATGCTAGGTTTAAAAAACAATCCAGTTTAAACACATTTTAAAATATTAATATTTAAAAATTTATTTCCAACATAATATTTCACAAATGTTTTAAGCATAAAATTTGTTGATTGATGCTTCATCCTTCTCAGGCAGTCAAACAAACTGTTCCTCGGCACATATTCAGTATCACAACTTTTAAAAGAAGGTAGTCTTTCACAATTTTGATACATATCAAAAGAGAAAGTACTTTTGAAAAAATGGCTTTCCATCCCAGCTGCAACTATTTGACACTCACTCACATGGGATACAATAGAAATACTCTTTAGTCATAATTCATAACTCATCATGTAATCAGGAGTGAGAGCAGAGGTGGGTTTCAGCAGGTTCTGACCAGTTCTGGAGAACCGATAGCGGAAATTTTGAGTAGTTTGGAGAACCGGTAAATACCACCTCTGACTGGCCCCACCCCCATCTATTCTCTGCCTCCCGAATCCCAGCTGATCGGGAAGAAATGGGGATTTTGCAGTAACCTTCCCTTGGAGTGGGGAGGGAATGGAGATTTTACAGTATCCTTTCCCTGCCATGCTCACCAAGCCACGCCCACCAAGCTATGCCATGCCCACCAAGCCACGCCCACAGAACCAGTAGTAAAAACCCATCTCTCACTCACTGAGTGAGAGGCTTCTTTCCTCTAGCATGCTGATACATCATTTAAGAAACAAGCATCCTCATGTACTGTGTGACTGAAGAAGCTACTGGACTTGTGCCTTCATGTGCACTGCCTTCTACAGGAAGCCAAACTCTGATGGCAACATAGAATAGAAATCTATACATTCATACCTACATTTGAATTATAAAAAGTGGATGCCATCTATTCTCCATCTGTTGAAAAATAGTGCAAACTGTTATCATATATGTCACAGTTTTATCCCTCAGTCTAAAACCAAATGGATTGGGATTCCCTTCTGTCTGCTTGCTTTGTTATAGCTTATAGGCCTATTTACCTATTGCATTGTGGTGAATCAAGATACTAGTTCATCTTGAGTTCTACGGGTAGTCCTTGACTTATTGCAGTGTCTTGTGATTGTGTGTTATGGTAGTTTTGCCAAAACCTGCACTTACTTCCATTGGTTTCCTTAATGACCACTGCATTTGCTTAACAATGTTTGAAAAAGACATAAAAACAGTGACCAACCTGTTTTACAACCATAATGACATATGAGACAGTAATGGTCAGGCACTATTACAATCATGCATCAAGGAATACATGTATGACAGGATATGTGATACCGTGCTGATTTTTGTCTAAAATAGAAAATTTTAGCACAGGAATATAGTAAGGAAAATTATGGAAAAAGAATAACTGTAGGAAATTGGAACAATGACAGTTGTGGGGAAAAGGTTTATCAGGTGAGAGCAAGAAGATGTAACTAAAGAATCCATGCTAATTCTATTTTAATATCTCTTATATTTAAAAGTATTTTTAGTTAAGATTTATATATTTTTTTTAAAAAATTATGAACAGAGCAACTCTGCTGTTACATTAAAATGGGTATGCTAAATATAAGAAAAATTTCCTTGAAACTAAGTGATAAAGATACTAAAATAGACAGTAATGTAGCTGCTTCTTTGAAACAGTTGAAATCTATTCTTTGAAAGAAATAACAGCAAGCACAGAGAAATGCAGTGTTGACATGTTGGACTGAGTAACTCTGTGTCTGTCAGCTAATACTGAAGAAAACTCTTGATTTAGCAGTTCCAGAAATAATCCCTAGAAATTGTAATGACTATTGCAGTTCAACAATGAGCAGGAGGCCTGCTTGGAAAGTCTAAGATAAATCAATGTACTTAGAGGAGTTCTTTACTTCCAGCAAATAAGGCTCATTATTCATTCATTTATCATATTTATATAGCCACCCATCTCACAAAATGTGACTTTATTCCTATATTCATGTACTTGGAATAAGTACTGAGCTTGGCATTTTTCCTTAGTAAATATTTATATAATTAAGCTTTAAGTTCCAAAACGAATAGGCTATCTGAACTCTCATTTTTTTCTCTAACAAGTTCAATTCAACTTTACAAGCTGCTTTGTTTGCCCAACAGAAAAGTAAAGTGCAAATGTATCCCCCGCATTATAAGAGTTCCCTAGGTCAAAATTATGTTTTGACTATGTCTGTTGACTTGAGTGATGATCAGAAGCATTTATCATCATCTGTGACAGGAAAGGAAGTCACAAAATGAATGCGATTGAATACCAGCACCTGAGATAGATAGATAGATAGATAGATAGATAGATAGATAGATAGATAGATAGATAGATAGATAGATAGATATTAATTGCTGTGAACACAGAATAATAGATTACAATGTACATTTTCTTTCCCTTTGTATTGAGACATTGATAACTTAAATCATGTTGGCATTTTGCCCTTAGAATATTGTGGCCCCACCTTATATAGCTTTGGATGGATCTGTGTAGCTTTTAGGTGCGCAAAATCTGTCAAATCCCTGTTGACAGGATATTCCTTATGTAATGCTGGGCCTGCAGCAGTTGATAATTGCTTAACATAATTCCTTGGACTTGAGCTCTTCTGTTCAAGGGAAGAAAAACAGCCTGTGCAAATTACGTTCATCAATTTCCTTTTTACTTCCCCCAAGCTGTCATTTTTTCCACCTCTGCTGCCTCTCCAAAGAAAGGAATTTTTAATATTGTGTTAAGGAACAAAGGAAGCAAGCAGTTTCTGTGGTTTCCGAAAATATCAAGTGACAAGCTTATATTTAGACAGATCGATCCTATGGAGATCAGAAGGGAGTTAGAAATTTGTGATGAGAAAACTGCCAGAGTTATTTCAGATGAAATCAAAGGAGGCAAATAATTCTTCTTTTTATGTTTCAGTGCCAGTTGTTGTTACTACGGTCTTTGTTTCTTATTCTAATGGGAAACAATTCTAATGGGGCCCATTCTAGTTAGTCAAAAATTTACTGTATAATACCAAATGTAGAGCTGACATTTTTTCAACCTGCCTAATTTTTCCTTATTATCTTTGGAGCCTGGGAAAAGTTGTGGCCAGTAGTGAAATCCAAATTTTTTTACTAACAGTTCTGTGAGTGTGGCTTGGTGGGCATGGTGTAGCTTGGTGGACGTGACAGGGGAAGAATACTGCAAAATTTCCATTCCCACCCCATTCCAGAGAAAGGATATTGCAAAATCTCTATTCCCACCTCACTCTGGGGCCAGCCAGAGGTGGTATTTGCCAGTTCTCTGAACTACTCAAAATTTCCGCTACCGGTTCTCCAAACTGCTCAAAATTTCTACTACCGGTTCTCCAGAACCTATCAGAACCTGCTGGATTTCACCCCTGGTTATGGCAGAGACAACTATTGCTGTAACAAAGAAGCCACCAGACTTCAGCTAATTCTGGAACTGAGTACATCATATCACATGAGCCTTGGTGTAAACTTCAAACCACAGATTGGCCTCCCCCAGCAATTTTCCCTGTGAATCTGTCCCAATGAATGTGTATGTCAATTATAAAGAAATTTTGTGTGTTTCATTCATACATATTTATATTCCTTCGTGTATATTTACATACCTCTTCCTCAGCAGCTCCTTTTGGATATCATCAGGTGCATCAGGATAGATATGTAGTCAGCTGAACAAAATTAGTTTTAAAAAGTTTTAAAACCTTTTGCAGCTAAAAGAAAGGATACAACTTACATTTTCCACAGAGTCAATCAAAACTGTATGTAACAATTGTACATTTGTATGCAGACTTCAGCTCGGTTTATAGAAATACTTTAAGTCAAATCTAATAGGCATAATTCTGAATTGTTTTGTAAATTTCACTTGAAAAGTCAATATTCAAGTAACGAGATTTTTCTGCTAAAAGGCTTATCTAAAAAAAGGCCCAACTGCATAGGGGAATCAAAGAAAGTTGCGACTTTCTCCCATTCCTCTTTAATCTATCGATGGGTGACATAATTTGAGAAATTGAGGGTGGGAAAGGAAGGGAAGAGACAGAAATAATATCATAAAACAGAGCAGGCACTATCTATGGAATGACAATTCAGCCCAAGGGAAGAATTGTTTCAAAGAATTCAAAGAGACTCCACCTTAATTAATTCATTATAAATTAGGCTGGGAATTCCTATTACAGTTTCCGGGATTATACATTGACTCCAGATTAACAATCCGTGATTTCATGATTCCTTGATCTTGCCCAGATGCATGGAATTTGATAGCAATTTCTGTTTGAGAGGTGACTACAGCATTTTCTTCCAGCAATATTTGTTGAGCGCAATCTATCATTTCTTCCCTCTCAAATACAGTAATTTTGATTTCTCATATCCCAGTGATTGATTTCCCATATCCCAGTTCTATTGTTATTAGTCTTATCAAACCTCCACCCTCCTCCAGAACTCACATAGCATAAGCAAAGCATGTGAAGATTATTAGCAAGGTAACCCTACTACTACAGGCACCCAGGTATAGCATTATTGAGTCCTAATCTGTCTTTTTTTTCACCGTTTATGTTAATGGTGTGCTACTGATGTCTTTCCCTTTCTATTAGGATTATATATATATTAATGCCTTAACTTTTTCTTCCTGGATACTCCCAGAATTTACATCCCTTCCTGCTACAGTTAGTTTCAAACATGTGTCAAAGGAAGTCCTCTTTAAGCAAGTCCAATGGAATGTCAAAGAATGACTATTCTTCCAAGCATTTCCTCCCTCCACCAATTGATGATGATGAAATTATCCATTCATTCATATCTGACTCTTGATGATTCTGTGGGCCAGGTCTCTCTACATCTTTTGATCTTATATTACTTCTTTGAGTTGTTTTATGCTCAGGCTAGTGTCAGCTTTGATGGGGCTCCGCCAATCAGCATGTAGTAATCCTCAGATAAAATTCTTCGGTATTATGCGCATGCACTTTTTATGAACTAATCTCTGTCCTTCGAATTTCTTGCGCTCTGTACTGACCAGTGGGACTTTTAAAAAGACAGTCGGCTTGTCAAATAATTTACTGATGCAAATGGTAACACATGTTCAGGCTACAAATACCATGTCACTTGGTTTCACATAGTTGGAAGAAAAAATGTAGTTCATGATATGTATTCTTAAAGTGGTCTATATATGCGATAGAAAAACAAAAGTTCTTACCTCTCACATCAGTTCAACAGAATATGACAGCTCTAATGTCAAAAGCAGAGTTAACACTCTAAAATGATCTGTATGTATAAATATCAATGCATATAAACCCAGCTCACAGGATTGGTCCTTGGATTAAATGTTACACACCAAGCCTTTCTTTAAATGTTTAAAAAAAAACGACTGCAAATACAAGTCGTAAAGCCACTTAAATATTTGTGGTACTCATTTGTAACATTTATAATGTAACCGAAAGCATAAAACTCTTCATTTGCAATTTTGTCCCTATGACTTAGCATTGGAAGGACAATATCGGTTTTCCAAAGCGACATTGTTTTGTTGCTAAAACAAAAACCCATAGAGAGGCAGCCTGAATTTGCAGGAGTATCAAACATCTTTGGAAAAAATAAATCCTCAGAGAGGAAGCAAAAATCGACACATAGCCTACAGAATTATTGTCCCATCAAAAAAGGGAAGGAAACCGAAATCTAAGGGGAAAGAGGGAAAATGCCACTGATTGGCTAAAACGATTACACTCCAGGCTCCCCATATATGTGAATTTGTTTTAAAATAGGATGCAAAAGCCAATTATTCTCAGACATATTCTTTCTGTTTCCCTTCCAGATAAACGTGTTGAAAACTGGCCTATGATGCAAACTCCTTTTCCAACCTTGATAATAAGCACACTTTACCTCCTTGCTGTTTGGCTTGGGCCTAAATGGATGAAGACAAGGGAACCTTTCCAGTTTCGCTTTTTGTTGATTTTTTACAACTTTGGAATGGTCCTACTTAACTTCTATATTTTCAAAGAGGTATGTCTGCTTTCATGCTGTACATGGATAAGGACGCACATTAGATAGGCCTGTCATGCAGAGACAGATATATAAAGATAGCTACATATAAATCCGGTCTTATACTTGAAGTCAGTGCCACTGAGTACAATATGTCTAATTGCAAGACAGTTCTATTTAAGACTGCAGCCAGATTTGCTATAGGTAGTCCTCGACTTACAACCTGTTGCTTAGTCACCATTCAAACTTCCAATGGACGTACCTAGGGAATACTTACGTGGATTTCAAGTTCCAATGTGCCCACCATACACGATCAGGTTACCGCACTTCAGGCAAATGGCTACTAAGCCACATTTACAGTCACTTACAGCATCCCTCAGTCACATGACTGCATATTACAGTGGTTTTGCTGAAAACCAGCATTTACTTCCATTTTTGGCAAAACCATGCCCTTAGCAAACCTTTGGTTCTCACTTACATGATTGCTGCAAAAAAGATAATTAAATGACTCACCCACTTTACAACCTGTCACAAATTACGGTTGCGATGGGCAGTCATAACTGGAGGACAACCTGTTCTTGTGACTCATTATTTCAGGTGAAAATACAAATATTTGGCCAGCCTGATTTGCATTTAAAAGGTGGGTGTTTCTGCATTCAGTTATCGATTTCGTTGAAATTGTTGAGTGAAATGCAGGAGTGTGCAGAGTCAAACTTTGTGAACTGGCTTCTTACTGCACAGGACAAGAAACAATATTAAATCCCTTCAATAACGCCCATTCGAAACTCAGGAACATGCATGAATTATTTAGCACCACCAATTATGTTAAGTCCTGACATGATTTGGTTGGTTTCAGCTTAGCATAGTTACATGGAATCTATGTAAACCATGGTTTACAGTTTAGAATTATGTGAGAATTCATTTCCTATGGTTAATTTCAACAAACCCTTGTTGAAGGTAACACAAATATAGAAGGTAGTATCAGGTCTGCCACAATAGCAAAGCACAGTATAAGCAGACAGTGCTTGCAATTGCATCTTGCAGAGTATGCAAAAGCATAACAAATTTGCTTCCACTAAGAACCAGACATCCTGAGCCATCTACCAGAACAGCAAGTGGCTATGGCTGTCTCAGCACTCCATCTTCTACCAGCTGAGCAGGCAAATCTAGGGCTGCTTTTAGTCTCCAGCATTAAAAAAAATCTTGCCTGACTCTTGAAAGAAACATTAGATAATTAAATGTTTAGATAATTAGATGTTTATCTTGGTGGTGTTTTTTTTTTAAATGATGTGATAAACAATCATTTTGGAATGTTAGCATCAATTTTTAATGATTTTTTTTTTGTTTCTCCCCCCCCCCCCCCCACGAAGATTCCTGATATGTTTTTATTTGTTCTAAACATTTTATGTGGTGGTGATAAAAGGAACTGTATGAGCTGCATTTAGGGCCAGACCCATGAGATGCCTGCCCCCCACCCCCCAAGACATGTGAATTGCTTAAAGAGCCCTTATGACAACATTTACATCATGCTGAATTGACCCTGAATAGCAACAGGGAGAAGAATCAGTCACAAACCTGTAGTTCAGTAAACTAAAGCATTGCTATTCTCTGACCATATTTCAGAGGTACTATAACACACTAACCTAGTAGGAAGGAGTAAATAATGAGAAGGTCACTCAGACGGGTTTCTCAAAAACATTCCATTGCCATGTTGTTATTTACACTGTGTTTGCCTTTGTCTTGTCTTTGAAATGTAGTAGGCCAGAGGTATATAAACTGTGGTTCTGCTTTGCTGGGAGCTGGGTGTACACTGTACTGATCCCTGCTTAATCAGTTCAAAGTGATTTGGTTGCTTTAGGGACAGAGGTTTCGTCCATAACAATGTATAGAGCCAATTACTGTGTAGGCAGTAGGAAGAGCCTCAGAATTCTGTAACATTGCACACAATGTCTCATATCCTAGTTATGGTGTCATTATCATATCATGTTGTTTAATCCAAAAACAACAAAAACAAATAAACATACATAGTGCACTAAGTAGCTACCAAAAAGGTGGCTGGAATACCAATACGAGGAGTAATCGCTATCAAAGTGGACCTGTCCATGGTCTGTAATGTCATTTGGTAAGATATCCAGGCAGCTGTATCACTGATAGTTTATACCAAACTTAGCATGAACCCACCCATACATAAAGGCAACAGTCCGGTATTGCGCCTGTATAATGAGACAGGTATGATCCCTCACTAATAAATTCAATGTCCAGTTTTATTGCAGTAATTATTACTACACTCCTTCTAAATTATTGATGTGAAGGCGAGGCTGCACTTCATCACAGAGTATTAAGAAGCTTGCTTTTGCTCAGATCCTGTTACAGCAGTAATCCTCTTTCTGCTGAGTAATCTGGACATAAAGGGAAGGGCTTTGCCAAAGGAACAAGTTGCGTGAAGCACCCTTTACCAACCTGGTGCCTTCTAGCAGCATTCGGGAACTTCCTAGAAGTTAAGACAGGGATTAGCAGTATTTTTCAAGCTAAAGGACATGCTTGGGTTTTTTTAATGCTATACTGAAAGCCACTTCCAAAAACTGTGAAGGACCAGGAGAAGGAATATGCTTAGGACAAAAACGTAAGTTTGATTTGGTTTGAATATAGACAGACAGGTCTAATTTCATATATATAAATTCAAATAATACATTTGTTGGGTTAAAGCAGGGGTTCCCAAACTTGGCAGCTTTAAGACTTGTGGACTTCGACTCCCAGAATTCTCCAGCCAGCTATGCTGGCTGGAGAATTCTGGGAGTC
>WNWU01000030.1:16437129-16503162 GCA_012654045.1 Ptyas mucosa
TCGACTCCCAGAATTCTCCAGCCAGCATAGCTGGCTGGAGAATTCTGGGAGTCGAAGTCCACAAGTCTTAAAGCTGCCAAGTTTGGGAACCCCTGGGTTAAAGCATAATAACAAGTGTTAGTGTTAAAATGTTAGTGCTGAAAGTCTTAAATAGCTTAGAAACTGAACTGCAACAGAATAAGGATTACATTTGGCCAGTAGTCTTTTTTGCCTCTGATAGCTGTCTTTTTCCAATCCAATAAAAGAGAATATTTGTAGCTCAGGGTTGAAATAAGGGGCCCTTGGTGCTCTCTGAGCTTGCTTGTTTTCTTGCAGACATCTCATTACCCAAACTAGGTAACATCATCAGTGCTGTCAGTGCTACCTAGTTACCTAGTTTGGGTAATGAAATATCTGCAAGAAAACAACTTAGCTCAGAGAGCACCAAGAACCCCTTTCCCCCCAATCATTTGGATGCTTCCGCTTATGGCATTTGTAGGCTTTTATTTGAGGTGTTCTTGCTTTCTTTTGTGGTAATAGTTGTAAGACTCACACCAAAAGCTTTGATGATGGTGCTCCATGGTACCTCCATAGGGATTAGGCACCCCAGATCAAAAGAAGCAGCCTAGGATTTACAGGGCACATTGAAATTGAAACTGAAGCTTTATTAAAGGATGCTAGTTAGTTTAGAAAGGTTGTTTTTAAGTGACAAATTTTTGCAAAGTTAATTTGTTGAATTTCTTCTTTCAGCTGTTTTTGTCATCAAGAGCTCGAGGATACAGCTATATCTGCCAGTCTGTGGATTACTCAGATAATGAATATGAAGTTAGGGTGAGTAGCAATAACAATTCTTCCTATATCACTTAAATTATTTTTATAGGTTAATATTACTATGTTTCTTCCTGTCCTAGTGAAAAACTATTTCAGCACACAGATAATGTAAGAGCTCTTATAAGAGCTACACTACAGATTACTTTCAAGAAGTTTTTTAAAGTGTGTTTAAACTGATCACTTGATTTTAAAGAAACATGCAGGACCTTTTAAAAATTGGGATTCTTCCCTTGTTTCCAGCCATATCTCCTCCCATCTCTCCTCTCCCCCTCAATTTTAAATTTTAAATTATACTCCCTAACTTTTTCTATATACTTCAAATTGGTTTAAATACTATATGAGAAATACCATGAAACAGGTAAAATGTCCTGCTTCTGGAAGTTTTGTGTTTTTATTGCTTAGGAACAAATAATATCCCCTATACTTAAGAACTGCAAGTTAATGTGTGCAGGTTAAAAGGTATATCATCTAAATATCATCAACTGAGAAAATGGGAAATGTCTCTAATATAATTTATTTTGCAACTAAGTCACATTTTCTTATTATTGAAGGCAATTTGCCTTAGCCAATTCAGGTTGTCCTTAACTTACATTAATTTAAGTTATTAATTTAGCAACCATTCAAAATCACAATGGCACCCAAAAAAAAGTGATTTTACAACTAGTTCTCACATTTACGACTATTGCAGCATGTCACATGACCAAACTTTGGTTGCTTGACAACCAGCATGTATTTACAATAGTTGCAGTGTTCCAGAGTGATGTAATCACCATTTGTGCCTACTGGTTTTCAACAAGCAAAGTCAATGGGGGGAAAGCCAGATTTCCTTAACGATCATGTTATTTGCTTAACAACTGTAGGGATTGGCTTAACACCTATGGCAAAAAAAAGGTCACAATACAGGTAGTCCGGAACCCAAAATTTATGTTGCTAAGTCAGGCAGTTGTTAAGTGAGTTTTGCCCCATTTTACGACTTTCTTGCTACAGTTGTTAAGTGAATCACCGCAGTTAATAAGTTAGTAACCTGGTGGTTAAGTGAACCTGGCTTCCCCACTGACTTTGCACACCAATCATAAATATCAACCAGTTGTTAAGCATCTGCATTTTGATCACATAATCATGGGGATGCTGCAACAGTCGTAAGTGTGAAAAATGGTCATAAGTCACTTTTTTCAGTGCTGATATAACTTTAAACAGTCATTGAATGAACTGTTGTAAGTCGAGGACTTACCTGTATTGAACCCCGACTCACTTAATGGCTGCCTTGCTTAGCAATGGAAATTCTGGCTGAAAATCAAGAACTCAGCCTTGACTCAGCCTTCCATCCTTTCTAAGGTAGGTAAAATGAGGACCCAGATTATGGGGGCAATAAACTGACTTTGTATAAATATACAAAAGTATGAAGGCTATTGCTTAACACATTGTAAGCTGCCCTGAGTCTCCGGAGAAGGGTGGCATATAAATCAAATTTAAAAAAAAAAACAAAAACCTATCTATACTCTATTCATACAGCTTTCCAGAGCCCTTTGTTCCAATTAATGGAGACATATAATAATTCACACTGATTTTATTAGAATTTCATGGACTGCCTCTGATCTGAAGACATCTGAGATTATTCTGAGAACAATAAGAGACAACTCAGAGAGCTATCCCAAAGATGCAGATTCAGATTCAGATTTAAATGCTAATCACATTTCACATCTTACAGTAAGATACTGATAGCTTCAGCCAGTTTTCATGATACCCTTGCAATTTCTCCTTAGGCTTATGATGAAAATGTGCTGAACCATGCAGGAACCAAGTTTAGTTAACATGCTAAGCTATAGGCTGCCAGTGTGAATCAGGCCTTCTAAGCACTGACTTTTACAAAATAATCAGAGCAATGGATATCAATAACAGGCAACCTTATATTTTCAAAGGAAGAGAGTGCACTTTTACTGGATGCATGAAAAATGACTGCTTCCAGCTTATTATGTGCCCAACAAAGTTGTAAACATTCTAAAAGTTTATTTGGCTAAAATATTTCAATATTGCCTATTTTTATTTTTTTTTAAATAATTTATTTCCTTCTAGAAATTAATGACAATCACAACTATTATCACTTCTTTACCAATTGATAATATAATACCATGTTTCCTCAAAAATAAGACCCAGTCTTATTTTTTTTTCCACCAAAAAGGGTACCAGGTCTTATTTTGTGGGGGGGATGTCGTCCACTGACTCACCTCACTTGTGCACGACACCCCCGGCCTCCTTTTCGCTTTCAGAAGCCTTCAAGGACTTCTTTGGCTTCCGATAGTTGCAGCCAGGCCTTGTACACCTCAGCCCATTTCTTCTGCAGCCAGCAAGGCTTTCCTGAAGGCTTCTATAGCCGATAACAGAGCTCCGGATCGATCCAGAACTCTTGTTATCAGCTACAAAGGCCTTCAGGAGAGAACATATAAATGTGAGACTATTAATCTGTTGGCATTTGTTTTTATTTGATTTCTTAAATATTTTTTTTTTATTAAAAAGTTTTACAAAAAAAAATTACAAACATTTTCTTCCCACCCCCACTCCCTCTCCTTACCAGCCCCCCTCCCTCCCTCCCTTGGCTTCCCGGGATTAGCTCAGGGTACAACATGTACAAACATACAAAACTATAATTAACTAACCATATAAAATTTCATTAATAACCTTGGTCTTTAACTTCTGGTAAAAAATAAAAAATAACTAAAGTAATATGACTATCTCTACTGCATATATCATTCATAAGCTAACTGAAAACTCTTATTTCGATATTTATTTTGAATATAGTCTATCCATCTTCTCCATTCTTTTAAATATCTTTCATTCGAAAAGTCCTTAAGATATGCGGAGATTTTCGCCATTTCTGCCAAATGCACGACCTTTAATGTCCATTCCTGAATCGAAGGTAGTTCTTGTTTCTTCCAGTACTGTGCCACAAGTAGTCTTGCCGCTGTTATTAAATTTAAAATCAACTTAATTTCTAATCCAGTACAGTCTGTTATAATACCTAACAAAAAAAATTGTGGCATAAATTTAATCTTTTTCTTTAATATATTTAATATATTTTGAATTATCCACCAAATTCTTATCCAAAACGCCTTAATACTTTTGCATGACTTAAATATCTTAAGTAAATATTTAAGTAAAGATAAATATTTACTTATCTTAAGTACATATTTAAGATTTCTTAAATATTTTTGAGGCAGATAATACTAAAGCTTGATGATAAGAAATATTCCGTGATCAAGAATTCTCTCTCCTCAATGTTGTGTTTAAATGTTGTGTTTTTATAGCCATCTGTCTTTTCAGAAACTAGGTAAAGGGATGTGTGAAGCAAAATTCTACAAAAAAATAGTGTGTTTTTTTTAAAGTCTGCAAATTCCAGCATCATTCTAGTCTTTAGTTAAATCAGCTACAGTAATAGCAGTAATAGCAGACACATTAGGGATGTATAACATCAACCAACCATCATTGTGTCATTGTATCATTTCTCCGGTAGCTTAACAACACTAAAAATTGCTGGTGCAAACAAGGTAGGCTTTCAAAGAAGCCTTTAAAAATATTTCAGTTAAAAAATACCTCATACTAATAATCAATGCAATCTCTCTGTCTCTCTCTGTGTATGTGTGTGTGTGTGTGTGTGTGTGTGCTGTACATGCATAAACAACATGTGTATATATGCATGTATCTGTATGTGGAGAGAGAGAGAGAGAAACACAAGTTTGATGCATCACACACACACACACACACACACATATACATATATACACATATGCATATGCATTTTATACACACACATACACCCATGTCTGAGCATGAGCCACCAAGCAACTAATTCCGCTATAGAAGTAATAAACACATAAACAAAATAAACTTTTTTATTTTTAGCATAAAGAGAATAAAATAAGAGACCCCAAAGACAAAAAGAGCTAATTAGTTAAAATAAGTTTAAATGTAAAAAAAAAAATCCTTAGCAGACATAGTATAGAGGTTATGGGCCTCTTAATCATAGAAAACAAAATATTTTTATATCATTTGGGGGTCTTAGCAAACTGTACATATACGCTTGTTGACAGTAGTCTCATATTTCTGCTCTTATTTGGTTAGGTTATTTAGAATGCTTTATGTATATAGAATGTTGACACGCTTACAGCCTTTGCAAGTAGTTTATAGTATATGTAATTGAAGACAACAGCAGAATATAATAATAAGCACTTTCATTTTTTTTTCTAGTGTGGATGTTTATTCACTAATCTGTGGTCTGAGGGGGCCACAATTTTACTCACTCATTAGAGATACAATGAATTGGTGCAAGATAGGGCAATTTAGTAGGCCGAAATTAGGGGAAAGACTTGAGGTTGTATCTCTTGGGTCCATTATGAGAAAATTGATATCTTGCGATACTGGTTGTATAATGTCTGCTTCCCCAGTCATGGATTTATCCCAGTCAGAAATGGTGTATTCCAGACTGTAATGTCAGGCATGGAAGACTAGGTCCACATGTGAAGGTTCAGTTAAACTGATTTATTATTAAAGCCTATGCACATAAGTTTTAGCAATAAATAATTAACAATCCAACTAACAATTAACTTGTTTGGAGACTCCACATAAAAGAACTAGGAGCACACAATAGTAGATAGAATGTCCATCTGCTCACCCGTGGCCTTGCCCATATAGGGGTTAATTGGCTGCCAGGAATGGTGGTTTCCTCCCTGCCACCTCTTTAACCAATCCCTTTATATTCTTTGAATCATTTGGCTGCTGGGCTCCCCACATGCCACTTGTATTCAGTTTAGTGAACTTTTCCCAGGGAGTCCACTGGGGATTGCAAACTGTCTATTCACACCTGGCAAATGTAAATTGCTTTGTTCTCATCGGTGACACTGATTATTTTTCTAGCTTTGAGCAACTGCTTAAGAAGTGCTTTGAGATTTATTGTTTTATTTATTTTCTTCCCAGATGAAAAGTAGGATAATAACTTTATAGCTCCTGTTTATAGCTTCTACCTATAATATTGCTATTTGTTTGCATTTCTCTTTAAAACTGACATTTTCTGAGCAACTAGTAGATAAAAACAAAATATATGTAACTGAGCACTAAAGGCTTTGCATATTTTTAAGGTTCTTAGGCAGAAAGATGTTAAGATAATGTCATTTTATATCTAATAATAGGTTAGCGGTGCAGGTAACATCAAAGTCAATGCAGTCATTTTTATGATTTTAAAAAAGACTTTTCATAACTTGTTCTTAATTAACATGTAAGACATTAGCTTCATTCTTTCTGACTACCCAGGGTCTTCCTGTTTCACATGTGAAGAAAACAACACGTTTTACATGTTTCAGTTTTTTTATATATAATCGTTGTTTGTATAAGTCACAGCTTTATTTCTTTTAATATATTTGTAATAACTCAATATCCTTCGATATTTACTCATTTCCTAACTGAATAATTTATTTGACATTTGTGTGTGTGTATATGTTTGTGTGTAAATCTAATACAAACTAAAAGAAAGAAAATAGAATAGAAAAGGGTAAAAAGTGCAAGGAAAAAAGTAACAAAATAGTGTAATAGAAAAATAAAAAAGAAATATATAAAATAGTACTTCCAATTTTCATCACAATAAGTATAAACAAATGTAATTCTTCACTCTCACTAAGGTTACAAACATTTCTTTCTTCATACCCTATGCTATGTCTTATCTATAAACAAATCTTGCAGACCTTTATAGGATTCCTGTACCTAAAATCTTTAGTCCCCTCTAGTGTCCACTTTTTGAAAACATGAAATTTTTTATCCCTCTTATGTCTTGTAAAAAACAAAACAGGATCTATAAAGAGGATGTGGTGTTGCCTTAGAGATAAGAAATAACTACATCTGTATAGAAATGCAAAACAGAATGAAAACTTTCTTGAACTCATTTGAGTTAATATAAAAGAAAAAAGGATTTATACTTTTTTAATATAAAAGAAAAAAGAAATGATATTGCCAAAGGTGTATACTACAGACCAACCAACCAACCAACCAAATGAAATAGATGAACTTTTTGCTAATTAGTTAGCTAGAATATGCAGGAAACACACTACAATAATAAAAAGGTACTTTCATTACCCTGACATCAACTAGGAGATAAAGTCTGTAGTAAATGGGAGATCAAGCAAATTTCTCACAAATCTAGCAGACAACTTTGTCACCCAAAAAATGGAGGAGGGAACTAGAAGGTCAACTATACTGGACTTAATCATTACTAACAGAGATAAAATGATAGAGGGGTTGAAATTGTGGGGACTTTGGGGGAGAGTGATTATATCATATTGGAATTCAACATAATGCAGGCATACGCACTAAAATAAAGTCAAACTAATGTCTTATACTTTAACACAGCTGATTTCAACAAGCTTAGAGAGAGCTTGGGAAGTATAGCTGGATGGAAATCTTAAAGGAGAAAATAATTCAAGAAGCGTGGGAAACGTGAGATTATAAAAACCCAGTCTAGCACAATATCACTGAAAAAGAAAAAATAAGAGAACCCAGACAAAACCAACATGGTTACATAAAGAACGCTCTGATAAACTGGAAAAAAAACCAGTATAAAAACTGGAAAGAGGGACACACAACTAAAGCAGCATATAGCCCAAAGATGAAGTCAGGAAAGCTAAGGCTCAGAATGAATGAATGAATGAATGAATGAATGAATGAATGAATGAAACAAACTAAGCTATTAGTAGAAGCCAACACTGGTTTGTCAAAAACAAACCATGCTAGCAAACCTTACTGCATTCTTCGACAAAATGCCTAAATTGTTTGATCAACAAAATGCTGTGGACATAGTATACTAATATATTTGGACTTTGGCAAGGCATTTGACAAAGTAGACTACAGTCTACTTCTTGGTAAGATACTGTGGGATAGACAGCATCACCACCAGATGAATTTGTAACTGGCTGACCAATTGCATTCAACTGTAGTTCTCAGTGGAACTACATTGACATGGAGGGAAGCATGAAGTGGGTTACCCAAAGGTTCTGTCTTAGGCCCAGTACCCTTCAACATCTTCATAAACAATTTAGATGAGGAGATAGAAGGGAAACTCATCAAATTTGGAGATGACACCAAGCTGGAATAGCCAACACTTTAGAAGACACATTCAAGACCCAGGAATATCTTGACAGACTGAGCTCTATCCAACAAAATGCAATTCAGTGGTGAGAAAAGCAAGGTTTTACACTTATTCAGGAAAAACCAAACACACTATCTGGCTCAATCACAGTACCTGTGAAGGGATTTAGTAGTTCTAGTGGATCACCACTTAAGTATGAGCCCGCAGTGTGCTGCAGCTGCCAAAAAAGCCATGCAGTTTTAGGCTGCACCAATAGAGAGATAGTATCAAGATCACATTAAGTGCTGGTACTGCTTAATACTGCATTGGAATACTGTGTCTAGTTTGGTCACCACAATACAAAAAAGAAGTTGAGATTCTAGAAAGAGTGCAAAGAAGAGCAACAAAGATAAGTATGGGACTGGAGACTAAAGCATATGATAAACAATTGCAGGAACAGGGTATGTCTAGTCTAACAAAGAGAAGGACTAGGGGCAACATGATAGCAGTCTTCCAATATCTGAGGGGCAGTCACAGACAAGAGGGGATTGACCTATTTTCTAAAGCACCTGAAAGCAGGACAAGAATTATGAAATGGAAACAAGCTAGAATTAAGGAGAAATTTCCTGGCAGTGACAACAATTAATTAGTGGAATAGCTTGCCTCCAGAAGGTATGGTGCTCTATCACTTGATGTTTTTAAGAGATTGGATAGCTATTTGTCATGAATGGTATAGAGTCTTCTGCTTGCACAGGGGTTGGACTAGAAGACCTCCAAGGTCCCTTCCAACTCTGATATTCTATATTCCCATGAGATGCTGTTTGTATTTGATAATTAATTCCAACATTTATTGTAAAAGTTTTCATATGCCAATTTTATCTGAACCTTCAGTCCATTTATAACTTTCTAGGATCAAAATCTTATTTAGCTTTTTGCTGTTTATTTCAAATTGAAATATGATTGAATTTTTATTTTGTTCAGGATTACAGGCAGCCTCACCCAGTGTATTCAGATTTGTCTTTCTGAAGAGCTTTAAAACAGCTTAGCAATAGTTAATGAACAATTTCTGAAAGTGATTAGATAGTGAGGTTTGTGAGCTTCAAAAGTCTCTATCATGGTTGCAACAAGATGGCTAGTTCCATCACCTTCCTGTACTCAAACTCAAACAGAAAACTGCTGTCCTACAGTCTCATGTTGATCAGCCAACCTGAATACATGTGGATGATCTCCTGTCCTCTCTTTATCTAGAAAACTTTCAAGAATTTTCTCTACTCACTAATAGTTTTTTGATCTTTACCATGGTTGTTGACTGTGCTTTCACGGAACTGCCTTCAGATCGCCATATTTCCTTTGATTTATAGAGATTTTTTCAAAGCATTTGGTATCAATTACCATCTTAGAGAAGTGATGCAAATGATGTGCGATGATACTTTGAACTTTGTGCCTTTGCAAAATCTCACATTGTTGCAGTTTCTATCCTGTATATGGACAGAGATATGGGGGGTTAAGGGAACAGTTGCATGCAATGTTGTCTGATATTAACCCATCCGATGAGTTTTATCACCTATGCCAATTCTTTATGTCAAAGATTTACCTGACTGTTTGTATATCTTACTCTTCTGTTAGAATTTGTTTATGAAAGGTTTACTCTGAAGAAAAGAGCAAGATACACCATTACATACATTATAAGACAATTCCTTTATATAAATAGTAGTAATAACACATATCTCAGATTTTTTTAAAAAATTTCTATGTCCTAAAGCTCACTTTATTAAGGAAGTCTGATCTGGGCTGCATCTGAACCATTACTAGATGGCAGCAAAAAGCTAAAATTATTTGTTCCTGTTTGCTGCCACCTAATCAGACCAAACTTGGTAGCCCTGTCTTAATCATTATTGACACAGATTATGTTCTTTAGAAGATGCTAGTACTTTCCACAATAAATTGGTTGATAATAATGTAAATTTTATTTTTACATTTGTGGGTTGTAGAATTTATTTTCAACAGCATACTTTTCATAGCTTTAAAATGAAGGCACCAATCTAAAAAATATATTCCATATTGAATAGCAATAGCGCTTAGATTTATATACCACTTCATAGTGCTTTACAGCACTCTCTAAACAGTTTACAGAGTCAACATATTGTCCCCAACAATGTGGATCCTCATTTTACCAACCTCAGTTCAATGGAAGGCTGAGTCAACCTTGAGCCAGTCAGGATCGAACTCCTGGCAGTGGGCAGAGTTAGCCTGTAGTACTGCATTCTAACCACTGCATCACCACGGCTCTCATTGAATATATGAATACTGAATATACTCCATATTGAAAATTAAAAATATATTCCATACTGAGAGTGGAGGTTATGCAACAGTTGAATTGAATATAAATTCATTCTCTGTATTCTATTCCCTTTAGCAATGTGGTTAGTTGATGCACATAAAGTATATTTCTCCATTGAGGGTTTCCAGGTTCCCTCCTCCCTAAAGATTAAATTGGGTCTCTCTTTATGATCAGTAGAGGCATTGTTTTCTAAATTTGTTGATGTTTTAGTTTGTTGTCTTTATTCAGTTTTAGATTTATTGTGCCATATTTTTTATTTTGCCTTTTTTATTATCAGTTTTTTTAAAAAAACACGTGTAGTATAATTATTTAAAATATAAGATATCCTGTATATATGAGGACTCAAATATTTTTTTAATTAAATCAGATAAGTTTCAGATGAGTCTGAAGGCATTTGACAGCCTCTGTGTCAGTGTTTTTCAATCTGAGCAACTTTAAGGAATTAGGACTTCCACTTCTAGAATTTCCTGGCCAGCATGGGAAATACATCTTAAAATTACTGAGGTTGAGAAACATTTTTCGAATAATCCAATATTACATTATTCCTGAATATTCACACATGGTTTCTCACAATCCTCTTATCTTCATAGTAATATATGAGGAAGTGAAATTGAAGAAAGAGGTGGCTGGACCAAAGATAATGAGTGCCCAGTATAATTAAGTGGGATCTAATCTTAGGTTCTCCTAGCCCTAGTAAAACTCTCTATATAGAAGGGAGCAATTCTCCTTATATGGAGAATTCTCTAATAGTGAATAATGTGAACAAATATAGCATTAACAATAGTTTTGAAAATCAGTATTACAGACATTTAAGACAAGTGGCAACCATTCAGTATCTGATTTAAAATAAATTAGGGAAACCGTGCAGGACAGCTGAGGTTATAGGAAGTACTTGGCTTTTCTACTCTATAATGATGTAACCCATGTGTTTCTGCTTTTCCTTCATGTTTTTATCTTTGTGTTTTGTGGATATATGTGCCTTAGACAGCATAAATAGACTGTGCATGCTTTGCTTCGGATCGCATGACCAGGAGAGAGGGGCTTAGAAGGGAGCAATTGTGATTTTCTCAATGAATTTGTTGTTGTTTAACTCAATGTTTATCATACTTCTCTCTCCAAACCATAGTTTGTTGTGTTTCTTGGAGAGTTACCTTGCTGATGAACCGATGTACAGATAAAGTCCTGAACTTCCTTATATAATTTTATTTCCAACATTTTTTAGGTTGGAAAGAATAAATTAAGCAAAATCAAAAACTGTTTTTCACGCAATTATTGCATAGTTGCATTCCTTACAGCGATATCAGGAACTATTCAAAATATAAATATAAACTTTGAAAATACAGGGCCCAATTTGATATGGGGGAAAAAAGTTAGCAAACTAATAGTCATGTTTGAAAGAGAGGCTGATCAAACTACAATCTGCAGAGACAGAGGAAGAGAAAGAGAAAGATTTCCCTGATGTATTCATCCTTCCTTCCTTCCTTCCTTCCTTCCTTCCTTCCTTCCTTCCTTCCTCCCTCCCTCCCTCCCTTCCTCCCTCCCTCCCTCCCTCCCTCCCTTCCTTCCGCCCGCCATTCAGTACCATGCCTACCAATTCTGCATAGCATACAAACAGAAACAGGAACTTTAAAACAACAAACCACAATGGGACTATAGTGATACTCCTCATCTGAGAGTACCACTATAGTCACCTTGCATTTTATGATTGTTTTAACAGCCTAAAGTTAATGTCCCCCAAATGTCCCATCAACCTACCCTGCTAAAAAATTCATCAGGGGTTTTTGCATAGTATGTGAGGGTTATTGCAGATGCCTGCAGACAGAACTCCTTTGGGAATGGGACTCTAAGCCATCCTTCTCTCCCTGATCCCAACAAACAAGTTGTCAGTATAAAACTCAAAGGGTTTTGCAGTGAGCTAATATACAGTTTCAAAAATAATGTTCTGTGGTTTGCTGATGTATTCTTAATGACAAACCAACGATGGAAATCATGCCCTTCTAACAAAAAAACAAGAAGCCAGTCAACCACATAATTCATTGCCGTGAGCAAATGCACCTAAAATACCTATTTTTTGTGTGGGCATGTATCTTGCCTCCAGTCTCAGATGCACTCTACCCTTTAATACCAGTTGATGAAAAAATACAAATGGAAAGAGTCTGCTGTTGTGCTCGGCTGTTTCCCTTAGGCATTGAATTGGCAATTGTGGGAACAGAGTGCTGAACTGGAAGATTTTGATCTGAACCAACACATATGCTTTACAGTAACATTTAATGATGGTTCTTTTTACATTTGAAAAAAAAAATGGGATGTATTAATATTGCAGGATCCAATCTCCATCAGACCAGACATTTTGTCTGTTGTATGTGGCTTTTTAGATGTTGATTGGGGTGTTGATGGCTAGCTATTAAGTCATTGGCTGTTGTTTGCTTGTGCTGCCAAGCCCTCACCTCCTTAGCTGGTGGTCAATCATAGCCAGCCATCAATACCCTAATCAACATCTAAAAAGCCATATAACAACAGGCGCCATATAAATACCACACACAGAAGAGCCCAAAGCATATACTCTGTTAGGAAGAAGTTCCCTGAAGGTAGGCTCCAGCATGAGTCTGAAAGCTTGGAAGACTGGTCCCAGTGACCGTCCCAGATTGGATCTTGCAACATTCGTGTATTAATATTGTTAGCTATGAAATACTGTTTTAGAAATCAGGGAGAGATTACTTCTGCTTTTTCAAATAGCAGCAGAACATCAACCTTCTAGATTGCTGTGTAATAACTGGAAAACGTTATTTGTTTATTCACATGCTTTTCATGCTGTCTTTCTAGGCTACCTAGTTCAAATCAGTTTACAGACATATAAAAATATTATTTCAGTTCAATAATAAAACCGACCTAGAACAAGGATATATGAACATCTGAATAGTACAACAATAAAACAAATTTAGTATTTTAAAAAAATCAACTTGAAACCAATGCTCACTATTATAGAATCATTCATTCAAAAGTTGAGAATGGTAAAATTATTATGTAGATGATAAGTTTTAAGCTCTGAAGTATGTTGAACAGCATTCTCTCAATTAAAAACTACAGTACTTAAAACTGAAAAATGTTTAAGTCTTTAAAGGAATTATAAGACATGTGAATGATAGGCAAAGCAACAAATAGGGTCTCTGATACCAATCTTAATTTAAAAAAAAAAATTATACAAATGTAGTAATCCTTTAGATCAGGGCTGGGCAATTTATTTTCCTAAGGGGCCACATGAGAAACTGGGACTGTTGTGGAGGACCGAACCAATGTACACACTGATTTGATGTCTTCAAACTCTGTCACCTCAACGTGAGGGGTGAGCCCTGCATAAGAGTAGAAAAGTTCTCTCTCTCTCCTCCCCTTCCCGTGGCCATCAGCCGATTGAAGGGGTGCACAGCGATTGCGCAGAGTACGCCCTGACTCAGATGCTTTTCCTGCCCCCTGCGGTACCCTTATTTACATTTAATTTCTGATTTCCAATTGACGTCATGTGAGCCAGACAGGGATAGTCAAAGGGCAGATATGTCCCAGGGGCCGTAAAATGCCCAGTTCTGCTTTAGATTATGCCAGAAATGCATTAATCCTACTGCAATTAATACAAAATAACAGAATATCTTATTCTGAATATTATACTAGTGCAACACAACCTGTTCTAAATGCATGTAGGTACTCCTTGACTTATGACCATTTGTTTGCCGGCTGCTCAAAGATATAGTGGTGCTGAAAAAGGTGACTTGCAACCAGTTTTTGTGCTTATGACCATCGCAGCACCTCTACAGTCATGTGATCAAATCATCATGACTGACTTAATGATCATCTCCCTGAACAATGGAAGTTTCAGTCCTAATTGTGGTCATAAGCCTGTAGTCCTGACAAGTGCCCAAGAAGCCATTTGTGTAAAGTCATGAATTGCCTTTCAAAGCAGCTCAACCGTAATAGGGTATTATGACTAGGCAAGGTATTAACGCATGACTGACCGAAGGCAAAATCATGCAGTGTGCTTCTAAAGAGTGGGGAGCAGCAGGAACCAATTGTTTATAATGTTTTCCTGAAATAAAATAATCAGAATTAAATAGAATTGTCTACTGAGACACGAAATACTTAGGAAAGATTCATCCATTTATCAGTATACATTTCATAATCCCATGATTAGGATTAACTGTGTCTTCGTTGTGCTATTAAATGATATTTGAATAGTATTATAAACACAACCTGAGGTGGGAGAGTAATTGCAACAGTGTCCATAGTAAATCTTGATGATAGCAATATGACAACAGCATTGTACAGATTACTTACTTGCATGCCAACATCTGATGCAGGTGTACAAGTTCTGACATTTGAATGATGCTATTGCACACATTTTGCCATTTTGTCCCTTCTTGTGTCCCATGCAGGTTCCCAAGCCTGGTTATTTCTTCTAGTCATGTGTTACAAATGACTTGAGTTGAAAGGACACCATCAAGTGCTTTAGACCAGTTAAGGTGTTGTTCCATAGGGAACTGTAACTTTTATGTTTTTAAGAAAAAGAGAGCTATCAATTGTCCACTGTGGAAAGACTCACATTTTAGAGATACTGCTTAAATAACCCCTTATATTCTCTACTCTTACTCCATATTTTTCAGAAATATTTATAGATCCTGAAAGTTTTAAACGTGCGTAGTGTGTTAGAATTCTTTTTTTTAAAAAAAAATTGTTTCACATAGCGATACCGTATTACATATAAACATCACTCCTACTCACTTTATTTATAAATTAAAAGCACTGACTTATAATATTCTGAGCAGAAACTGAAAAGTAGTAAATGTTTAAGTGGTTAGTCTTGGTTCATAACAGTTAAGAAGTTATAACCACAATGATTAGAACATTGAAGTATCTTTAATTTCATTAGAGAAAAGGCAGTATCTGTTTACTGCTGCCTGTAACCTTGTATGTATGTATGTAAAAATGTATGGTTTTAATGTTTAAATAGGACAGGCTATAGAAAGAATAGATTCATAGTGTAACTTTAGAGAAAGAGATAAATCTACAATTATACTTATAACTGCTGTAAAGAAGATCAGAAACCACTTTTTAATATCTTTTTTCTTTTCTATTTTTCTTCTACCTTTTTTCTTTGTTTTTCGGCTCTTTTATGTCTTCCTTTTTGGTTGTTACTCTATTTTCGTTTGTATTTTTCTCTTGTTTTTGAAACTTTCAATAACATTATTTATTTATTTTTATTTATTTACTATGTAATTTATATGCTGCCCATCTTGTTGTCCAGAGTGATTCCAGGTGACTTACAAATAATAAAAATAGCAATATAAAAACCAATTATATACACACATTATCCCTCCCTCCCTCCCTCTCCCTCCCTCCCTCCCCCCTCTTTCTCTCTCTCACATACACACACAGACACACACACAGAGGATTATCTTTTGAGAGAGTGAGAGAATATTTGTGAATGTGTAAATGAAAATAAGAATATTAATCATATTTCTGCACTTGTAGTATAAGATGGCTAGTAGGCCTGATGAAGTTGTGTGCATATCTGATTTTATCTTAATTTCCAAGTCACACTGCTTGTTCCATAAGAAGACTTCAAATGGCTAAAATCAGGAGAATGTGGGAGATCTTTTTAAAAAGACTTTTTTAGGAGAATAAAGTACAAAATGGTTTCACATCTCTTGTCTTAACATGACAAAATAATGTTTAACTCTTCATTTAAATACCTAGTAACTGAGACAAACAGTCAAGGAGAAGAGATAAATACTGCGTAAATTGTGCAGGAACTTCTTAACCCAGAAGAACAAATTAAGTAATTAAAACTTCCGTAGAGACCCACATCCTATGCTACATGGTGCATTGGTCTGATCTTGTCTTTATATTCTTCTTTCATTTCACAGATAGCAGGAGCTTTATGGTGGTACTACATATCAAAAGGGATTGAGTATCTGGACACAATATTCTTCATCCTAAGAAAGAAATTTAATCAAATCAGTTTTCTTCATGTCTATCACCATTTCACTATGTTTACTTTATGGTGGGTTGGCATCACCTGGGTTGCAGGAGGACAAGGTGAGTAAACTTGTCTACTAAGTGGAAAGTGAATATTGAAAAGAAAATGAATATTCATATAGAGTATTAGCATGTAAATATTTTCTATACTACAGTTATAAAAATGAGTATGTCTTAATTCTGTGGTGCTAATAGTTTAAAGGTATATTCTTCCTTGTCTGGGAAATGAGGGGGAGGAAAAATACATTACTATAGTCTTGTGAAACGCTTTTCACACTGGCATAAGTGCATGATTCAGATTTTAAATCCATATTCTTCCCCTTGTGTTTAAGTCTATGAACTGCATGAAGCAACAGATAGATCTAACTTACCTAACTAAAATTCTGCAACTACAGGCGGATAAATTTTTTGACTGTGCCTTGCTTAATTTAGCATGGTGATGAAAGAATCTAGTCAACCAAGTCATAATAAATTCAATAAGACTTCCACTTTATGCTTAGAACACCTGTATTTATTTTATTTTTGTGCACTGTGGAAACTAGTTTTAACTGCTTCATTTTACCCTGTGGATAAAAATTGTACATAAATATTATATCAGGCTGTAATACTTCTCACACTTTCTTTTCATTTTTTCTTTATGGTTCCTTAAGTCATACAACTCTCTTTCTTTAAATCAGAATCTTGGCCTTAGCTTGCATTTTCTGTCTTTAATTATGCATGTTTCCCTGTGTATACATTTCCATAGATTGCCCTATAAATTAGATATTTCATGCTCTTATTAAATAATAAATTCGTAATTTCTATTATATAGTATAACCGTTCATATGATTCTGCAGTCCCTATATACAAGGTTGACTCAGCCTTCCATCCTTTCTAAGGTGGGTAAAATGAGGACCCAGATTGTGGGGGCAATAAGCTGACTTTGTATAAAATATACAAAAGTATGAAGGCTATTGCTTAACGCATTGTAAACCGCCCTGAGTCTCCGGAGAAGGGCAGCATATAAATATAAATAAATAAATAAATAAAATAAATATACTTTATAGTTTAAAACTATAACAGTTTGAAAGGATGCACATTTACCCAAAATCAACAATCCTTCCAGTACAAGTCTAGAAAAATGAGTCATCACAAATTTCAGTTTTCTGACATGATCAAGTTTTACATTTGCATGTTCAGTCCAGCACAAGAAAACTGTGGAGACTATCTCTTCGCTAAGTCATTAGTACAGCTAGTTCTCCACTTACAACCATTCATTTAGTGACTGTTCAAAGTTACAACAGCACTGAAAAAAATGACTTAGGACTGTTTTTCACAACTTAGGACTGTTGCAACAACCCCACGGTCACATGATCCAAATTTGGATGCTTGGCAACTGGTTCGTATTTGTGATGGTTGCAGTGTCCCAGGATCATGTGATCATCTTTTGCGACTGTCTAACATGCAAAGTCAATGGGGAATCCAGATTCACGTAACAACTGTGTTACTAATTTAACAATTGCAGTGATTCACTTGTGGCAAAACTCACTTAACAAATGTTTTGCTTAGCAAGATAAATTTTGGGCTCAATTGTGGTTGTAAATCAAGGACTACCTGTACAACTAGGAATATGGAAGAGTTATTCATTGCTTATCCTATACTGGACTGAAAATGGACATGTAATCACTCAATTTCTACTCTTAGTTGTGCTGTGTGTAGTAAAATTACAAAATAAGTTTTTCAGGCACACATATCACATAGAACAAGTGATGTGGGAATATGATTCCATTCTCCAATATTTTAAGCAGTTTATGGTTGCAATGAAATTGTAGCAATGCATACAAGCTATAGAGTGCCTACCTACAGAGTCCCTTAGGTGGGCTTTTAAGTGAGTAACAGATTAGTCTCTTACTTTTTTTTCCTTCTTGTCCTTTGATCTACTCTGAGAAATTATAACTTTTTAAAACTATAAGAAGAAATGATGAGGGAAACTGATATTGAGGCATTGTGCTTTCTTCTCCTTGGTGAGAAAAATGTAAATATCATTGAATATTGAATATCTTAATGATTTCCGTAATGTGCTTCTTTTGTTTCTTCTACCCAACAGCATTTTTTGGAGCTCATATGAATGCTTTCATTCATGTTATCATGTACATGTACTATGGACTAGCTGCCTGTGGCCCAAGGTTCCAAAAGTACCTTTGGTGGAAACGATACTTGACCATAATGCAATTAGTAAGTAATGTTTGTTTTTTTAAAAATCTGTCAGTTCTTTTTTAAATTGGGTCTTTTCAGTGTGAGAACTTTGAAAGTAATAAGCACATAAACACCACTTTTAGAGAGAGTCTTTTCCAACACGAGGAAACTCACATAGATAAAGGAAGAAACCCCCTACCACACACTATTGCCATTAGCACATAGAGAACTACAAGAATGGCAACCAATACTCACCTAGAAGTTCTTACAGCTGTTCTCCTTTTTCCCATACAATCACTCCTCATTTAGTGACTGCCCTCCGTTCCAATAATCATGTCATTAACCAAAATGATCACTAACTGAGCATGTATTGATAGAAAAAGATCACTAGTTGATGCTGTTTCATTCAAATAAAATTCTGCCCTGCAAGTTCTGTGACTGACCCATTGTTTCCTCTCCCCACCCCACCCACCCCACCTTTCAGGATGGTGATATTGCTTAAACAAGCTATCTCTTCCTGAGCTGCTTTTCTTCACAGGGCAGAACCTCCCTAAAAAATGCTAATCACAAGTTAATAAGCTCAGGCCTGTGACTTTAATTAGTTGAGTAGAACCCTCCAGCCAACTGTGCTACTGCCTGAAACTGATCATTTTTTTACCATGGTATTTGTGAATGATTGCTAACCAAGATAGTCACTAAACAAGGAGTGGCCGTATGCAGAGTGTATTTCTTAAGAGTAATGGGAGAAAGCTTATACATAATAATTATTTAAATCTGCTAAACGTAAGTACAGTTCACATAACACACACAACTCTGGTGCGCTCTCAATTCTCAGTGAAAAAATAATCCTAGTGACTTTTTTCTCCAATAAATATGAATGTGTGTGCAAATCTGTGTATCTTTATACATATTGGCCCCGGACAGCACCCTAAAAGTGGGCAAGACCTTGAAAATAAACTATTTATTTATTTACTTACTTACTTAAGAAAATTTATAGGACCACCCAGCTTGCTCTCTGGGCAGTTTACAAGGATAAAAGTCCAATACAATAACAACAATTTAAAAAAAACAACAATAGCCCCACTCCACACCCCTGGCAACAATACAAAAACAAGCTTAGGGTTCCAAGTCATGTTCAGTCAGCTTGCTAGCCTCTTCCTCCTCTCACTTCTAATTCATATTCAGGGGATTCATGTCTGCAATGAAGACCTGCTCTATCTAGAGTGGTGACCTCTATCAGTCTGATTTTTCAGAGTTACTCTGATGGAGAGCCTCTTTAGATAAAGGAGACTTTGCAGATGCTTCCTTCTCCTGGGGAACTTTAAGAGGAAGGCAGGAATTACATGTTCATCCCCTTTGAAGCAATGGTGGCAATCATTTCCCTGTTTCAACAGCATCTTCCTTCATTGCATTCTCAGCAACATAATGTAAAATAATCCTCCTTCCTTTAGTTCACCGATAATTAGAGAGCCCATCATGGTTTTAAGTAAATAAAGAAATGTATGAATGGTATTCAGACACATTTTCAAGGCGGGAAAAGTTCACATAAACTCTAACAGAAATTTAATAATCAGGATTAATGGACCTTCTGTTATTCTGCCTTTCAGCTTCAATTCCACGTGACTATTGGCCACACCGCCCTATCTATTTATATTGATTGTCCCTTTCCTAAATGGATGCACTGGGGTGTCATTTTCTATGCCAGCAGTTTTATTGTTCTGTTTGGTAACTTCTACTATCGGACATACAATATGCCCAAGCAGCCCAAGGAGCTCAAGCAAAAAGAAAAGAATGGCAAGATCACCAACGGCGTAATAGCAAATGGTACAAGCAAGCCAGAAAACGGTGCAATTATGGAAAATGGAAAAGTGCATAAGAAAGCCAAAGGAGAGTAACTTGATTCAAGCCTTAAACATTGCGAGCAGTGAGGATTCTTCAATCTGATAATAAAAGAAAAGGAAATACTGTCCTGTCTTTACCAATTGACCTTTAGGTTGTTGAAGAGATAGAAAACATTATTTATGAAGATTGTTTTAACAACAAAAATCCTATTGTAATTATGTAATTATTGAGATTCGTTAACTTTATGTAAACTTTTAGACTGCGGGTGTTGGTAAATGTAAGAAAGAATTGCTGAAATATTCTTTACTGTCAATCCAGTGGTTAAAATTGCAATTAACCATGGATACAATTGATTTATTGAAACAGACATCTTTTCGAAAAAGAGAGCTTACAAATTCTACCATTTCTAATCAATGTTTTAAGCAAAAGAAAAAAAAAAGCCCTCAATGAAAATATGGAGAGGGAAGTTTGCTCTCTTTTTTAATAATTTGTAGTTTCTTCATCTAAATTATACAGTATTGCTGTATTAGGTTGTTCTAATTTTCCCCTTATGTCTGTTACATTGTTGTTCATTGTGTGAAAATACACCTACCTCTTTATTTGGTAAAAAATAACAACTACTATTAAATATTCATTTCTGAAATAAGGAGCCCGTAATATATTATTTAGAAAAAACATTTGTCTCCCATTAACAAAATGTGCTTTCTTATTAACAAGCATAAAACCACATTTGAACATCTTTAACGATTTTTGTATCCAATTGCAAGAAATGCATGGGGTTGATGCTTTTTCAATGGTCGGATGTACATAGTGGGTGGATCAAGGATAGAACTCAATTTTTACTTTGCTGATGGCCTACTTATTAAGCATGGGACAAATTCAATATAAAGAGGATAGAGATTCGTAATTATAAAAAACTTTGCATTTGAAGGCTTGAAATCCACAGTTTACCGGAATTTAATTGTGGCAGCAAGTACTTCCATGCCGTGACCAGATGCACTGTACCTATATTGTTGTGAACTGTTTATTCACACAATAATCTTGCTCTTTGGTACTGTAAAACCTCCAGACTCATGTGTTTAAAACAGGCTCTGTGCATGTAATGATGGTTCTTGCAATCGCATCCCTGCAAGAACAATAACAGTCTGGTAAGATTCTATCCTTTCCATATCAGCTTCTCGTAAGTCTTATTTCCATGGATGCTCTTCTCATTCCTTCTGCTGCACCATTGTGGCTTCTCTCTAAAGTTTGAGAGGGTACCTCAAGCTCTTCTCTACTATGAACTGCATACATTATATTGCACTACAATGAAGAAAGTACAACAATGACTCTTCATTCGCACAGCCAGGGCAATTTGGAGAGAAGTCATGATTTGCTCCAGCTTGGAGTGACTTTGAGGGAGAGCTGCATCACCCAGAAGGTCTTTAGATTTCTCCGTTCTAAATACAAGAGCCAATCCTCATGTATTTTTCAGAAACAGTTCTTTCTAGCAGCATATTTTAAATCATGGAAATAAAGTTATTTAGTTGAGATAGAAGCTCACAGAATATTCTGTTTTATTTTACCTGTCTTGTATTGTCTACAATAAACAACAGGAAAACAAAATCACATTTCTTGATATCCATAATGTCTCTGACTTAAATTTTTTCAAAATTAAAGATAATTTAAATGTTTAGGTAAATAGCTTGGCTTTGAAGGTAGTAACAGATTAACCTTTAGACTTGTATCCATAGTAATCCAATTTAGCAATAAAATACTGATGAGCTTCAGTCCTTTCATACATACTCTCCAATAAGTCTGTATAAATTCAATTTTACTTCTATGATCTAAACTGATGTGGGGCCACATACTAATAATTTGAATTACTGTTGATTTCAGTGAGAGGGCATTACAGTTTTTATTGGTTCTTTAGTTCCTTCACTAAAGTTCCTTAGTTCTTCCACTGAAATCAGTAGGATGTCCAATTTTAGCTAGAGAGACTTACCATATTTTTCGGAGTATAAGACGCACCGGAGTATAAATTTTTGGGGCACCGGAGTATCTTAGTTTTTGGGGAGGAAAATAAGAAAAAAAGCTGATTATTGGGTGTATCGGCCTCCCAGAATACCCCCAATCAGCTGTTCTGAGAGGTGAATTTTAGCAACAGGTTCATTGGTTGTGAGCTTTGTGCCTTGCTTTTTTTTAGCCTCTGAAATTTCTGAAATTCCTTCTCAGAAAAAACTTTTTTTTCTGAAGCTCTGTTTCGGAGGCTTTTTTTCTGAAGCTCTGTTTCGGAGGCTTTTTTTCTGAAGCTCTGTTTCGGAGGCTTTTTTTCTAAAGCTGTTTGGAGGCTTTTTTTCTGAAGCTTCATTTCTGAGGCTTTTTTCTGCTTCTGAAATCTCCGTTTTAGAGAGGCTGGGTGGGGCTACATTCGGAGTTTGAAATGCATCCAGATTTTTACCCTCTTTTTTGTGGGAAAAAGGTGTGTCTTATACTCCGAAAAATATGGTAGGTGTCAGGAAATAAAGTAAAATTTGTTTAGATGTATTCTGCTCTTTTAGTATATTATAATTTCATCATGGTGTGGTATAGTGTTCTGTCATAATTCAGTTTGAGTAATTATTTTTATCCAATGGCGGAGTATTCAAAAGTATAGTTAAGCAAGATTATAGTAAATCTTGCTACATATTTTCAGCCAGATTTCATCTGACATAATTTGTTACATATCTAAATCTTCATGTGTTATATGTATTCTAAATTCATATGCATGAGTACAACTTGAGTTTTGCTACTGAAATTCTTGATCATTTAGTTCTTGTACGTAAGGCCCATGTTGATGAATTTCATCTGCAGTAAGTTCTTTTTTGTCATGCTTGAGTTTGTGAAACACTATTCTGCAGTGGCTAAGATTTAGGATTATTCCATTTTCATTTATTTATTTTTTTGCATTTTTGAACATGTGTACATAATTTGTATATTGCCCATGAAGGTAGTCCTCAACTTATGACAGATTGCTTAGCAACCATTCAAAGTTACAATAGACCCCTTCCCAAAAGATATTTATGACTCAGTTCTGAAGTTTTGACAGCCACACACGTACCCATGATCACATGACTGCATATTGGTCACTCCGCAACTAGTCTGCATTTACGGCATTAACGATTTTTGGCAAAGCCAACCCATAGTGAACAATGGGTTTGCTTTACAACTGTGTTGTTCACTTTATGACAGGGGTGTCAAACTGGATTTCTTCGAGAGCCGGATCAGCATTATAGTTGTCCTCTTCAGGTCAGCCGGGGACAACGGAGATGGGATAACCACCTCCTGCAGCACCCTGCCAGCCAAAACAGGCCATAAGGTGATTACACGCAGCACCCCGGGCCCTGTTTTCAGCCTGGGCTTCCTCCTGCAGCACCCTGCTGGCCAAAACACAGCATGGGGGGGCGTGTGTGGTCCCCCATAGCCCATTTTTGCTAGCAGAGGCTCCACGGTCCAGTCCTTTGCTATTTCCAGACTGGCCCCACAGTCTGGCCTTGAGTTTGACACCCCTGCTTTACAACCACAACCTACAACTGTAGTGGTGGACAGGTTCTACTATGGATCTTGAGTCAAAGACTACCAGTATTGATGTCCAACAGCTAGAAAGCCATCCATTGACCATTTACTCGTGAATGCATCCTTGAATTTGCCTAAAAAGACAAAATTTGCATTTGTTGATTTGATCTTATTACTTTCTTTCTCACGGAAATTCAGTTCTACTAAATATCAATAAATGAGGAGCAAATGACCATTTGGGGCCAATAGTGACCTTTAAAGGACATCTTATAGATAACTCTCCATAAATGTATCTCATGGAAAGGTTTGCCTGTTGGCACCAGCTCTACCCTATCAGATTATTGCCTTTCAATGCAGTTTCCCATGGTGTCTTTTCCGGATAGGTGGGCACTTTCTAAAAACAAGCACTGGACTACAGCCTCTATTTGTGGTGTTACTTAACAATATAGGAAGGATGGGAGGCTCAAGGTTTCATTGGAAATAAAAACTATGCCACAGATGGTAGTTTCCTAGCTACCGACTTTATACATTTGATTTAAAATATGGCAGATTCTCATTTTGTAACTTGTTTACATTGATAAGCTCTTTTTAATGAAAAATTAAGCTAAATGGACACTTAGAGAAATATCCACAGATACCACATGACCTACCCGTATGTTGTGATTGTTCAATATTGGAGCCTCTGTATTTCTAGGCTCCCATCATTTCTCCACAACTTTTGCGAACAGATTTCAGGGAACATAGTCAACTAATCTCCTAAAGTACTTATAATATCTGTCTACTTGCTCCTTTTTCTAGAGCTTTTTTATTATTATTAATTCTCAGCCTGTGGCCACCTTACCTTTTCACATTCTCTTTGCCAATAGCTGGGGAGGAAAATGCAGCACAAGACATGCACAAGTTGTGTCCTGAAGATCTTTTAATCTTTCACTTTTGACAGATCAACAACTTTCCCATCTCAATAGTTAGGTGATATAAGTTGGGCATGCACAGGATTGCCCGAATCAGTTTTGATACATTGCAATTTCGTTGGGAGCGATAATTCATTATTTATGTAGGACAAGTGACTATATTGCAAGGGACAATATATGCAAGGGACAAGTGACTATATTGATGGCGTTGGTGGGGGGCGAGGTTAAAGCTTCACTATAACACAATATAACGTGACAGAAATCACACACCAAAATACATCATGTTTGCAAACAACAAAACCTGACTTCAGATTAATGGAGTTGAGTGTGCTATGCTTAACCTTGGTGTATCTGCATGTATTATGTCTGTAATGTCACCAGCTAAAATAAGTATATTTACGATCATTTGGTTTTCAGCTAATATTTCTTTATTTTTTTACTAAAAGGTAAATTAATTACAGTTCTGTAACTACCCTGTTTTCCCCAAAATAAGACATCCCCTAATAATAAGGGGATGTGCATGGCAATAAGACCAAGGGGATTGTCATCTGTGTTGGGCTTGGTCTCTGGGTGTTATGTGAATTTCATTGTATGGGTATACTGTGTATATATCTACAATGACAATAAACTTTAAACTTTATTTCAGGGTTCAAAAAAATATAAGACAGGGCCTTATTTCGGGGAAACACGGTATATATTGTTAAATTGCTAGAATGATTTTTTTTCCCCTTAGTACATAGCTCCTGGAAAAATTGGAGGCAAAGGTTTGAGGTGCAATTTGTTTTCTTTGTTAATTTAAACTCTCATGCATTTTTCATGCAGGGCTTATGGCAGGCTTTATGGCAGATAGGGGGGAAAATCAATTTGTTTTCCCCCACATACTTGCTAACAGCCACCATGTAAGAAAGCAACTATTTGTAAAAAAAATGTAACCGCATGTGCAGCTGGTCCCCGTCATTTCCTCTGGTTAGTATTAGAGAGACAGAGCTGGAAATCAGGTAAAATGGCAAGAGGAGCTCTGTCTTGCTCCACATGCCCCAAAATAATAAGACCTCCCTGAAAATAAGACCAAAAGCTTATTTCAGGGTTCAAAAAAATATAAGACAGGGTCTTATTTTCAGGGAAACATGGTAGCCTTTATAAAATATGAATTAAGACATTCGTGCTCAACAAATCCATTTGTACACATTTATACTGGTTGACCAGGTTTCCTGCTTTCACAGTCAATTAAAAAGTTACAGATTGATGTTTCGTTTTTTGCATGAGAATAATTTTATTATTTTTTTAAAAAAGAAGAGAAACTGATAAAATCTAATATAAAGTAAGAAAAAGAAAAGGCGAAATCTTAGAGAAAGCTAAAAGTGCAAAAAAGGGAAAAAGAAAGGTGTTGGTTACCACCTTTAAAGCGCTCCATGGCATAGGACCCGGGTACCTTCGAGACCGACTTCTGCCACCAATAGCCTCCCACCGGCCAGTTCGCTCACACAGAGAGGGTCTCCTCAGGGTGCCATCGGCCAAGCTATGCCAGCTGGCGACACCCAGGGGGAGGGCCTTCTCTGTGGGGGCCCCAGCCCTGTGGAATGAACTGCTCCCGGAAATGCGTAAGATCTCCAACCTCCGGGTATTTCGCTGTGCCCTCAAGACCCTGTTGTTCCGCCAGGCTGGGTTATCAATGTAAAAATTTTAAATCGGGTGTTTTAAATTTTTGGGGTCTTAAACTGAGCCGAAATTATTTAATAATTTTAATTATTTTAATTGATGTTTGTCTTGTGCTTTTAATAGGCTGTACACCGCCCTGAGTCCTTCGGGAGAAGGGCGGTATAGAAATAAAATTATTATTATTATTATTATTATTATTATTATTATTATTATTTATAGAACAATAGATAAGACAGCAATCATGGGCCTAGTTGTGCTTAAGAGATACAACCTAACTTGGAAGAAAAACATTGGATTGGCAATCCTGTCTGTTTTGTATTGCAAAAATAGGTCTAGGTCTAGGCAATATTTATAGAGGGATTATCAAATTAACAAAACACTTAACTGTTCCTCTGAGAGTTAGTTAATTGAACTAATTGTGTAGTCTATTTTTTTGTGTATTGTTTTTTTAATGAAGGGTTTTTCCCATCTGCTGATCCTGCCTTGCAATTGTCCTTTAATTCCCAACTAATATCTCAGTAAATATAATCATGCAGTTCCACTATTCTGTTCACAAAAATCAACAACACAACTGCAACAAAGATCCAGAGATTCATAGTAATTTAAGCAAATCAGTTTAGTCAGATTACAACTACATTTTGTCTTGAAAGCAAAATTCATAAGAATCCTGGTGACCTCATGATCGATATATTTAGATTCATAAAAATTGCATTACCTGTTCAAGGTGTTCTGTCTGATGTAGAACTAATGCATAGATGGATCCTCAAAGTTGGGGGGGTTGTAGCAATGGAAAACAGATTCCCAATATAAATAACAAGGCCGGAAAAAATATACATATGGGAAAACAAACAGCAGCATTAATGAGACGCTTAAGTTATTAAAGAAACAATCTTTAGGTGCAGATTTATATATATTACTTGTCTCTATAATGAGAAAAGGCTAATCCTGTCATCTCTTACAATATGTGCAAATGGAGGCTTTTGCAGCTTTAAAAATATGCATCATTCATTGTATAGAACTAAAGGTTTTATAGACCTCCCAATTAAATGATCAGCTTTCAAAACATCTGACCCAAAACCTAACTAAAACCAATTCAGAAAATTGGAGACAAAAACAAACCTCTTGTATGTATTGAAAAAAAATATTCAGAGTGGAACTGTGATTAAGAAACTGTCAGGTTTGGACATAATCTCAAATAAATTTCATTCTCAAACACAAAGTCTTTAAGGAATCTCTCATTTATTGAAAAATTTACGATCCGACCTAAACTCATATGCAGCCAAAACTGATTCTCTGAAACCAACCCCTCCCCTTCTGCCTCTCAAAATCTCAATGCCCATTGGCCATCTTCCAAGTCAGTCTCTTCTGCCAACTACTTCAGATCACAGGAATGTTCCCCTCCCTTCATCACCTGAGTAAGCCTATCTATAAAGGGGGAGAAGAACACTAGATCAAAAGCCAAGCTACTACAACTTCAAACTGCTACTGCTAGCTCCGTTTTTTTTTTTCTTTTTGATCTTCATGGCAGCGATGAAAATAGAGCAACTTAGATCGCTGACATAAACACATATTAGGCCACTTTCACTTATGAAAATCTCAATTAAAACATTGGCCTGCATTACAGATGTTTATGATTCATTTAAATATACTTTCTTAGCTAACACAGTACTGACTTACAATCTATACCAGTGGTCACCAACTGGTGGACCGTGGACCACCAGATAGATGTCCCTGTCTAAATTTAGTCTCTAAAATATATTTTCTTTTTGAGAAAAAGAACATATATTTGTGTCTTTTGATTACTGTACATAATTGCTGTAAATATTCATCTTCTAATTTTTCCTCCTTTTCCCACTTTATATCAACATATGCATTACAAAAAAAGAACAATGTAATAGGCTCCTGTTGTTCTATTCTTAAATGTAATCATAACATCATTTTGTCTTCCTATTGTACAATTTCTTGGAAATAAGTTCCTGCTTTGGTGGCGTTATTTCCTAGCAAGTAAATTTAAGGTTACAACTCAATATAACAACAAATGACATAAACATATTTCTATGTTTTTAAAGGGAAGATATCAAGTGTCCATTTTCCTCCTTCATGGGAATCTTTAGGAAATATACTACCTTCCTCACTTAGTCTAAGACATGAGGCGTGGTTTATACTTGGCTTCATACAAAGAGAGTTGCATAAGAAATATACTCTTTCTTATGCAGAACGGCTCAGTCTTTGACAAGCATGTCAATTTTATGACACATCTGAGAGTTAATCTCAGTGATCTAGCCTGGAAGGAAATGAATCTCAGTTGGCCATTTTAAAAAAGGATTTTAAGATACAATCCAAGAATAACACTTTGCCAGGATTCTCCAGAAACTTTATCTGTTTGAATCTATAGGTACTGGAGTCAAATACAGATGGGAAGGGAAATTGCCATTAATTTTTTTCTTTTCTTTTTTTCCATTTGAGTTTTATTGGGTTTTAACAATTAAACAATTCTTATTCAACTCTTCTGCATGACTGTGACCATTTACATATCATCACACTAATATTCTCCTATACTCTATATAATTTTACAGAATCTACTATATGTTATTTTCCTTTTTTTCTATCTTCAATCCAATTATACCATTTCTCCCATATTGCATAAAAGTCCAAATCCATCTGTCCTTTCAGTTCTAATGTCATTTTATCCATCTCGGCGCAATCTAATATCTTTCTAATTATTAGATCTTCGGAGGGTGTGTTCGAACTTCTCCAACATTGCGCAAATGCCTATCTTGCCGCCGTTGTCATATGTAGAATAATATATGTTGTCGTTTTTTCACATATTTTTTTCATTATTCCTAGAAGAAACAATTCTGGTGTATATTCTATCTGGAAGCCTGTTACTTCCTGTATCCTACTATGTATTTTCATCCATTTTTTTTTGTTTCGGAGCATAACCACCATGTATGAAAGAGGGAAATTGCCATTATTATTTCAGTCCCTTTTTCTTTTTCATTATGGAAATTGAAGCCCTGTAGCTGGGAGTTAGCACAGCTTTGCTATCTGGCTGAGAAAGGTTGCATCAACATATTTATTTTGTGGGGAACCAGACCACCTCGAGTAGGAGTGCACTTGTACACTGCAGTTGTTAAGTTAGTAACGTGATTGTTAAGTGAATCTGGCTTCTCCGTGGATTTTGCTTGTCAGAGGTCACAAAAGGTGATGGCGACACCCCAGGATACCGCAACTATCCTAAATACAAGTTAATTGTCAAGCATCTGAATTTGGATCACATGACCATGGGAATGCTGCGATGATGGTTAAGTGTGAAAAACGGTCATATGCCACTTTTTTCAGTGCCGTTGTAATTTTGAATAGTCACGAAATGAACTGATGTAAGTCGAGGACTACCTGTATAAGTATGAGATCAGCAAAGAAGAGAAGTATACGTCATCTTTAAGATGTCTTAGAGTACTTGTCAGGCAGCTTATCCTTCAATCATTTCTGTCTACAAACCTGCTACAGGGGGGAAAAATCTTATTTGTTCTTGGTATTGTCCCCAATAAAATATTACACCCAGGGACATATGATAGGAACTCATCTCTTTTTTTTTTGAATTTTTTAAAATTTATTTTTGACATAAAACATAAAACAACATATTTTCAGAGCAAGGGTTTGATCCGGTATAAAATAAGTATAAATTCCAAATTTCATCAATTAACATCTTAAAGGAAAAAGAAAAAAAGAGGGGGGAAAAACCAGAACAAATCTAAACCCAATTTTTGTCATTCAGTCTAACATCTTATTCTAACATTTAACATTCTATTATGTAATCACCCTAAATCTTAAACTTCAAATCTAAACAGCTCTTTATAATATTCATTTATCATTTTAACAATCAGTATTTCATATACTGTATTCTCCTTACTTCAAAGACCCAAATCAAGTCAATGTTTCTTTTAAATCACATCTAATAATCAACATATAATATTTTATTCCTCTCTTAAAAACATTTCAAAATCAATAACTATTCTTCAAAGATATCTCCTTCACTCCTCCTAGTTTTATTTTTGGCTGGATTGCAGCTTAATTAGCTGGTTTCCAGGGATGCTTTCCTCCACTCCTAACCTTATTTGTTGGCTGGATCACAGTTTGGTTTTAACTGCTTTCCAACATTTTCTCCTTCACTTCTCCTAGGTTTATTTTTAGCTGGATAACGGCTTTTCAGCTGTTTTCCAGGGATGCTTCCCTCCACTCCTAACCTATATTCCGCTGGTTCACAGTTTAGCTTTAACTGCTCCCCGGTATTGTCTCCTCCTCTTCTCCTAAGTTTACTTTTGGCTGCATAATTAGCTGTTTTCCAGGGATGCTTTCCTCCACTCCTTACCTTATATTTAACTAGTTCACAGTTGATTTTACCTGGTCCCCAGCATTGTCTCCTCCACTCCTCCTAGGTTTATTTTTTGCTGGTTCACAGCTTAGTTAGCTGTTTTCCAGTGGCGCTTTCCTCCACTCCTTACCTTATATTTAACTGGTTCACAGTTTGGCTCTAACTGCTCTCCAGCATTTATCTCCTCCGCTCCTCCTAAGTTTATTTTTGGCTGGTTCACAGCCTCATCAGCTGTTCTCCAGGGATGCTTTCCTCCACTCCTAACCTTATATTTAACTAATTCACAATTTAGCTTTAATCATCTGATCACCAAAATCATACTTCCTTACCAATTTAAAATAATAATACATTTTAATATATATCTTCTCTCCTACTCTCTCCTAAACTATTAATTTTATTTAAATTTCTCCCATTTTGTATTTGTTTCTTGTTTTTCTATGTAAAGAAACATTTTAATCCATTTTGAAACACCAATTCACCATAATTATAAAATCTAAGAACAAATCTTATTAATATTCAAAAATTCATTTCTAGGAAAATGGAAAGATTCAAAAAAGAAAGAAAGAGAAAAAATAGAGCGGAATAGAACAAAAGAATAATAAAGAAAAGAAAAAGAAAATAAGAGAGAGAGAGAGAGAGAGAAGAAAGAGGAAGTCTCCTCTTTACATTGTTTGGACATCAATTACATAGAAAGCATTTACATCCATTTTATTCAAACTGTAGCACTTTTCTCATCTTGCTACCCAGTATATTTCAGTTTTTTCCTTTCTGCATCTCTTATCTAAATCTAAAGCAGTCCTCTAAATAAATAGGAGTATAAAGCTATAATCTCTATCCATGATACAGGATATTGCTAACAGAAAGCTTCATATCCTTATTACATGATGTCTGTCATTGCTAAAATTTTTAAGAGGCACTAATTACCCAAGATAATGGACAGCCATTAGTAAGTAATTCAATATATGTTACAGCATCACATCATTTTGAAATTGTAGCATGTGTTTCCAGATGTTGCAATAATTGATTCTATTGTTTGCTAAAGTCAGGTATGTAAATAAGAAAATTGATAATTCAGTTAAGAACTTTCAAAGTCCATAATAATACTCACCATGGGCCTTGAAAGTTCTTAGCTGAATTGTCAATTTTATTAAGATAAGCACATAAAGATATTTAAATGGTGGTATTATCAAACCACATCCCGGATGCAGGAAATATCATTATAGGGAAAAACCTCGTCCAAGATTGCAGGAAATACAATGATATTTCCTGCATCCTGAATGAGGTTTGCTAACACCACTATTACATACCTTTATGCACTAGAAATCATATTATATATTGATAATACTATCAAGGTCCTGTTAAAAGTGTTATTCTGAAATGCAGCAAACAATTATTATAATAATGCAATAAAGATTAATCACTAGTCTTTATTGTTGAGGTTCCGTAATCACTTTTTGATTTGATTGTTTCATCACTCAATCCTTCAATATATTCCTAATCCTAAAATCCTGAGTGATTCACACAAACCTCCTAACTTCACCTTGAATGCAAGAACAGAAAAATTTTGCTGGCATCTGGGCTGTAATGGTGGAAAAGACTTGAAACTGCATCCTGTTACAGGTAGTTGGCGACTTACAACCACAATTGAGCCCAAAATTTATATTGCTAAGCGACACGATTGTTAAGTGAGTTTTGGCTTATTTTATGACCTTTCTTGCTGCAGTTGTTAAGTGAATCACCACAGATGTTAAGTTAGTAACACAGTTGTTAAGTAAATCTGGCTTCCCCATTGATTTTTGAGAAGGTCTCAAAAGGTGACCACATCATCCCGGGATATGTCATAAATATGAACCAGTTGCCAAATTTTAATCACATGATCATAGGGATGCTGCAACAGTTGTAAGTGTGAAAAACGGTCACAAATCGCCTTTTTCAGGGATATTGTAAGTGTCAGGTTCCGGTAACTCGCAGAAAATAATACCAAAGAACTCAGTCCTGCTTTCAAAAACTCCGGCATGAACTGACGATCACCAAAGAAATAAACTCAGCGCTAACTGAGTAATAAAATATTACAGGAATGTATTATTCTAGCACAACTCAAAAATATTACCTAATAAAGATGTAATCAGGTGCAGTGATTATATATGCAAATTTCAAATGTTTACTTTTTTTAACACTCCCATATAATTTCTGATCTGAGTTGTAAAGGCCATCATCTTATCAACAGGCAAATTATATGTTTGTCCAGTTGCATAAATTCTTCAGAAATGTGGGGCAGGTGTGGTGCCCTCAGTTTTTTAACTGAGATACTAAATCAGCACACCCTTGCATTAGCCAATAAGAATGACTCATCTATGATGGTCCTACAAAAACCAGCCAGTTACTAGTTGGCTTGAAGGTTGCCTGTAGGAGATAACTGAAACAGAATAACAGAGTTGGAAGGGACCTTTGAGGACTAACCCTACACCATTCAGACAAATGGTTGCCTAATCTCTTTTTGAAAACCTCCAGTGTTGGCAAATTCACAACTTCTGGAGGCAAATCTTTCCACTGATTAATTGTTCTAACTGTCAGGAAATTCCTCCTTAGTTCTATGTTGATTCTCTCCTTGATTACTTTTCATTCATTGCTTGTTGTCCTGCCTTCAAAGAAAGGATTGAACCTCTCTTCTTTGTGGCACAGCCTTTAGATATTGAAAAAATGCTATCATATCACCCCTAATCAGTAGTGAAATCCAAATTTTTTTACTACCAGTTCTGTGGGCATGGCTTGGTGGGTGAGTGGGTGTGGCTTGGTGGGTGTGGCTTGGTGGGCGTGGCAGGGGAAGGATACTGCAAAATCTCCATTTCCACCCCACTCCAGGGGAAGGATAATGCAAAATCCCATTCCCTCCCCACTCCTGGGGAAAGGATATTGCAAAATCTCCATTCTCACCCCACTCTGGGGCCAGCCAGAGGTGGTATATACCAGTTCTCTGAACTACTCAAAATTTCCGCTACCGGTTCTCCGAACTGCTCAAAATTTCCACTACTGGTTATCTAGAACCTGTCAGAACCTGCTGGATTTCACCCCTGCCCCTAATCCTTCTTTTTATTAAACTAAGGTAAAGGTAACATATGTGCTAGTCGTTCCCAACTCTAGGGAGCGGTGCTTATCTCCGTTTCAAAGCCAAAGAGCCAGCGCTGTCTAAAGATGTCTCCGTGGTCATGTGGCTAGCATGATTAAACACCAATGGCGCACCTTTCCTCCAAAGGTGGTCCGTATTTTTCTACTTCCATTTTTTATGTGCTTTCGAACTGCTAGGTTGGCAGAAGCTGGGACAAGTAATGGGAGCTCACCCCGTTACGCGGCACTAGGGATTCGAACCGCTGAACTACCGACATTTTGATTGACAAACTCAGCGTCTTAGCCGCTGAGCCACCACGTCCGTTAAACTAGACATTATTTAAACTAAACTAGACATTTATTAAACTAGACATACCCAATTCCTGCAACTGTTATCTGTATGCTTTATTTTGTTAGATAGCACTCAATGTTCAAGTCTGTCAAGATTCTTCCATATCTTAAGGTGTCCTCTGAAAATTTGATGAGTTCCCCATCTATCCCCTCATCCAAATCATTGATGAAGATGTTTCACAATAAATTTGCAGGGTATGTTGCAAATATATTAGATCCACCCATGGGTATCAAAAAAGCTTTGGCTACATCAAGGAGAATGGTACACAATAATTAATAAATATTGACTATGTTCTATTTTGCGGGGGGAAAAATTAAAAATGCCATAAGGGGAAGCTAGGAAAGGAAGGGTGGTTGCGACAAAGTCTGGTCTTGGTGGCTTAACTTTTCTTGGGGAGTTTTGACTCAATGTTGCTTTCTTTATCAAAGCAAAGAAGTAAAGCAACTTGTCTTAAGTAGCACCTACAAATTCAGCAAGCACTATTGGAGAAATTTAAGAAGACAGCATAGCTTCAAACCTCTCCAGCAGAGGAGGCTTTTTTCAAATGTTGTACTGAACAACAGCCATGAAACAGAGAAAAATGACATAATATGGGAACTTTACTTTCTTCCTAGGAGCAAGGGGCAAGGTGCTTTGTGAACCAGCTTCACTTAGATCTTCCTCAAATCATGGCACCCTTTTCAAAGACTTCCACAGTTCTGGGGGGGAAAACTCAACAAAACCTTTGAAACCCTTCAAATGTTTCTAGCTGCCTCACTGCCAATTTCCTCTGAGTCAAAAATGCTTCTTGGACTTGCAAAAGTGAAATGATTCTGGGAATTTTGCAATCAGCCATTGATTATGGTCACATTTGCTCCAGTAGCTATATTAGGTGTTGGAAGAAATATCCTTCTGGGTTCGGCTCCAAGTGAGGAAAAAGACACTGGAAACATGGAGACTGCTTGGAAAGATGGTTTAATGGTGGACAGGATCACATGGCTTGAGTTCCTGAACAGAAAAGGGACGAGATACAGCAAGTCCCCGGGTTTTATGCTTTCTCTGGCTTTGAACTTCCTGGGCCCCCAAAAGAGTATCCTGATTGGTTGTCAGACTCCCAGGGGGTAGGGTCTTAGCTAGCCTTGCTGGCTGATGTAATCTTCCCAGGTGTCATGTGGTGAGTTTCTGTCCTAGATGGGTCCCATTGTGTTAGTTTCTGTTGCTATTGTGTTGCAGATGGGTCCTATTGTCAAAGATTGAGTTTCTGCCTCTGGCCCAATAACAAAGGGTGGGGGAGACAGGAAGGTGGGAGTTGCTTTGTCTTTAAAACATGTTTCTCCATTTCTCAACCAGGGAAACATAATATTCTGCCTTTTTAATATTTCCTAAAATATTTCATTCTTCTAGGAAAGGGTGGGTGCTAACTTCCTACATAGGGAAGGAAAAGGAAAGTTATAAATATTTTTATTGAACGAAAAAGACTCTCAAAACAAGGGGCCTAATTTTTGCCAGGGAAGGTGAAGGAAAGAGTGCAATGAAAGATAGTTTGAGCCCAGAGACTGGGTGGTAGGGTGCAGCAAGAGTTCCCATAAATAGGAAAATTGATTATGCATGAAATATGAAGAACTGCAACAAAAGAATATACTAGCTTTCCTGCACTTCTCTATAAATTAGAGCAGAATAGAAATAAACTTCCCAAACTAAACAAGGCTGCAATATCGAACTACCTTATTTGGAGCTAATTCCCAAATATACAAAATTTAAATACAGAGGTACCATCTCTGAAAATCGATTGAGATGTGATGCCAGTAATATTTTTCTTTTCATTAACCTACAATCAAAGTAACTCACATGAATCAGTGTCCCCACTTTAGGCATAAATAAAGTAGGGAAATCAAAGAACAGAACTTTTAACATTTCTCTACACAATGTGGAAATTTACTAGCTAATTAAAGTCTAGTTTAGGCATATATATGTTACTTGAAGTCAAGTATGTATTAAGTCACAATCTTAGCTATAAATCAGAATTTTATCATAATCTTAAATAAGATCAAAGAAAAATTCTCACGGACCTTCCTAGACAGAAATCAGAAAAACTTAGTTTCCATGCAAAGATGTAGATGCACTCTCAAGAAAGATCTAAGTAATGTCTTATCACTGGGGAAATAGATCCAAAAACTCTGAGAGAGATGGGCAGTTAAGAATATGAAATATAAATAGGTAAATAATAAAAAGAGGTTGGGTAAGGGAGGACATAGAGCTTACTGTTCTGAATCTATAGCAGCTGTGATGTCACAGCAAAAGGATTAAGGGTGGCGATATACTTGAGAGATTGCTCAGCTATGAACACAAGGCCTGCTCTTGGGGTGATGGCATATAACTGTGTGTAAAACTGAGCTTAGGGTCAAACTGAGGATTCTGGATATGTACTGTATTGGTCACCCTTCTGCAGGATCTCTCCTGAGCAACTCAACCTCAGTTTTGGACTGAATCCTACCTCTACTGAAATCAATGCCTTGTGAGAGATCTGGAAAAGCTCAGTAGCTCATGATCTCCACAACAGCCATGTGCGTATCCCAAATCACCTCTGCCTAATGCATAAAGCTGAATATGTGTACTTGAGCTCATTTTTGTCTCAGATAAGTTTATGTATGATCTGCAATGGAAAAAACTCTGAGTTCTTTGCCATGTTTTGATCACTTTCTTATCCAGGTTAGATTTTACACTACCCAGAATCTCCATGGATAGCTGGACAATTAAGATGGCTCTAACAGATTCAGAGATACTTGCAACTTTTCCCTAACTCTTAGTCGGCAGTTCAGTTGAGTCTCTGGTTGAGAATTGGAATCGGGAGATGCTTGAGGTGAATGCCCTTGAGTGGACTCTTTCTGCTCTCCCTTCCCACAACGGCTACTCGAAGTGAGGTCTGAAGTTCCAATAAAGGAACTTTGTATGAGCTCATGCTGAAGCCTACACTTTGGCAATAAGAACAAAGAAATATCAGTATTTATCCATGCTTCTTGCTTCAGCAATTGATCATCCAAAGGCACTGTTTAAAGAAATGCCAGCCAAGATCAACAGCCAAAACTGTTAATTTTGCACATTTCGCTAATAGTTGCTCAAATTGCCAGTGCTGATTTTTCATGAGTGGGTCTGATGCAATGGCTGAAGTAACATCTTATACTTTGGGCTAGGATTTGGTTTTAGTTATGGACTTGGGTGAAATGGATAGGTTATTTTCTGATATTAGCTCCATGCCAAAGGTTTATAATCTATATTTCTCCTGGCTCAGTCCACCCATGATTCCTGTGCTTCTGATGTTTTTCACACCTTCCCGGGCAGCTGTCCAACCATGCCAGTTGTTTGTTGCTGGCTCGAGGAATAAATTCTGAACTGAAAGCCAGCTTCACATGTCTCTTGACATTTACAGATTGTCCTCAACTTACGACTAATTGCTTAGAGACTGTTTGAAATTACGAGAGAATTCCCCCCCCCAAGTTACTTACAACCCAGTTTCAAAATTATAACCACTAAAAGGCCCCCCCAGTTGTTCATCCTTACAACTGACTGCAAGAGCACTGCAGCGTGCCACCACCACCACCACCAATCCCATCCACCCATCCTGCTGGGTCCCCATAGGCCTTTGGCCTCCTTCCCACCTAGCCACTCAGTTACCCAAGGGAGCCTAAAGCTGGGCAGCAGAAGCTATGGTAGGAAGAAAAGTCTGGTCCAGTTCCAAGCCGGGAGAAAGGCACTGGAAATAAAATGGAGGCTGATTTCCTGCAAGGAAAGATTTATTTGGTTTCCAGAAACTTCAGTGACAGCAGCAATGTTTCTGGGATGACTGACCAAATGGCTGAGTGAGTGGATGAATCTTTATAGGGTTCTGATTGAGAAGCTCCAGGAGGTTGTGCAATGTAGTGAGCCTTGTGCCTTTTGCTATTCTAATGGTGGTGGGTTAATCCTATTATATCCTAAAGATTATGTAGTGAATTTGAGTGGGGGAATGTAGCTTTTAAGAATCTTTGTTTTTCTATTTTTAATCCCTTTTGGGGGAGCTCCACTGAAAGTGTTTTGTTTACAAATAGGTTGGCCTGGATTTCTGGGCACAAAATATCCATCTCTAAAGACTTCATGCATCTGCTGGAGGCTGTTTCCTATAAGCAGAAAGATTGGGGCTGCTTTCTGCCTTTAAGAGCATGTTTCTCTATTTCTCCTTTGGGAAAATATTCTATCCTGACTCTTTTAATATTGTGTTTAACATTTTTATTGGGTTATAAGATAAAATAAGATACGAAATACAAAAGTAAATAGGAAAACGGTGGGGAAGAAGAGGGGGAATAGAAGTGAGGAAGGATAAGAAAAGAAAAAAGAAAAACAAACATTGACTTCCGACTCTCTCTCTTGCAGTAAAATAAGGCATTGACATCAAATCACAACTTTTTGTTTTTTCATAATAATATGAACAAGCCATTTCTATAAAGATCTATCGATTTAATTTGTAAAACCCAAAATCAAAGTTTCATTCTTTTCCACTTTGAGGACAAAGTTCAGAAGCGGTCAGACTCTTAATATTAAGAATAAAGAATATTTTAATCTGGGGAGGGGGGGTGTTCCTACACTACCAACACCCAGGGGTTGTTACAGCCTGTAGGCTGAGGCCTACTTCCCATCCAGCCATCCAGGGCACTTGCAGGACTTGGCCTGCTCCTCAGCCAGCTTTGAAGGCCACAAATACCCAATTTATTTTTCTGATTTTTGCAGAGGCTTCCTACCAATTCCTACCGATACAATACAACTCTTTCCTACAGAGGCTGCCTCATGACAACTTTGTCCTATTCTGCAAACAGGTGCTATTCTCACAAGCTCCATATTATAAGGAGACTCCATTTCTTTGTGGAGTTTGTAGGGTTTTCTTAAAAACAGAGCCAAGGCCTGGGCCCAGACCTGCAGTAGGCCTCCCAATGCTTCCCCCTTCCCCAATGCTTGCTTGGTGACCCATGCATTCATTTAACGGCCACATCAGGGAGACCAGGGGATGGGGGTCATAAGCAAGGCCGTCTCGTTTAATGGCCATCACTACTTGCAATGGTAATAGGCAGGCTTCATTGCAGTCATAAGTCGAGGTCAACCTGCACAGATGTGAAACTAACTGTCAAAATGATATTTCTCATAAGTGAGTTAATTTTAATGACAAACATTAAGAAAAACTGAAGATAAGAGAATGTTTATACCAATGAAATTAGTGCGACAAGGCACACCAGAGATCTTGGAAGAAGTTATTTCAACATTGTGCTACCTCCTCAGACATCAACAGCATGGAGCCCATGTAGATAGGGGTTAAGAAGTGATGCCTGCTGCAGCAAAGAAACAACAAAGTTGAAACTTTGGATTGTGTTTTTACTACACTGCAACATGGTTTGCCCCACTAAGCTTCTTTACTCTGAATCAGCTGAAAAATCTCAAGCGTAATAATTTGGGTCACCTCATTTTTTTTCTTTTTATTTATTTATTTGTATCCTGCTTTTGTTATTTTTATAAATAACTCAACGCAGCAAAAATATTTTCCCAATAATAACAACAACAACAACTTTATTGTCATTGTACGTGTATACACAGTATACCCATACAACGAAATTCACTTAACACCCAAAGACCAGGTCCAACACACATAACAATCCCCAAACACACTCCCACCCATCACAATTCCCCACCCTAAACGACCCAAACATCCACACAACAGACCAAGTAATGCTGTCCAACAGCTCACTGATGGTGGCCCTTTAGTTCATTGTTGAGTGCAATTATAGCTCTGGGATAAAAACTATTCAGAAAACGTGTGGTCCAAGTTTTAATTGTTCTGTATTTTCTGCTGGAAGGCAACAGTCCGAAAATATTGTAAGCAGGATGGGAAGAGTCTCTGAGAATGTTATGCAACTTTCTCAAACAGCGAGATTTGAAGATGTCATCCAGGGCTGGTAGCTGGAGCCTGATGATATTCTGGGCAGTGTTAATAATTCTCTGTAGGGCTTTTTTGTCCGCTACAGAGCTGCTCCCATACCATGCAAGAATGTCAGGACACTCTCAATGGTGCTGCAATAGTAGGACAGAAGTAGATGCTGAGAGATTTATCTTCCTGAGCATTTTCAGGAACTACAGCCTGTAATAACTGGGTGAGGTGGATTGGCTGAGAGAGTGACTAGTCCAAAGTCACCCAAACTGACTTTCATGGTTAAGGCAGGACTTGAACTCAGAGTCCTCTACTTTCTAGCCTGGTGCTTTCACCAATAGACCAAACAGACTCTCACTATTTTTAAAGCCTTGACTTCAAGAGAGGTTGATGGGGGGGATGGGGATGGTGGAGCTCAGACTATTCAAGAGAACTCTAATATTTTACACAATGCAGTTGTGTTTTAGTCTTTGCATTATCACAGGGCTTGGAGATGCAGTTCTCAGCCCCCTTGAACTCTGGGTTAACTGCTAACTGTATCAATGAGGCCACTGCCTGACCATTTGAGTTGCTCATACAATCACTGGAAAAATCTAGGAAACAGAATTAAGCAATGGCAAACCCCATAGATGTGAAGTCCATCTCCTCTGTGGTTGAGGAGAAATTGCCACAGACAATTATTGGAGCTGCATTTGTTTGTTTCCTTGCACGTTCCTTTTGTCTTGGCAATAAACTGGCTGCAGAAACATAATACTGATATTTGTTGGAAGCAAGGGAGTATTTTCTTTCTCAATCGTATCTACAACAATATCACTTGCAGGCATTAGATTATTTTCTTTCTCTCCCCTTTGAACTGTTGCCCAAACCTAATTTCTTGCCAGAAAAGCATGCAAATTTTCCTGATGTTTTTAAGAACAGGAAGCTGCCTCAGCCAGGCATGCGACTGTACTATCAACTTGTTACATCAAGCCCCAATCCCAGTTAAATAACAACAGCCCATGGCTATTCATGTATTAGCGCTTTAAAAGAATTTCCAGGACACAATCTGAAGAAACAATGTATTCGCTATTTTTTATCTCTTACGTCTGTGCTGTTTTTAAAAAAATTAAAAAGAAAGGAAATTCTTCAATGCAACTTCATGACCATCAACTTCTCAATTTGGTAATTATTCGAGGCCACTGCCCATTGCTCTTATTTCAGATCTTCTGGATTGCTTTCAGAAGGCAAGCATCTCCATTAAATTGGATTGAGAGGAGCATAGTTTGGAAAGGCATTAATACTTAACAGTCTTTGATATTCATTATGGCAAATTAGAATATGGTAATGCCTTTTGATCTAGTTAAGTCTCCAAATGTCTTTTCCAGATTCATGAATGAGATATTCTGTGGACAAACGTGTAGTAATTTACCTGACTGACATCTTCATTATTTCAAAACATCCTTTTCTGCATTCTACTCATGTGTTAAAGTGCCTATGCAAAGAGAAGCTTTATGATACATTGGAAAAGTGGGTCTCCCAAAGGTGATTTTTCAGGAGGCAACTGGACTTTCTTGGTTTTTTTTCTTTTGAGGACGTTTCACTTTTCATCCAAGAAGCTTCTTCAACTCTGACAGGTTAGTGGTAATCTGCATCCTTTTAGAGGCACTGCCTCATTGAAGCACTTAGAGATTTATCTGTGTCCTCAGAGTCACCTGAGTACTGCTCCTGGTTCCTGTAGTCTGCAATTTTTTCTCTGGAAATCCATTCCTACTCCTACACCATTCAAAGGGTGTTCATCCCAAATTGTATAGCTAAAAGTCTGTAGAGATTCTACAGACTTTTAGCTATACAATTTGGGACAACCATGACCTGGATGACTGAGTACTACTCAGGTGACCCTGAAGACACAGATAAACCTCCAAGACCTTCTAAAAGGATGCAAATGACCAGCTGTCTGCAAGGAATATAAATCCTTCCATTCCACACTATCCTGTCAGAGTTGAAGAAGCTTCTTGGATGAAAAGCAAAACGCCTTCAAAGGAAAAAAACAAGAAAATCCAGTTGCCTCCTGAAAAAGCACCTTTGGGACAACTCAAAGTTCTCAGTCATTTGTTTATTTAATTTTTGAAAAGTGGGCATTTGATCTTGCTGCTTTCTATTGTCAGCTTTCTAGAAAAGTGGTGCAGATGGATCCTGCAAAGGTACAATCCATTCTTATATGGCAGGCATCCAGAAAGGTAAAAAATATCCACCTTTCAGGGGTTTTGCCAACCTTTACACATGATTCATGGTTCAGTTTGTCAAGTGCTCAGATTGGCTAACTCAGCTCCTGAAAAAGGAATTCCAATTTAACTGGCCTACTCAAGAACAAGCACAAATTTTCAGGATTTGAAACTGGCTTTTTTTCTCCCAGTCTTTGTGGCATCATCTGGTTCCCAGATGCCCCTTTTTGTACAAACTGATGGGTCAAATTCTGCTTTGGGTGTTGCTCTGTTGCCCTGTGCAATTTATTATAATTTCCTGCCAGCTGACTCTTCAGTAAAGAGTTGCTACTAATAATCAATATCATAGTTCAGCAAAGAAGACATTTTTACAGGGAGTGGTCCATCCATACAAGTACAGAGAGATCACAAGAATTGGAATAAAAGTAGGTTATAATTAGTACAACTTGAAATAGTTCAAAATTAATTTTAGAGTGATTTATAAATTGATACCAGGTTGTGATTAGTGCAAGCCAACATTCAAATTGTGCAAGGCTAGTACACAGTTGAAGCTAAAGAGCACACATGCTAGTGCATGCTCTCTTGCTATTGAGGTTTTGGACACGAATCCTCCTTTGAGCAAATAGATAAAAGGAATGTCTATGGAGATTCTCAATCATCCAGGTCATGGTTGTCTCAAAGATGCTTTTCAAAAAGCAACTGGACTGTCTTGATTTTTTCCTTGAAAATGTTTCATTTCTCATCCAAGAAGCTTCTTCACTTCTGGTTGAATGGTGAGGAATGGAAGGATTTATATTCCTTAGCAGTCATCTGATAGTTAGCACTCTAAAGATCAATCTTTAACTCTTTGAGAGTTGTTGAGGCCACTTTGGGGGGTTTATCTGTACCCTGGGGGGTCATATGAATCAGAGTGCAACCTTCTTAGGACAGCTGAAAGGATTGTGTTGTAAACAGGAGATAGGTGGTGTTGTATCCCTCCTCCTCTGTTGAGAGAGAGCTGTTCGATTTTAATATAGGTGGCCTCTTTGATCCCCCTTTCAAATCAGCGGTCTTCTGTGTCTAGAAGAAAAGAAAGTTTGAGGAAATTTCAAAAAAGAAGAGGCTCATTTTGAAGAACTATAGCAGAATAGAAGAGGTAACTTGGGATATGGATTTGTCCTCTTTTACCGTTATATTGTATTTCTTTAATAAACTTATGAACGTGTGTTTTTATTGCCTTTTTCCATCAAGTTAAAACCAATTACCCTATTTCCCATAGGAATATCACTTTGAATAGTGTCAACTCAAATAATCCAAGCATTTTGTGGCATTTATTAACTCTACTAATCACGACCCCTTTGTAACAAAAGAGGGGTCAAACTCAACACAAGATCAGCTGGACACAATTTTTCTCTTGCTTTAATTTGAACATTATTTAGTTTCTTAGCTCACAAAATAATATGCAGATGCTCAGTCATGCAAACCTGAATATGACCTTCCCAAACCATTCATTCCTGCTGCAATGTTTAAACCTTCTAAATGTTCTCCTTCCCCCAAGAATGGACAATCCCCCCAGATTAAGGATGGAGAAGCAAGTAGTGGATTATTGGATTGTACTTTCAACAATAGGACATGTATTGAATCTACTGCAAGGGCTGGAGTGGGGGGAGGGATGGAGACACACACAGAGAGAGAGAGAGAGAGAGGGAGGGAGGGAGAGATGATAGATGTGGGAATAATATTTAGTGATGTTTTATCTCAATGTTTTTAATTGATTGTAAGCCATCTAGTGATGGGTGAGATATAAGTTTATCAATAAAAATAAAATAAATAAACATGGGAAAATCTTCCTGCCAGGTCACATTCTCAAGAAGAAGCATTATCATCTAAATTATTTTAATTTATACCACATCACTCTGTTTTTCTTGTATTTATTTGATTTAGAAAGATACATATTGTGTACAAACTTTTATCATCATTTAAACATTCCATGTTTTCTCAAAAATGTATTCATGCTTCCTAGGTATCTGATTTAGTAACTACCTATACTTAAAGTTCATTAAAAATGATTTGAATAATTTATGTGTTATAGAGTAACTCATCTCATATAATCCTTTCAAACATTTCTAACAAACAATAACTTTTATGTATTTTGGTTGCTCCCAATAAATATACTTTTTGATTTTTCTTTTTTTAACCTCTTTTAAATGATACATTCAGTTGTGTGATTTTTTAACAACCACTAGAGAGCAATAGCGATTGAATTAACATCATCTATTCCGTTCATTTATTGTTAAAAGAAAGAAACTTGGAGCAGAGATTTGTTTTATACAATCAAAGTAAATCCATGGTTTCAACTTAAGACACATTAAAAGTATTAGTTAAATGGCGTTAAATAAAACAGATCCTGAAAGCAAAATAATAATTCAGTTTTAAAAAATGAAGTAAAACAGTAGTGAAATCCAAATTTTGTTACTACCGGTTTTGTGGGCATGGCTTTGTGGGCATGTGTGGCTTGGTGGGTGTGGCAGGGGAAGGATACTGCAAAAACTCCATTCCCTCCCTACTCCAGGGGAAGGATACTGCAAAATCCCCATTCCCACTCCACTCCTGGGAGAAGGATATTGCAAAATCTCCATTCCCACCCAACTCTGGGGCCAGCCAGATTCGCCGGTTCTCCATTTGCTCAAAATTTCCGCTACCGGTTCTCCAGAATCTGTTAGAACCTGTTGGATTTCACCCCTGGTAAACCACCTACCAAGTTGTTTTACCTCATTTTGTTTGCACTGCTTTTGTTTGCTTTTCAATTTATATTCCCCTTCTTCCAAGACTGCCATATCTGGGATGGAAAAATGACCTGCAGCCCTGCACTAGATAGACTGTAATTACATAATATCCCCTTTCCGTGATGTCCCGCTGCTTGGAAGTGTTGCAGGCCTGGATGGAAAGAAACAGACTCAGACTCAACCCATCCAAGACTGAGTGGCTGTGGATGCTGGCATCTCGTGATCTAGTGGTCTCGTCACTTGTGATAGGAGGGAGTACTCACTCCCTCAGAAAGGGTTCACAGACGTGGCTCTTTTATCAAATGGGCTGATCCGTTGGGGGATGGATGGATGGATGGATGGATGGATGGATGGATGGATGGATGGATAGATAGATAAATAAATAAATAAATAAATAAATAAATAAATAAATAAATAAATAATAGCCACAGTGGAGGAAAAGTGAAAGAAGTTGTCAATAAGTCAAATATGAAGGTATTTATTTAATACAAATATACTATGTTGAGGCACATACGAGAAGGCTGTGGAGGTACCAAGTTAACCCAGCACTGTTCTACTCCAGGCCTTACTTTGGTAAGCAGGCGGATGTTTTCTTTAGAAGGTTGAATAGTTCTTCCACATAAGGACTATGCCAATGCTTCTTCATAACCTGCATTCCTCAGGAGCCGTGAAGAGGTCTTTTCCTCTTAGCTAGTGTGTAGATCTCAAGGAACATTTTCTGCACTGGATTTTAAGGGTCAAAGATGGACCTAGCATGTTCAGCCATGCAATCCTTTCTATGCATTCTTTCAGCATAAAAGAGGGCAGAATTGATGTGAGCCAATGGTTAAGATGGAAAAGCATTCCCAGTTCCTCTAAAAATAAAGATCCTTCTCAATTCTTTTTCAACTTTATATACTGTGGGGGCTGATTTTTTTAAAAAAAATTCTAATCACTAGTCACAATCATATCCCCAAACACTGAGCTTTGGAAGAAGGATGTTGATCAAAGCACTGGTACAACCTCAAAACATTTATTTATTTATTATTTATTAATTATATTTCTATACCGCCTTTCTCCCGTAGGACTCAAGGCGGTGTACAACCAAGAAGAATATAGACATACAAACATCATAAAATTGCTAATTAAAATTATTACTTAGTTTAGTCAATTAAATAAAACCCAGAGTTAGATAACATTTTAAAAGATCATTCACATGTTCATATGTTTAGCCCCGCCTGTTGGAACAACAGGGTCTTGAGGGCACGGCGGAAAGCACGGAGATCAGGGATATTCCGTATCTCCGGGGCAGCTCATTCCAAAGGATTGGAGCCCTCACAGAGAAGGCCCTCCCCCTGGGAGACGCCAGTTATATCTTCTATTTATATTTATATAATTATATATAATCTATTCTCCTAGGACAATCTCTTTTAGGATCTTGGGATGGGGGAAAAAGCCTGGAAGATGCTCTGAGATTCAACTTTCTCAGGTTGTAAACTACCTTTCTGAATTAAAAATAATGAGTCATTTTGGATGAGGTAATTAGCTGACAGCTGACAGGCATCTATAAAGAGAATTTGCTTTGATTTTAATGACTAAAAACAAAGTAAAATACCCAGGTAGCTCATGTTTGCAAGTACTACATGGAAAATGGCTATCTTTGTATTATTAAGGAATCTAAAGTGTTGTTTTATCAAAGAGATTTTGTGGTTTGAGTAAAAGGAAAAAGAAATATAGACATATATATTTATCATACTATATATTTCTTGAAACCTGGACAAAATAGTTAAATTAAACTTAATTCACATCCTTGGAGAAAGAACATTTCATTGACTGACAATAAGTACAAAGATTAGAAGAGGCCAGACAAAGGCTCCCATCCTCATCCTCCATATCTCTGATGAAAACCTGGTCTTCTTATGAATCCATCAAGCTGCTACACCCAGGCATTAAATAAACATTAAGGCAATTCTTATTTCTGGGAATAAGAATCCCACTTTAACTATCCCATTACCCATAGATAATGTGTGGTTGACTGGAAAGTCCGATTTCCCAACCCATTCTAGTCTGTTTCTATAGAATGGAGAGAAATACAGGTAATTCTTTAATATATTTGCAGGCCATTGCAATGTAGGTGGGATATCTTGTTTTATCTGCACATACACCTGTTTGCTGGATTAGTGCAACAAATGGCAGCATAAGAAAGTAAGTTATTTAAAAAAAACCTGTATAACACATAGGTTGATCCTGAAATAATTTCCTCCCACTCTGTGTGACAGTCACTATGAATCAAAATTTAGTGTTAAGTAAAACCAATTACAAAAAAAAAACCCACAACCACACATCTCAATCTAAGACTAAATAGTATATTGAAATGAATCAATGTGACATCAGTGCAATCTTCTAACTCTTTCCCAATAGCTATGAGCTATCTACGGGCTCTGAAATTTCACTCCATGTAGCAATAAGAAACCAAGGCAATTTCTTATAATAAAGCTATAAACAATTTGCACACAATATTTGTTTTGAGCAAATATTATCAAAAGGTTATTGACTTCTTAGATACGAACAATAAACCTAATCTTCCAAAAGCCTAAAGTTTAAATCTTCAGACTTTGGCAAAATGAAACAAAGACTGTGTTTTATATAGCATTGTTCTGCCTCCTCGTTTCATACACCCAAGGCTTAATGACATAGCACCAATTATTTATTAAGTTGCCCTACCTAGGATCAAGATTAATCACAGAACTTATTAATATAACGCAATGTAACTGGTAGAAGAGAATGTCTGTAGCTCAGGACTGAACTGTGGAGTCCTTGGTGCTCTCTGAGTTTAGTAGTTTTCTTGCAGACATTTCATTACCAAATTGACCATCATCAATGATAGAGGGGAGTGGAATTTGCTCTTATTTTTATATACTAGTGGCTTGCCCTATCAGTGTTGGTGGGAGTGTTCTTGGCAGTTTCTTGATTAAGCTGTTGTTTACTATTAGCTTGTTTATCTGCATTGGCAGTTTTTTGATTGGGGTATTGTTTACTTGATTGATGGTCCATGATAATCTCAGTGTTAATCTCTGCTCTTATAAGTGTTGATTGCTGATTAGGAGTTGTTTGGTCTTTTAATTTCCTTTGGGGGTTTTGACTGTCTCTTTTTAGTGGTATGTAGATGTTGTTTATCTCTATGTGCCTGTTGATGGCCAATTTGTCTGAGTATCAGGCCTCCAGAAAGTCTCTGGGTATTTTTGATATTGCTTTGATCTAGGCTGCTTGAAACTATGGTTAAGTGTCCCAAAGGTGCTTTTTCAGGAGGCAACTGGACTTTCTTGTTTTTTCTTTTGAAGATGTTTCTCTTCTCATCCAAGAAGCGAAACATCCTCGAAAGAAAAAAGCAGAAAGTTCAGTTGCCTCCTGAAAAGAGCCTTGGATAGTACAGTGGTCTAAAGCCCTGTTATTAACATCAGCTGCCTGCAATTATTGCAGGTTCGAATCTCACCAAGGCTCAAGGTTGACTCAGCCTTCCATCCTTTCTAAGGTAGGTAAATTGAGGACCCAGTTTGTGGGGGCAATAAGCTGACTTTGTATAAAATATACAAAAGTATGAAGGCTATTGCTTAGCGCATTGTAAGCCGCCCTGAGTCTCCGGAGAAGGGCGGCATATAAATCAAATTAAAAAAAAAAAAAAAAAAGCACCTTTGGGACAACCATGACCTGGATGGTTTAGAATCTCTACTGACTATGGTTGAGTGTGTCCAGCCCAACTTAATTGTGAAATTAAGGAGTTTTCATCATGTCCTCAGACTGCTAGTTGGTGTTCATGGATGTGCTCTGCTAGTCTTCTGCCTGTTTGTCCTACATAGTGGTTGTTACAGTCCTTACACTGTATTTTCTCCTGTGTTTCCTTCAGGGGCCGCTGGGTCTTTTGGTTCAGTTGTTTTGTGTGCTAAGGTGATGCCAAGTGGTTGTAGTATTCTCTCTAGTGCTTTCTGAGATGTTTTTGGTGTACGGCAGTGTTTTCCTTTTCACTGCTTGTATTGATTATGGTATATTGGGTTGAGTGGTGATGCACTTTTTGATAGAGTTGCGTGAGTGTATCCATTTTGTTGGAAGACATGTTTTTGGTCTGCTTCCTTTTTCCAATGTTCAGGGTTACTGCAGTATATAGCAATGTAAAATGGAGTAGGAGGAGGAAAAGATGTTAAGTCATATATCTGAAGTTCATCAGAAATTTAGCATCAGTATAATTCTAAATGACCTGGATGTTTTCTCCTTCCCTACTCTACCTGCTCTTCTAAAGATGTTTGCAACAGTGTGTGTAATCATTTTTTCTGACAGAAGTGGAGAAACAGAATTGCTCTGACTTGCCAAGATGATGCAACAGGACAAAAATGATGTATTGGGTGCAGCAATCTCCATAGTAGACACTCCGATGTAAAAACAAAGATAGTGTAATCTATTGTTTCCAATCTGCAAGGCAGAGGTGTTTCTTACAGGTACAGGGACCATATCTTCTTTCAACAAATAAAGGGCAAAAATGAAAACAGGAACAAATCTGAAAGAGGGTTGTAAGAATTAAAAAATGCTTATGTTTATATCTTAAATTGTTTATTTTTTTTGTTCTATTGTTTTTTCTTCTGTACTGTTTACATACTTTTCATTTTTCTTCCCTTTGATTGTTGTAAGCCGCTTAGAGTAGCCCCACTCTTTGCTGAGATAGGCAGCAAATACGTTTAACAAATAATAACTATAATCTTTTAATTTATTTTTAAAAAGACAATTCAGTTTCTGTATTTTTCACATGAATGTGAAACACCATGCATTAAAGTCATGCCATTTCTATGGTAAAAGTTAAATGACCAGAATAAGGATAAAAAGTGCATTTTTGAAACATAGATAAATCTAAGGAATACAAGTAGTCTTTGACTTACAACCATTGGTTTAGTGACCGTTCGAAGTTACAATGGCACTGAAAAAAGTGAGTTATGGCTGTTTTTCACACTTACACCTGTTGCGACAGCCCCATAGTCACATGATCAATATTTGGACCGTTGGCAACTGGTTCATATTTATGCTGGGTCATGTGATCACCTTTTGAAATCTTTTGACAAGCTAAGTCAACCGGGAAGCCATATTCACTTAACAACCATATTATTAACTTAACAACTGCAGTGGTTCATTTAACAACTGTGGCAAAAAAAAGTTCATAAAATGGGGGGGGGGGATTCACTTAACAACTATCTGGCTTAGCAATGGAAATTTTGGGCTCAATTGTGGTTATAAATTGAGGATTGTCTATAACTGCCTGAAATAAAAGGTTGTCCTTTATAATAAAAAATGTATAATCACTGTACTTATAGGGGATGTTGTGCCAGAATCTGCCCTGAAGGAAACATATCAAACCTTATTTTAATATAAATGCTTTCCTATGTTTGGGGAATAAAAAAAAATAGTTGGCAGGTCCCCTCCCTCCCTCAGTCCCTCCCTCCCTCTGTCTCTGTCTCTCTCTGTCTCTCTCTCTCTCTCCCCCCGCTCTCTCCCTCCCTCCCCCCCTCTCTCTTTTAGGGTAGTCTAATTTTTGAGGATGGAAAGAAAGACTCTCACTGCTTTCCCAGACTTATTTGATGAAAACCTGTGCAATCAAATGCATTTGCATTTGCAGTGATTTGCTTAATTGAATCCTTTAAAAATGATAGTTGAGGAGTCTTGGCTATTTCAGCTTGCTGCACCGAGAAGCCAGAATTAAGACTGGCCATCTTATCCAAATCAGGGTTTCTAATGCATTTGACATCAACAAATAGCTTTGATTTCCTATAATGTGGAAAATTTTGCTATGTGTATCTATTACTTCCTCCACACCCACTGCACCATTGCAACAGATCTAAGGTTGCTATGCTGAAACTAAGATGATAAAAAACAAAATTAAGAAGGCAAACTTAATTTGACCAAAACTGAAGCTACCAGTTATATTGCAGTTTAAGACCGATAAGAACTGAAGTCTGATATGATCCAAGCCTGTGCTAACAGACTGTTGTAAACATGATTTCATTGTTACTTCCTCTATTGTGGTTTTTTTCAGCAATAAATCATGTCTTTAAATGTATTGATCCAGCTTTTATTTACAATTGAACATCTGACCAAAAATTGTTGATTCCCCCTAACAATTAATCACATGCAATTGAAAATTCAGTACTTCAATTCAGTCAGTATGCCCTTCACCAAAAGGGAAATAGAATCGAAATCAGCAATCTATTCTCCCATTCTTTCTTTTTCTTTCTTTATGTTCTCAGGAAGTTCAGCTCCTTATCTTACAGCAGCCTTGTTCAGAGTTAAATCTGATAAGGATATTCAAATTGGTGAGAGGAAATGTACTATAAAATTCACCTGCCTCCAACCTCCCTTTGTATGTTGTCACCTCCCTTCATTCTCCAGTCTGGTTCATCAAGACAGGAGTTCCACTCACATTTGCTTAAAATGTACATTCTTTCATTTTAACATAGCACAGTATGTGAAACATCCGAGTGATTCATACCAAAGGCATTGAATGAGTCAGTCTTTAATTAATTAATAAGTGTTTGTGATCACTTTAATCTGCTAATTTTTCATTTCCCTTGGGAGAAAAGCTGAATATGGAACAGCAAATAAAAAAAGACCCAGCTTTCCATGTGTTGGCTGGATGACCTAATCGAGCCCTTCCTAAATTCCTTTCCTGACATTTATACAAGTCAGAGGACAATTCTTCAATTTTTTCTTGTGGGAAGTACACCCCAAGGAAGTGCCAAGTGCCAGGAACCACTAAAGCAGTGCCAAAAGATTTAAAACAGCCCTTCCCCCTTTAAGAGATTCAAACCCCAAAGCAAAAGCACCAGCTGAAAGGAGAACTCAGAGCAGCCAAAAGCCATTAACAACCTGTTACAAAAGTAACAAAGCTGACCACAGAAACACTTAAGTAGCGCAACAAAGATAAGCAGGACCAGGCTAAAAATAAGGCATGAAGGCAAAACCAGAACTCCCTTTTCCTGCCCCCCTGACAGGATTAACCCTCAGGATAGGAAAGACAAAAGTCCTGGGACCAGGATTAACCCATTAAGGCAGGAAGACAAAAAACTCAGGGCAATCATTTCAACTAGAGGCACACCAAAACCCATCAAACTACAGATCTATTTATTAAGTTGTGAACCAAATCAGAAAATGATGAACTTTTTGAATTTTGTCACTTAAATGCTATCTGATTCATAGATAGTTTCCAAAATTATGAATTAAATTTGTATTACAGCACAAATCAAATTGATTTCTGCCCCATACTTTTCTGTTATATATATTTTATTCTGCACATAAAATGTAGTTCATAACCTCTGAGACCATCTGTCAATCTCAAGGGTTCAATCTTTAAAAGAAAACAAAAACAAAGAAATTATATCAACCATAATTATTTCAGTATATTTAGAAAAGGATAGTGTAGGGAAGTAAAAATAATGATTACATGGATTGACATACATTTTTAAAAAGCAATTACGACATCCGTTTAAGCAAATAAACATGGAATTTAAACCAAGACAATATATTTCCTTATTATCGCTGGATAGAACGTTATTCTTTAAATGATTTTTTTTTAACTTTATACTTTCAAACATTTTCTATTTCAGTGTGAACTACTGTACTTGCATTGCATCCCAATACTGCTTCCAATAATTTATGGATGCATCTAAGAAATAACTAGGAATGAACTCAACTTGAAAAATGTGTCACCTTGAGTGAACCCAGGATAAGGCAAAGAATACAATAGGAAGAAAAACATGATGAAATTTAAACTTTACTTTAATAATTTTCAACTGAAAGCAATACATTCTGTTTATGTTATTTTAACTGTTTTAATCCTTTTTTGGATTTTGTAAATTGTCCAGAGTCTTCTGGAATAGGTGACCACACCAAATCTAATAAATTACATTAATTAAATCAAATTAAATGCATATGAATATGAATATAATGTTCAGTGGCTACAAACTGAATTAGCAGTGAATTTTTTTTCAGTTTGGGTGGTATAATTTATCTGAGAAGGAGAAATTAGTAACCAGAGTCATTTTATAGAGGAGATGAGCGGCATAAAAATTTAATAATTAAAATAAATAAAACTTGTTTTTCAAAACTGAATTTAATTAATTTTTTTTTTGGAAGTTTGGAGAAAATATCAAAAAATAAGACATTTTGCCAAAGGAACAATCAGAAATTTTACGAGTCAGTTTCAATAATTTTTTGATAAAATATCTGAGTCTCATCAATTAAGACGTCTAACAACATTTGAAGAATGGTATATATCAACTCCATATCATAGCAAGGGATTTTCATAAACACTAAATTCTTGGAAGAACATTTGGAATGATTGAACATTTTGTGGAATTTATTTTTAATTTATTTCAACAAGGTAGCAAGAATTGATCATGAAGTAATCATAAGTGGCAATACTTTATAAGCTGTCAGGGTTTTGATACTGGGAAATAAAATTGGGATAAAAATCAAACAAGCAAACAAACAATAAATAAATAAATGTGTGTTAGTCAGGAATACCATTAGATACAAATGATTCACAAATGTGAAAAAATAAATATTTGAACTGTGGAAGGCAGACTACCATAAACAGCAGCTCCATCATTCTCGAGACTTTCAAACTAATTTGACTTGGAACTGCTGACTAGAAAGGAATTTTAAAAAAAAACTTGTGTAAAAGAACTTGCATAAACACTCATTTAAAGTAGATGGGTAGCAAAAGGAAATCCCACTGGCTGCTTCAAAGTCAGAACCTGCAAAGACATAAGCCAAGAGTTGGTCCACAGGTTGGAGTGGTAAAGTCAGATTAATTCTTATACTCTTACTTGAAATGCATTGAATGTGAATAGCCCTGAGGCTTTGGTGCATGTAATTTTCTTTCTGAATACATTAAGTTTTCAGATAAATTGTCTTATTTTTAAAATTACAAACTAATATTTTCATTTTTTTCCAGAGAAAAACAATAGTGATTTTGTATGTTAGATTTTACAGAGAAACACATAACACTATTTTATTTCATTTAATACACAATCTCTTACAAGTATTTCCCTGCATCAGCTTAAATTGAAATAGTATAATAGTGGAGAACAATCCAGAATAAGTGTCCAGTCCTTTTTGTCTTTCCAACCAAGGATTCAGAATTTCAGCAATCTGCTTCTTCATGAACTTCTTCCAAGCTACTGCAGAAAAATAACATTTTCCTACGTGTCCTTCTTGCTCTTCCAGCTTAGCCTGTTCCCTTCCCATTGTTTCACCAATACTGCAGGCCATTTACTTTACTTCATGGCTGCCTTGCTAAGCTTTCATACAACAGGAATATTAATTTAGATAGATTGGTGCTCCATTCAGACATCCCACGATCTATTGCTATAGTATGTATAAAGTTGTATAGGGAAAATTTGGCACACTTAAGGTTATGACATATGTGAACCGGGAAAGGAGGACACAGACAACTGGAAAGGATGACAAACAGGAGCAAAGGAGGACACAGTAACTGTTTAACCTTCCTGGCAACAAAAATCACAGTGAAAAAACTACAAAAAAAAAAGGACTTAGGCCTGCATATATATGAAATTACTTTTTTCCACAACCAAAAAAAAGGTCAATTTTTTTCAATCAATTTGCTAGAGCCAAACAGGAAATAAAAGCATTCAGCCTAACTTTTCAGACTGTAAAGGATATTTATTTATTTATTTATTGGATTTGTATGCCTCCCTTTTCCCGAAGGACTCAGGGTGGCTCACAATAAGAAACAGAATATGACTTCTGGTGCAGCTGTCAGGGTGGAAGATCGGCGCGACATCAGCTCTGTGGTGCTGATCGAATTTCTGGAGCCTCCCTGGCTTTTTTTTTGCCGTTCTCAGCTCCGGAAAAGTTGGGGGAGCAGAGGGGCTTTCTTCAGAGGCGAGGAGGGGGAGTGCGAACCCCCCCACTGCAACAAAGTGTGAGCTCTGAGGACCCGGAGGACAGGAAGAGGGCTGCAGAATAACGGCCCCGAAGCCAATGATGCTGCGTTTTTCTTAAACCAGCAGGGGGAGACGAGACGGGACAAGTCAGGATAAGAAGAAGAAAGAGAAACTGAACCTTAAACTGCAGAGACTGTGCAGTGATTTGAGGGAATAGCAGCAGCCTAGATTACAAGTGAAGGAGCCTTACCTACTAGCTTTCTGATTATCTCGCGGCTGTGGGACTGGAGAGAAACGGAAGTACAACTTAATTGGATTTCGTGTTGGAGTTTACTGGATTTAATGAAACTTTTTGGCTGTGATAACAATTGAACTTTAGCGAACAAAAGAACAACATATTGTGAATTATTAACTATTAACTCTATGAAGAGAGTGATGATTAGGGGGTAAATCCTCTCCTGACCCCCCTTCCCCCCAGAAGTTCAATGTGACAGTGAGCCCTTTCCTGTTTACTTTAACTACTTGGATAAACGGATCTAAGATTGGAGATTGATATTTCCTCCGAAGAATCAACTGATAGTTTATATACCTTTTCTTAATATACTTTTGCTTAATATCTTTAACCTTTAATATTAATTAATTAATTAATTAACTTATTAATTGCATATATTGATTGTTGACTAATGGATTGATTATATAACTATTGATTTAGATTTACTATTTAGCATATTTTAGCACATTAATTAATTTATATATATATATATAGAACCTATTTAATTATAGAAAATTGAATTGATTTATGGTCATAATTATTGAGATTGAATAATAGTAAGAATTAAACAAAAAAAAAAGAAAAAAGAAAAGAAAAGTGGAATTGACTGTCTAAATAATAGTAGTGCATGATAATTTGGAAAAATTTCCTCTGTCTAGCCAATATGTCTACCAGAGTAACATCCACCAAAGTGATGAAGAAACATATAGCCTCCAAAGTGGCGTCCTCGCCGATAACAACTCCTCCAGGGCTAAGAAAGTCATCTGAAAACCTACCAGTGGCAGAGAAACCAGTTACGATGTAAGGAATCCAGGCAATGTTTCAAAATATTCAGGAAATAATGGAAAAAAACCAAGAATCGACATCTAAAAATTTTGATGACTTGAAAACTGAGATGAGTGAACTAAGAGGAGAGATTAAACAAATTAAAGAGACATTGGGAGAGATGAGAACAACCCTTTCTAAACACGAGGAGAGACTAACAGAGGTGGAAAAAACTACTGAAAGAGTGGAAACCCAGATAGATAATTGTGAAAGGAGATGTTCACAAGCGGTTGGGAAACTCGAGGATGAGGTAGTATTCTTAGAGATGGAGAAGTCTGCCTTTTTTTTTACGTCTTCAAAATGTGGTGGAGGACAAGGAGGAACAACTTGAGGAAATTGTAGAAGTGATTGCAGAAGTAGTGGGGAAAAGAAAAGAAGAAGTCTATAGTGATATAGATGAAGCTTATCGTGTCTATACCAACTATGCGAGACGTCATAACTTGCCCAGGGAAATTCACGTGAGGCTTACCAAAAAGGCGCTTAGAGATGAAACTCTTCACAAGGCTAGGGACCAGAATGTTACATATAAAGGACGTCAGATTACAATCTTAAAACAAATCCCTAGAAGGGTGCAGGAGCAGAGACAGAATTACCAATTCATAACCTCACAACTGAGGAAACATAATGCGCCATACCGATGGCTATTACCCGAAGGGCCTTTGGTGGCATGGCAAGATCGGAAAATCAAAATTGAAAACATACAGGACGCACAAGATTTCTGTAAGAACTTCTTTGGACCCACTGAAAGCGAAAGAGACAAAGAAATAGTAAAAGAGAATCGGAAAGATCAGAAGGAGGAAGGGAGAAACGAGAGAGGAGCACAAGCATACTATGGAAAGGAGAAACAAGATGGGAGGAAGGGGGAGGAAGGAGGATTAGAAGAATATGGGGTAGAGACTTGTTTAGCAGCCAAAACTAAAGGGATTAATAGATAGAAATGGATCAAGGAACGAGACTATTGACAGTGAACGTTAATGGCCTCAATGCTCTGACAAAGAGAAGATGTATATTATCGAAAATTGTTAAAGCCAAAGTGGATATAGCATGTTTGCAAGAAACGCATATAAAATTATCACAAGCCAACTTATTGAAATGCCCTAAAGCAGGGAAGCTGTTTGTAGCAGCCTCAGAGGAGAGGAAAAGAGGAGTAGCAATGTATGTAATGGAACACCTCTCGCCGATACAACTATTCGTAGATGAAGAGGGAAGAATACTAATATTAGAGATGGAACTATTACAGAGCAAGGTATTATTGATAGGAATTTATGCTCCTAATACTAAACACAAACTATTCTTCCGAAGAATCCGAAGAGAATTCGAGATCTGGAATACGAGCAAGTATGTCTTCTGGGTGACTTTAATGCAGTTATTAATAGGACACAGGATTACAAAACAGGGGAAAACTCAAAAAAGGAATTAGAGAACAATATAAGAAAATCTTACCAGATAGTTGTAGCAAAATGAGAGATGAATTAGGACTGAAAGATACTTGGCGCGAACACAACCCAATAGTTGAACAATTTACTTATTATTCTCCCAGGCACAAATCATGGTCCAGATTGGACATGATTTGGATGGCCCAAGAACTTAACTCTCAAGTGGCAGAGGTTAGAATCATGCCAAACGATTGGGCAGGCCATAACCCAGTACTAGCCATATTAAAGAAAGAGGGGGAAAATAGAAGGAGATGGATGATGAGATCAGAAATCTTAAAAGAAACCGAATTTATACAAAAACTCAAGGCAGAAATAACTTTCTTTTTCCAAGAAAATAAGACACCAGGAATGCCACTTCAAGTAATTTGGGACACCGCCAAAGCTTTTATAAGAGGTCTTGTTATTAAATACGTGGTCATTAAACACAAAAAAGAAGAACAAGAAAGAGGTGAGGTAATAAGTAAACTAAAAAAAGCTGAAGACCAACTACAAGATAATCCACTATCCACAAGAGCAAAAGAACAGATAGCATTGTTAAAACACCAGCTTAATCTCTTGGAGATGGATAAACTGAAAGACAAGATAAAGGTAGCAAAGCAAAAACATTTCAAATCAGCTAATAAATTAGGAAGATGGCTCACATTTAGATTAAAAAAGGAAAAACAGAATAGACGAATCAACCGATTAGAAGACAGGGAGGGGAAATTAATCAATGATAAAGGAGGGAAGGAAAAAATTGCAGTCAACTTTTACAAAGAATTATATAGAAGAGAAGAGATTTCAGTAGATGAGATAAAAAATTACATAGAGAATTTGGACCTACCTAAGATACCCAATTTAACCAAAGAAATATTAGAAGAGGAAATCACCTTAGCAGAGATTGAAAGAGCAGTGAAGAAACAGGGAAGTTTGAAAATGCCGGGCACAGACGGACTCCCAGCCGAGTTATATAAAACAACGTTTGAGGTAATTGGAGAGCATATGAAAGATCTATTTAATGAAGTTCTGGGAAAAGCAGAAATTCCACACTCATGGAGGGAGGCCAATATCAGCTTAATTCCTAAAGAGGACCCTCCCCCCCCCGACAGATATAAAAAATTATAGACCAATATCCCTTTTGAATTCAGACTACAAAATTTTTACAACAATTTTAGCAAATAGATTGAAAGGTTTCCTGAATGAATTTATACATATTGACCAAAACGGATTTCTTCCATCACGACAACTACGAGACAATTTGAGAGTCATGCTAAATGTATTAGAGTATTATTTTTTTTTATTTTTTTTTTTATTTTTTTTATTTGATTTATATGCCGCCCTTCTCCGGAGACTCAGGGCGGCTTACAGTGCGTTAAGCAATAGCCTTCATACTTTTGTATATTTATACAAAGTCAGCTTATTGCCCCCACAATCTGGGTCCTCATTTTACCCACCTTAGAAAGGATGGAAGGCTGAGTCAACCTTGAGCCTGGTGGGATTCAAACTTGCAGTAATTGCAAGCAGCAGATGTTAATAGATGTTAATAACAGGGTGCTTTAAACCACTGTACTACAGGCTCTGTACATGTACATACTCTCTATTATGGAGACCGCCCAGGTAAGCAGGCCGCACTAGTTTTTATAGATGCCCAGAAGGCATTTGACAGGGTAAACTGGGAGTTTATAATATTACAGTTAGAATACATGAGCTTTGGACAGATTCATAAACGCAATCAAAGCTATTTACTCCAAACAATCGGCCAGACTACTGGTAAATGGGGATCTGACAGAAGAATTCTCGATTGGCAAAGGCACAAGACAGGGCTGCCCTTTATCCTCCTTACTTTTTATTTTATCACTAGAAACATTATTGCGTAAAATAAGGAACGAGGAAAGAATAAAAGGCCTTAGAATTGGACAACAGATATACAAAACCCAGGCCTTTGCAGACGATATGGTTTTTATCTTGGAAGACCCCATAAAATCCTGTTTACATTTATTAGAGATAATTGAGGAGTTTGGGGCAGTAGCAGGGTTATTAATTAATAAAAAGAAAACAAATATATTAACCAAGAATATCTTAGAGGAAGCTAAAAAGAGATTACAGGAAGCGACTGGATTAAAAGTAGTTAATAAAATTAAGTATCTGGGAATTTGGCTAACTGGCAGATGCTCGAGCATACAAGAAGACAATTATAATAAACATTAACTCAAACAAGAAAAGATTTAGATAAATGGGGTAAAATACAGCTCTCACTTTTGGAACGAGTAACAACAGTAAAATCCTATGTCTTACCGAAGTTTAACTTTTTGTTTCAAACCACCCCAGTGAATTTATCTAAAAAATTCTTTATGGAGCTAAATCAATAATAACCAAATTTATCTGGCAGGGGAAAAAGCCATGGATAAAAAAAAGATGATGCAAGAGGTAAAGGAAAGAGGAGGTCTGGGCTTACCATGCTGGGAGAACTACTATTCAGCCGCCCTGTTAACTTGGGTAAAAGAGTGGATTACTTTAGGTAATAGTCGTCTTCTTTAAATAGAAGGTTATGACCTACAACAGGGCTGGCATATGGCACTTTGGCAAGACAACACCCCACAAAGCAAATGGTTCACCCAACATTACATAAGAAATATTTTAATTCGAAACTGGGAAAAGGTCAGCAAAAAATATTATATTAAAATACCATGCTGGATATCTCCCTTAGAAGCATTGACTTATCCCAAACTCTATAATCCGGCGAAAAAATTAATATATAAAGATTTGCTAAACATACAAAGAAAACTAAAATCTAAACAGGAATTGAACTCCCATGGACTACAAGTGGATTGGTGGACCTATTTACAGATCCAATCCAAATACAAAAAAGACAGAGATAGGAAAAATATAAACGTCGACTTACAAGAATTAGACAAAACCTTGATGGGCCAAGAAAAAGGCATGATTTTGAAAACTTATAAATTGCTGTTGAGATTAGAAATAGGCAACGAGATAATTAAAGATTCAATGATCGCCTGGGGGAAAAATTTTGGGTATTCAATCCATCTAGAAAAATGGCAAGAGATATGGTGGGGGAACATGAGATCAGTAGTCTCTACGGCGTACAAAGAAAACATTTATAAGATGATATATAGGTGGCACCTCCCCCCCCCCCCGATAGACTAGCTAAAATGTTTACTGGACAATCTGCTGAATGCTGGAAGTATGGCTTTGAGCGTGGCACCTACTACTATCAGTGGTGGATTGCCCGGAAGCAGTAAAATTCTGGGGAAAAATTAAAAAATGGCTCAACGAGATCCTAAGCCAAAAGACTGAATGGCAACCAGAGACATGCTTGCTCGGCTCCAAACCGGAAAATATTTTAAAAGATTCATGGTCTACACATTATCACAGCGGCGAGATTGACGTATGCGCAATTTTGGAAGAACAAAAATATCCCATCAGAGGAAGCAATTATAAAGAAGATCTTAGAATGTGCAGAAGCAGATAAATTGACGAAAAAACTAAAAGATAGAGACCAAATACAAGCATGCTTATCCTGGGAAAAAGTATATATTTGGCTAGAAAAAAGAAAATCATAATCCCAAACTAGAGGAGGAATTGTATTTACTGAGAAACTTATATGATACAAATATAGTGAGGTCAGATAGACCTAATTGATGTATAAAGGTAGATAAGTTGTTCTGTCTCCCCTGGAATATAATATAGATATACTGTACCGAATATAAAGGTACTACTTATAGATATGTTTGTTACTTGTCGTCCTGTTTTGTATGTTTTTTATATGGTGTGTTGTTTTCCTTTTTAATGAAAAATGTAAATAAAGACTATTTTAAAAAAAAGAAACAGAGAATACAAAGTTAAAAGACAAATTAAAACAGAATATCCAATAAATAAGGTTAAACATGGGAATACCAATTCGAATTTAAGATTTAAGAATTTAAAAAGCTACAAAATCAGTTTAGAGTCAATCCAGGCCTGCCCATTGGAAGAGCCAGGTCTTCAAGGCCCAGCGGAAGGTTCGGAGGTCGGGGATTATCCGGAGCTCCAGGAGTAACATATTCCAGAGGGTAGGGGCTCCCACAGAGAAGGCTCTCCCCCTAGGGGTCACCAGTCAACATTGTCTAGCCGAAGGTACCCTGAGGAGGCCAACTCTGTGGGAGCGAACTGGGCGATGGAAGGTTACCGGTGGCAGGAGGTGGTCTTGCAAGTACTCTGGTCCTAGGCCATGTAGGGCTTTAAATGTGATCACCAGCACCTTGAATTGCACTCAGAAGACAACTGGGAGCCAATGCAGACCGTAAAGGAGTGGTGTAACATGGGAGTACCGAGGCAACCCCATGACAACCCGTGCGGCCGCATTCTGCACCAGTTGAAGTCTCCAAATGCTCCTCAAGGGCAGCCCCATGTAAAGTGCATTGCAGTAGTCCAAACGAGAGGTGATGAGGGCGTGAGCAACTGTGAGTAAGGCATCTCGGTCCAGAAAGGGATGAAATTGGCAAACCAAGTGCACCTGGACAAAGGTCCCCCTGGCTACGGCAGTCAAATGATCTTCCAAGCTAAGCCGTGGGTCTAGGAGGATTCCCAAATTGCGTACCTTCTCTGAGGGGGTCAACAGCTCCCCCCCAGGGATAGCGATGGAACATAGTGGACAAAACAGGGTGCCAGTAACCACAGCCACACGGTCTTGTCAGGGTTGAGTCTAAGTCTGTTCGTCCCCATCCAGACCCGTACGGCCTCCAAGCACCAGGACATCATGTCAAGGGCATCATTGGGGTGATGCGGGGTGGAGATGAAAAGTTGGGTATCATCAGCATATTGATGATACCGCACCCCGAATCCCCTGATGATCTCACCCAGTGGCTTCATGTATATGTTGAACAGGAGAGGCGAGAGAACCAACCCCTGCGGCACCCCACAAGGTAGGGGCCTAGGGATCAACCTCTGCTCCCCTGCCAGCACAAACTGCATACAACCCGAGAGGTAGGAGGAGAACCACTGAAAAACAGTGCCTCCCACTCCCAACCCCCTTAGCCTTCGCAGTAAGATACCATGGTCAATGGTATCAAAAGCCGCTGAGAGGTCAAGTAAGACCAGGACAGAGGAATAATCCCTATCCCGGGCATGCCAGAGATCGTCTATCAACATGACCAATGCCATTTCTGTGCTGTGACCAGGCCTGAAGCCAGACTGAAATGGGTCCAGGTAATCCGCTTCATCCAGGAATTGTGAGAGCTAACATACCACTGCGCTTTCAACTGCCTTCGCCATAAGGCAAAGGTTAGAAACTGGGTGATAGTTCTTAAAGATAGCCGGATCCAAGGCAGGCTTCTTGAGGAGGGGTCTCACCACTGTCTCCTTCAAGGCAGAGGGGAAGATTCCCTCTCTCAATGAGGCATTAATTACTGCCTGGAGCCAGCCTCATGTAACCTCTCAGGAGGTCAAGACCAACCAGGAGGGACATGGGTCCAGCAGACATGTAGCAGTGCTCAGTCTACCCACAATCCGGTCCACATCATCAGGAGTCACAAGCTCAAACTCATCCCAGATAACATGCTCAGGACCAGGCCCTATTAATTCAACGGACCCTGCCCAGTCAGAGTCCAGGCCCTCCTGAATCTGAGCAATTTTATCATGATGATGATGGGAGACTTGTACAAAGATTGCTGTCAGCTTTCCCAGGTACACTAAATAGGAAGCACAATCAGATGAACTAATTCTAATGTATTTTAAGGTCACATCAACATAATCTCCCAAATCTGAAAATACAAATCTCTCACTATTTCCTTTACAGTCTGAAAAGTTAGGGAGGGTCCCTTCTGAGCCTCTTTTTCCACCCATTATGCCCTCTCTTATCTTACTGTTCCCTAGGCAACATCTGTTTGCTCCATATCTCAAGGTCTTTCTCACATATCATTACAGATTTAGACAGCTGCACAAGCTATAGGAAGGGAGGGGTTGCATTTAATCAACTAATTAAGGTTACAGAGTGGAGCTTGTTAACCTGCACTTATTAGGGGAGTGCTGCACCATGGAGAAAAGCTGTTCCAGAGGAGATACTAAAAAAGGCAGACAGTATTTGAATTGAAAGCTATGCCTGACAGATGAGGAGCATGAGGACAAAAAGAAGTTATGTTCAGCTTTTGCTGGAGTTCTGGTAACCTTTGACACGCATTGGATGTTTTAGAGAATATGTTGTTCTGTTTTTAATGCATCTCAATATATTCCTTTTCATTATATTTATGCTAATCGATTTATGCTGATGAGGTTTTGAAGGAATTCCAGCAACATTGCTTTGAGGGTCAGAGAGTGAGTCAGAACATAATGTATTATTTTCCTATCCCCAATCTTCTACCCAAAGTTAAGCCCAAATGACTCAAGAAACAATATGAGGGCAATACACAAGTTGAAAATTTTTCATTGTGGCAAGCACAGCAAGATGATTTATTGCATTTATTCATTTTTTATAGTCATGTATATACCACATGGTGCCCAGATGAAAGATACTTTATAATACTCGTAAAACTTCATATTCAAAAACTATCTCCATGTAGATAAATTAAAAAGCTGCATTAAAACAAAATAAATCTATCTGACCAAACAAGATTCCTATTTTCAAAAAGTGACCTAGCTATTTACAATAGGCTCACTGAAGTGGTCTTAAGAACCTTCTAAAAGGTTATTGACATTGGAGGGTCATGATCTACAACTGGGTTGGCATGCTTTTTTATGGTATGGGAATAGTGGTGGGTTGCCCCTGGTTAGGACCAGTTCACAAGAACCGGTAGTAAAATCGGCGGGAGGCCCCGTCCACTGACCCGGATGTCATAGGTGATCTGCACATGCGTGCGCATGATGCATGCAAGCACGATGGGAACCGATAGTAAAGGTAAGTAGAACCCACCCCTATATGGGAAGAATAAAATACATAACTATTTTTAGAGACATTATGTAAGGAATGCTTTATTATCAGTATAGGAGAAAGTTAGAGAAAAACATTATTTGAAAATACCAACATGGCTTTCAACAATGAGAGCATTAATACATCCAAATATTATCAATATGGGAAATATTTTTAGATATAAAGATATGTTATCAGAAAAGGGGGAATTGAAAATGGAACAAGAATTAGAAGAACAAGGGACTGATATGGTGTGGTATACACAATTGCAAATACAATTGAGATATGAAAAAGATGCAAAGTTATATGTTTTTTACTTGGAGATGACAGAATTAGATGAGATACAGGAACAGATGAGAAAATGATTAAAAAATTGTATAGTTATTTACTGTCTATTAAATGAAAAGAAGAACAAGTAAAAGAAACAATGATAGCATGGGCAAAAAAATTTGGATATACAATAGACCTAGATAAATGGCAGCAACTATGGGAAAGAAATTATAAATTAACAATGGTAACAGCATATAAAGAGAATTTGTATAAAATGTTTTATAGATGGCATATGTCACTGGAAAGATTGGCAAAAATGTTTAAAGATAAATCAATGAAATGTTGGAAATGTCATCAGACACCGGGATCGTATTATCATATGTGGTGGACATGTGCAGAAGCGAGAAACTATTGGGCAAGAATTCGGAGATGGTTAGAGAAAATGACACAGCAACATATTGATTTAAAACCAGAACTGTTTTTGTTGGGTATCTTATCTGAGAAATATTGTAAAGAAAATGTATATTTGATTATTCATATAATAACAGCAGCGAAAATTGTATTTGCACAAAATTGGAAAGGGGAAAAAATCCCTACAGAGGGAGAGGTAATTAAGAAAATATTACAATGTGCAGAAATGAATAGATTAACATTGGCAATTAAAGGGAAGGAAGAATTGGAATATTATAACATATGGGGACAATTTTATCATTGGATAGAAAATGAATATGGACAAAAAGTGGTATAAAACTAAATAAATCTGAAAGAAAAATGTTTTTAACAGGAGATATATTAAATTGAAATGTAAAAGCAAAGAAATATATATATTAAGGAAATGGTGGTAAGCGTTAAATATGATGACACAAAAATTTGCACCCAGATGACACACTGATTGATTAATGATGTAATGCTTGTTTTAAAAGTGTGTGTGTGTGTGTGTGTGTGTGTGTGTATTGTGTGTATAGGTCCTTGGTTATTCGATCAGAGCACAGCCAACCCCCCCATCCAATCAGAGCACAACCAGGCCCCCAACCAATCAAAGCACACCTCCACCCAATCAGAACACAGCCATGCTCCCAACCAATCAGTTCACACCCCCACTGGCAGTTAATAGGAAGAAACAGCTGCGATCACACATTGCTCCTGGAAGCACGAAGCCGAGAACACCAGCCTGAAGATGACGAATGAGACTTCGTCGAAACGTCGCCCAGACACTTCCAATTTTACGCGGGAGAAAACCCGAATAACCAAAGACCTACATATACATATACATATACATATACATATACATATACATATACAT
>WNWU01000030.1:16503172-16522839 GCA_012654045.1 Ptyas mucosa
TTTCCATGGATTGGAATTTCAATTTCCAATTCAATTTCATTTCTCAACATTCCCTCTGGTGAAGAACACACAGGATGGACTGAGTCCCGCAGACCCATAAGTACATAGGAACCAAGCCAGTGGTGGGATTCAAATAATTTAACAACCGATTCTCTGCCCTAATGATTTCTTCCAACAACCAGTTCACCAGACAGCTCAGAAAGTTAACAACCGGTTCTCCCAAAGTGGTGCAAACTGGCTGAATCCCACCACTGAACCAAGCCCTTTAGGTCACAACCAGCCTAGTCACCAACTGGTGGCCAATGTAGCAACTGAAACATTGCCCATTGACAGCCCTAAAAGGCAGACTAGATCAAGAAACGGATATCAAGTAGAAGGAACAAAAGTTAAATTGATTTTCATCTATTTGTCTCTCAGTAAATGGGAGACCAAATACAATACACCTAATACACTTGTTTATATCCTACACATACTCACACAAACATAGTCTACCACTAAGTAGGGAACCAATAAGAGAGATAAGATCATCAACACATGTTCAGACCTCTATGGTATTATCTGCACTGTCTGAATGGCTAGGCGATTAACTCTGGAGGGCTGCCATTGCCGTCTATTTTTCCTTCACTCACTACCAAAGTAAAGCCAGAGCCTTTTTTGCCGCTGGACATCTGAACTTCCTTTACCCCATTCTGTCACCTTGAGGCGTCTATCTTTGGAGGAGAGCATGCTTCAGTTTTTGGCAAGAAAACCTTGGTTCCTTTGAAGAGAAAAGAAAGAAACCCCAGCCCACATTTGAATTAAGGCAATGCTTAGCATGCTTTTTAATATATTCTTACAAGGAGGAAAAGAACTGCCATAAGTTAGATGTGAGAACAGCTCTTTGCTTTTATTTAGGTTAATCAACTATGAACCAGTAACCTCTATCTGAATCTATCCTGAGAGGAAAATTCCAGAGTCAAGAAGGTTTCAGTTACCACCATTTCCAAGTGGTTAAGAGACTGCATGCCGAAGGCCGGAAACAGAAAACAATTTTCCACTTGAGTGACCCACTCTATCAGGGAAACAGCTACGTCCTCACTATTTTGAGGTTTAGTGGTGTGTCAGAAAATCTGGCCAGCAGTCTGAGTATCTAACCAGACTTTTACCTTATATCACCAAACAAATAATTTCTCTTCTGCTGCTGCAATTTTTCTTGTGTATAATGTTTATTAAGGATTTTGATTACAATAGCAAAAACCAATACAAAGTAAACTTAGAGGAAGAAAATAATAATAAGAAAAATGTGCTAAAGAAAAGAAATAAATAAGTTATTTCCAACCTTCATTATAACAAGCATAAACAAATTTAGTAACTTTCTACCTACTATAAGGTGATAAGCACATATCTCTTCATCCCATATTCCATCACTTATCTATACGCAAAGCCATAAAACATCAACTTTTTAATCCTGGTATATAAAAAAAGTCTATAAAGAATTACGAGAACTTTGCAAAAACCCTATTTATTTTAACCTTAATAAAATAAAACAACTTTATATTCCTTCCTCTTACACCTCAATCTTAATCTTTAGTTCATCCAAATATTGTCATTGGATTTGATTTCTTTTTCTTTATCTCATTTTAGAGATTACTTTAAATGTTTAACAAGACTCTTTTGTAGATCCAGTAAGAAAAGATTTTCTAGGTCATTCTCTTAGTTCATCATTTCTATTTCCCCTTTATTTTTTAAAATGTCGGCCAGTTTCATTTGTAGATCTAATAATGCACCCCTTTCCATATCATTCTCTTGATCTATCATTTGTTATTTCACTTCCAGTACATTTTCTGTTTTGTCAAACAAAATATTTCTCCACATCTATCATTTCCACATTGACATATTTTGGATAATGTCTGTCCATATAATCAGACATCATTACTGACATTGTTCGTATTGTAATTACTAATTAATAGGTCCATCTTTCAAAAATCTCCTTTAATATTTCCAGTTTTATGACATTTTGTATCATTTTGTAAATCTCAGAAAACTGGCACCAAAAGTTGGCTTGATTTTTTTTTTGTACTTAAAATCATTAATCTCTTGTAGTGTCCAGTTTCTAAAATCATAGAGTTGCTTATGTTTGTTATGAAGTTTATCCACAGGAAGCCTGTTATTCATAGGTGAAGTTACACAGAAGAATAAAGATTCTTATCTTTAAACATAATTTAAGGGGGGAAAGCTTCATTTTCAAATGAAACTCTACCTATGAATATATAATCTCCTTTAGATATGTCCCTGTCATAATGATCTATTTTTTATGTGTATGTAAACAACTTAATATCTCTCATGTTAGGATTAGACTCCCACCCACCACAATTCTCCACCCCTAAAAAGGTGTTGCATAGAAATTAGGTAAAGAAATCAGGTAAGTTAGTTTGGAAAGGTATTGTTTAGAGGAGAGATTAGAGTCAGGAATTTCTGGTGATATAGTTGGAGATTACAGACTAGGAAAAAAAGTGAATAAAATGTTGGTGTGGGAGAGTGTGGAGGAGAAAGGGAAAGTGAATAGAACATATTGAAATTGCTCATCAGCAAGGAAGATTCCTACAAAAACAAGGGAATATCAACAACAGGGCCCCTGGGAATGAGCCTGCTTGCTAATGGTACATCTTCTCAGAACAGCTGATCCTTGGAGATAAGGATCACCTCTCTCCTAGTAGTACTTAGGAGGGCCAAAAAGATGTAGCCTTCTAGAATGATTTAGAGAGATGGAATGTATGATTTACATTCTGTCAAAGTGACATTATGGATTAGTGGGAATGTGTGGCTGAGAATATTGTAATTTATTTATTTATTTTTTATTTATTTTATTTGATTTTTATACCGCCCTTCTCCTGCGGGACTCAGGGCGGTGAACAGCTGAGATAAACATAACATATAAAATTTAAAAACAATTTAAAAAACATTAAATAATTTCGGCCCAACAATTTAAAACAACCCAGTTAAAACTAATTTCAGTTAAAACCGAGAGGATGGGATCAAGCCAGCCCGGCTAGGTGGAATAAATGCATTTTCAGGGCCCGACTAAAAGTCCGGAGATCTGGTATCATGCGTATCTCTGGGGGTAGGTCGTTCCAGAGGGCAGGTGCTGCCACAGAGAAGGCTCTCCCCCTGGGGGTCGCCAGCCAACATTGTCTGGCCGACGGCATCCTGAGGAGGCCCTCTCTGTGCGAGAGAACTGGCCAGTGGGAGGCTATTGGTGGCAGAAGGCGGTCTCATAGATAGTGATCACCAACACCTTGAAGCGCACTGGGAAGACCACAGGAAGCCAGGGCAGCTCGCGCAGGAGAGGTGTCACATGGGAGCGCCCCATCACTCCCATAATCCCCCGCGTGGCTGTATTCTGGACTAACTGGAGCCTCCGGGTGCACCCCAGGGAGAGCCCCATATAGAAAGCATTGCAGTAGTCCAGGCGGGAAGTGACAAGTGCTTGAGAATTTAGGGGAAGGGGATTATATCATATATTTTCAACCTTAATTATCATGTTGAAATTTTGTACGCCATTCAAACCAGACAGATTGGACCAATATATCGTGTTTCTCTGAAAATAAGACCCAACTGGAAAATAAGCCCTAGCCGGGCCGGTTGTAGGTGCCATCTGTAAAACATTTTGATAAGATTTTCTTTATAGGATGTGGCCCTTGTCATTTTGATATTTTGTTTCCATAGTTTTTCCCAATTTGCCAATTGGATGTTGTGCCCTATGTCCCTAGCCTACACTATCATGTTTTGTTTAACTGTTTCTTCTAATAATTTGTGTCTAAGAAGATAGTTATATATTTTAGTTATCATCTTTTGTTCTGCGCTTTGTAAGATCTTGTCCAGTTCGTTCACATCATTCGAAATTCCATATTGTGTTTTGTCTACTGAGTATCTTGAATGTATTTGGGTATAGGGCCACCAATCAATATTTATGCCACAATTTTGGAGTTGATATCTTGGGATAAGTTCGCCTTCCTGGTTTAATAGATCTTGGTACCGCATCATCTTTCCTATCTCGAGAGTATTTGGGTATATCAATGCCTCCATCGGGGACCACCATTTTGCTCTTCTGGTGTAATGATTTTTCTTGATTTCCAGCCAAATCTTGAGTAGTGAGGCCCAAATTATATGTCGTTGGAAATACATATGTCATTTGTCCGGTCCATCCCATAAGAAGGCGTGCCATCCTCTTGTTAAGTCAAAGCCTTCTAAATATAGAGTTCTTTTATTGTCCAATTTCATCCATTCTTTGATCCAGGTCAGCCCTGATGCCTTATAGTAAAATTCCCAATCTGGTATTGCCAGGCCTCCTTTATCTCGTGAATCTTGTAAAGCTTTGATCTTGATTCTGGCCTTCTTTCCCTGCCATAAATAAGTCATTACTGTTTTATTAAGATTCTTGAAAAAGTTTCTTCCCGGATGTATTGGTATTACCTGGTATAGGTATAATACTTTTGGTAGTATGGACATTTTTATTGAGGCGATTCTGCCCATCAACGATAATTGTAGTCTATTCCAAATTTCCAAATCTTTTTTAATTTGTTTTAATAATTTAGTATAATTGTCTTCTTTAATCGTAATTGCTTTTGCCGTCAACCAGATACCTAAGTATTTTATCTTCTTTACTATTTGAATTCCTAATTCTTCTAATTTCAACCTCTGTGTTTGGGTCATATTTTTCATCAGTATTTTCATTTTTTGTTTATTTATTTTGAGGCCCGCGACTTCCCCATATTCCTCTATCATTGCCATCAGCCTTGATCCAGATAGTCTTGGGTTTTCCAGAATGAAAATTATATCATCTGCGAAGGCGAGCAGTTTGTACTCCTCTCCCCGAATCTTGAGGCCTTTGATATCTTCCTCCTTCCTAATTTCATTTAGTAAAATTTCCAATGCTATTATAAATAATAGGGGGGACATCCTTGTCGTACTCCTTTCTGAATATCAAAAAATTGTGTCATATCACCATTTATTGAGATTTTTGCTGTTTGGTGAGAATAATTTTTTTTATCAATTTAAGAAATTTCTCTCCACAATTCATTGATTCAAGTTGTAGCTAAAATATATCCAAACACTCCCTCACTCTGTTGGAAGTGTAAAACAAAAAAAGGGACATACTATCATGCTTGGTGGAAATGTAGGAAGGCCCTATAATATTGGCAAGACATAAAAAAAATCATTGAAGAAATAACGAATCTACAAGTAGAAGATAGCCCAGAATTCTTTTTATTCGGCATGATAACATCACAACACACCAAAGAGATGAAATACCTTATTATACATATTTTGACAGCAGCATGCCTACTGTTCACTCAAAACTGGAAATCAGACCAACTCCCAACTAAAGATAAAATTATCTCAAAGATAACAGAATGTGCCGAAATGGATAGATTGACGCTGGAACTCCAAGATAAGGAAGAAAGTGACTATTATCTTGTGTGGCACCAATGGCTGGAAAGGAAAATTAGCATAATCGTAGATGATTGAAACTAGGGTGAAAGGTTACAATAGAAGGTGAATAAGGAGGTGATACAAGTATATTTTGAGTTTAAAGCACTAAAACTAAGAATTCTAATATCACTATTTCATTAATCTGTAAAAGAAAATATGATATATTCTGTTGATGACCAAACTATATACAGTATATACAATATTTGTGTGGGTTCTGTTGGTGGTGGGGGTCTTGTTTGTCTTTGTACTGTATTGTATTGTCTTTATATCTTTGTTTATATTTTAATAATAAAAACATTTTTTAAAAAAGGAAAATAAGCCCTAGCATCGTTTTTCAGGATGCTTGTAATAAGCCCTACCCCAAAAATAAGCCCCAGTTAAGATTGACAGCCAGACAGATGCATTTAGTACCTTATTTCCCCCAAAATAAAACCTAACAAGAAAATAAGCCCTAATTCTTCTTTTGGAGCAAAAATTAATATAAGACCCAGTCTTATTTTCAGGGAAGCATGATAGAAGTCTATGTGATAAATTATAAATAAATATATAAATTGAAAGTTATCTTTATAGTTAACCGATCTGTGATAGAGCATGCACAGATCAAATGGCTCAACATTTAAAACTGTAATAATGAAACTATACTCTAAACCAGGGGTATCAAACTTGCATCGTCGTGGCATCATCACATGATGTATCGCAACTTTTTCCCCCTTCGCTAATCTGGGCCTGAAATTTTACCAATACAGAACTAGTGTCTATGCATTCCATCTCTAGAAGACCAGATAGACCTGTCAAATGATTTAATTTCCGTGAAGGTAAGTATTCCTTTCAAGCCTCATTTGAATTAAGTAACGCAAATCATCTGTACAAGTCTAGACAATCCTTTAATGCAGTTCCTTACTCTCTGGCTTCCTTCATTGCTTAAGAACAGGGCAAAGCGTATTAATGTTCAAGCTACAGTTACACAATTGCATGTCCAAAAGCTGGTTTTCTGATAATCTTCATGCAGATATTCTTGTCCTGCCGTTTTATATAAGATGATGCCATCATCAGACACCCTGGGAAAATTTTGGAGCACAACATCTAATGTCTTTAAAAGATGTGCATATATAATGTGTGTTTGTACACACACACACACACACACACACACACACACACACATATATATATATTTGTGTGTGTATATATGTGTGTGTGTATGTGTGTGTGTATGTATGTGTGTGTATATATATTTACCAAATTTATATTATATATATATATATTCATCTGAGGCACAGTTTTACATTCATCATTTATTTTTTCTGGTCCCTTGCAAATTGTCTTCACTGAAAATCATTGTTTTTGGTAATGGAGATAAGATATCTCTGGTATATCAAGATCCACAGTCACATTCCAATGTTCAAATATGTCAGTCAACCAGCTGACGCCACTTTTTGATGCCGATGAAAATGCCCATTTCTATCCAGGGCTGTATAAGATTACAAACATTGCAAGTTGTCACCTAACGAAGCACCAGGACAAAACTTGTGAACGGATGTCAATAAGCGTAATTCTGAAACATCCAGTTTTGGTGAGTAATCTGTGAATCTGATGCTCATTGTACAATAAACATATAAGGCAGAAATGACCTCAGGGTGAAGCGTTTTATACCTATCTTTCCTCTGGTTGTGCAAGCTGGAAGTGGATTAACCAGTTGATAGGTTAGCTGTCAGTCTAGTTGTGCCCTGCCCCCAAGCTTCAAATCAGGGGTTGATGAGCATCACTAGCAAAACACAAAAAACGTACACACTAATGTTATAGGTCCGTGATGGCGAACCTATGGCACGGGTGCCACAGGTGGCACGTGGAGCCATATTGGTGGGCATGCGAGCTCAGCTCCGGCACACATGCATGCGCTGGCCAGCTGATTTTTGGGCCTTCTGGGCCCACCAGAAATCAGGAAACACACTGTTTCCAGCCTCCAGAGGGCCTCTGGAGGGGTGGGGAAGGCCGTTTTTGCCCTCCCCAGGCTCCTAGAAAGGCTCTGGATCCTGGGGAGAGAGAAAAATGGGCCTACCAGGCCCACTGTGCCATTGCATGCCAAAAGTGGGGGAAACATGGGGGGCAGGGCACATAGAATTATGGATGTGGGCACGTGTGCGTGTGACCCCACTGCACTCCCCCCGCTTTTGGCACGCGATGGCAAAAAGGTTAGCCATCACTGTTATAGGTCAATAAAACAATAAAAAGATAAATAAATGAATGAAATCCAGGAAAAGAACTGAATAATTGCAATGTGAATTCTGGCAAATCCCAATTACACTTACTAAAAGTCTGAATTTTCTCCCTCAGTTTTCACCCTCCACCCAGTGAGTTCCCAACAGTGGCCCAGTAAAGACTCAAGTTCTACTACCAGGGCTTTTAATGTCAGTTCTGATGGCAGTGACTGCCACACCGAGCCAAAGGGGAAACATTCCTTTATCCTTTCATCACCTCTTGTGTTCTTTCTTCTACTCTCCTAAAGACTTATACAGTCTCTTGGTTATTTCTTGGTTCCAAGAGATACAGAAATCTTGATTTTATAGGAGCTTCTGGCTTGTGTTATATTTCAGGAATGCCAACTATAATTTTTTTAATTACTTGTTAAATTTTTATGCCGCCCATCTTGCTATTGAGAGCAGCTCTGGGGATCTTACAATGCAATAAAATAAGAATATAAAACACAGAAATATTTTTAAAAATTAAAAATACGGGAATTACAGGCATGCAAAGCGGGGTGGTGCTTTCTTCTGTTACAGTCCAACCACTTCCAGCCTGCAACATCTCAACTGGGGCCTTTCACCAACTAGCAAAGGCCGGTCCTAAGGCCCCTTCTGAAGGCCAGAAGTGTGAGAGTGCACCTTAGCAGGATGTTCCAAAGGGCAGAGGCCATGATGGAAAAGGTTCATCTAGGTCCCTCTAGCCAAATTCCTTGGCTGACGGAATCAGCATTGGCTTCTTCCTTTCAAATGTGTGGGATGGGCCATTCCCTTTGGGACAAGATGGTTTGTCAGTTATCTTGAGGAACCATTAGCCACAAGTTCATTTTTTGTTTTGCTAAATAGCAACTCTTGTTTTCAAAATATGCAAGCAATCCAGACTAGCTAAGTCTCACAAGAGCAGCTAATTAGGAATTTTCTACAGCAGGCTTTTATTACTATCTTCAAAAAAACTTTCAATTTCCCACCCAGCTATCTCAACTCTTAAAACTCACCGAAACCCGACATTTCCCATTCAGAGATGTGCCCTCTCAGTTTTAGGTTCTTTAGCAGTCTCAGATTCTTGTGCAGGGAAGGAGATAACAATGATCATGAGACCTACCATATCTTACCTGTGATCTTACCCGTATCTTACCTCTGCTCCAAAAGTGCCAGTGTGGAGTTGGACAATAGGGTTTAAGTTTGGGGCTCTTGCTCAGGCATTAACAATTGTGCTGCTGGCAATATCCCTTCTGGAATCTTCCAGGGTATGCAATCATATTAAGCCAATTAAATCAAATTGATTTCCTGAGCTCCTAGACCTTGTCACTGAGCTGATTTGCAGTTACTTTTGCTACTAGTGCTGGACAATTTCCACCTTAATGCCTGGAGGGTGGGTTCAGGGAAGCTTTGGGTATTCATGGCCTCCATGGTAACCATGGGCCTTTCCCAAGTAATGGGTAGTTCAATTCATATAGAGATTCTTTTCTCAAAGTAGTCACTAGGTGATTGTATGTGTAATAATGAATCCTTTGTCATGTTGATTTCCTGGTCCAGATTAGATTTCTCGCTGTCTGATGTTTCCGTAGGACTGATGGGACTACTGGGATCCAGTTGGATTCCAAAGAGCACTTGAGGACTTTCTCAACAATAGACAAGCACTTGGTGGATTCTTGAAATCAGGAGGCACCCAGAGAAATAGCAATAGCATAGTGTTTTACAGAAAATTCTGATAGTTTACAGAGTCAGCATATTGCCCTCAACAATCTGGATCCTCATTTGACCAGCCTCACAAGGATGGAAGGTTGAATCAACCTTGAGCCAATCAGGATCGAACTCCTGGCAGTGAACAGAGTCAGCCTGCAATGTTGCATTCTAACCACTGCGTCACCACATCTGGTATCATTGTTCCCAAGAAACTTTTGTTGACTGATCCCAAGGAGCTCCTGAAGGTTAATTTACAACCTGATATTAGCATTACTAGGTGAGATTACTTACTGCAATGCCCTTAACATGGAATTGCATTTGAGGGCTACTTGGAGACTGTAGTTAATTCAAAATGCAGCAGCCTGCTTGCTGACAAATGAGGATTAGCACAACTCTAGAACTCCTACATTGCAGCTACTACATTGACTGCCAATAGGTTTGCAGGTGGTTCAATTCATAGAGTTAGTTTTAACCTATAAAGCATTATATGAATTGGTTCTTAAACACCTCAAGACTGTCTCCTCCCCATAGAGGCAATTCTGCTGATATATGCTCCCCAGCAAACTCTTTTACTTAGGTTCTCAGTTCCCTGAGAGGAGAAGGCAAGGAGATACCACTTATGAAAAGCTTGCCAAGATAGCAATAGCTCTTCGACTTATATACCCCTTTACAGTACTCTCTAAGTGGTTTACAGAGTCAGCCTATTGCCCCCAACAATCTGGGTCCTCATTTTACCAGCCTCACAAGGGTGGAAAGTTGAGTCAACCTTGAGCCTGGTGAGATTTGAACTGCCAAATTGCAGGCAGCCGGAAGGCAGCAGAAGTAGCTTGCAGTACTGCACTCTAACCACTGTGCCACCGTGCCGATAATTGCAAGGTCTTCTCCATGTAGTCTTCAAAAATTCAAGGCACAAAAAAGGATTTCTCCCAAACAGATATTGCACTAATGCATTTAGCAAGGCTTCGTAAGTAACTGGGATAGGATCTTTAGCAGCAGAACCAATGGAAGAGTCTTCAGTGCATCTATGCAAATTTTTTGATAGTGGGCAAGGGCCTCCAAGATGCTGTGCAGACCTTCAAGAGGTACAGCTGAGCAACAACCTGGGTTCCCTTGCTCTAGTATTTAGTATGACAAAGGGTTTCCATACCGGAACATCTGCACGCTTTCCTTCCCTTTAAATTCTTCAAGTGTAAAAATATACTCATTACTGATTGATTGGGAAAAGGCCATTTTCAGGATGCTGAAAGATTGTGACAGGAATTCATGTGAAAAATTATTACTTCTGAAATCTTCCAGGGAGCATGTTTGTTGTGTCCAGTTGCCTGAGCTCCTACTGTTATCAGTATCACTTTTGGCAATGATCAGTTGAACTGGTAGAACTCTTTTTCACAGGTGGGAAAATGCAAATAAATAGGATGAGCCTGGGATGTGATGAGGAAAAACTGGAACTTACAACTTTACTCCTTCCCCTTAGGCTAGTATTTAAAAAAGGGAACTGCTTAATTAAAAACACTCCCACTGGAATCAATTAAAATCCCCAAAGAACAGTCACCTTGTACTCTACCAGCCACTCTGGATGTTAATGTCCTTGGTTCGTTGTCAGTCGAAGCAGAGCATAAAAAGCACAACATTCAATGAGAGCTCATATATTATCTGTGGCATGGCGCTACCCAGGGGTGAAATCCAGCAGGTTCTGAAAGGTTCTGGAGAACTGGTAGCAGAAATTTTGAGCAGTTTGGAGAACTGGCAAATATCACCTCTGGCTGGCCCCAGGGTGGCGTCAGAATGGAGATTTTGCAATATCCTTCCCCCAGGAATGGGGTGGGAATTGAGAGTTTGCAGTATCCTTGCCCTGCCATGCCCACCAAGCCACGCCCACCAAGCCACGCCACACCCACAGAACCGGTAGTAAAAAAAATGGATTTCACCACTGGAGCTACCTCATTGGGCTATTACAGCCATAAACCTATGGTTATATGAAAGTATCTGGGGATTTGGAGATAGAGAACTTTGGTGAAAGGGAATATTTATTGCAAGCAGTGAGTAAGCAAAGTTCGTTAAAAGTTCATTAATAATGCTTGCCAGCTTGGATCTCGTCTAGCTTCCCAGTCTCAGGATGCCAAATAAAAATACAGAGCTCCATGGTCTAACAAACACAGTTGTATCAAAGCTTTATGTGGCTTATGCCTCAAAATGAAATATGTGAATCCTAAAGGACCAACCTCTGGTCTAAGAAGAATATCTATTAATTTCTGTGGTTGTCTACCTGTTATTTTCCCAGCAATGTTGGGCAAGTGTGTGACAAAAAGGAAGGGCAATTTTTCAGGTGAGCTGGGATTTGGGGAAATCATCCTTAAATTGGACTGGTTCCTGATCATTGGCTTCAGATGATGACTTCCCCAGGCAGTGATGAAGATGCCAGTTTCAGCTACTTCACTTTCTTCTGCCTCTCTGTTGAAAACAGTCCAAATGTACTTGGGCTCCTACCGGGTACAGAGAAAAATAGCAGGACATGCAGAGGGCATCAAATATTCTTCTTGAAGTTACCAACTTAATTTGCCTGGCTCATTCTTCCTTATAAAATTGGAGGCATATGTCAGCAGAAGACATAGGAGCTGGAGACAGGGTTCCAGTAAGACTATGTATTGGATGACTGAGCACTGTCTTAATAATAATCGTAATTCTAAACAGAGACATGAGAACAACTCTGAAAGTCCACACCCTTTAGAAGAATAAAGCTGTGGTGTGCAGAATGAAAGAGACACTTCAGTGACAACTACAGATTCTACCTCTAGTGCCTTGCTAACCATTACACAGAGATAGTAGTATATGTCTATAATGGTATGTGAGAATGACCTTGGAAGTCTGGGTGAAGAGATGCTGCTGAGGGAAGGATCAGATGACAGACAGCATAGCCCCCCAGGAGTGCCAAACTGGTGGCCCACGGGCCGGATGTGTCACACACAGGCCACGCCCACCCCAGCTCCACAAAGGGAAAAAACGTTACGTAACGTCACGTGATGGCAACATGACACGGCGACTTTGACACCCATGGCATAGCCCACAGTTAAATCATGGATGGGACAAGAAGTTCAGAAGAGACCCTCCCTAATTTTTCAGTCTGTAAAGGAGACCCAGGAAGTGGGGGTGGAGAATTGCAACTTTCATGCTTGCAAGATTCTGTCAATATAGCTTTCAATAAAATAGAATTAGCTCATCAGATTGTGATTCTTATCTGGTTTCTTGCAAGTATGAAAATACCCTTCCCCCCCCCCCCCATCGCCATGTCTTTACATCTTTACAGCACAAGAAGCTAGCAAGGGTTTCTTCTAAGCCTCTTGCCCCACCCACAATCTCACTACGAGCTATGCCGTCTCTTATCTGACTCTTCCCTTGGTAGCATCTCTTCACTCAGTTTCCCAAGGTCTTTCTCATGTACCATCACAATGGCAGTGTTGATTTACCAGCTCTCCCATGACCCAGTAGTGGCCATAGAAATGACCCGTGGGAACCCAACCCAACTCTTCCAAATATAGACACCCATATTTTCTATTTTCAGGATTAAATATGTCTTCAGAAACTGCTTTACCAAGACATCAATGTCTATTAAAACCAGTAAACGCAAGTATCAAGCAGCATCTCTTTTTTATTTTATAGATTTTACCACCATTATTGAAATTCAAGTCAATAAGACACTTTTGATAGTCAGCAGTATGAGCTGTTTATAAAATAAGTTGGGCATAAAAAGATAAAATGTGAAAACAACCCACCCCAATATAGTTAATAATATATTATTAAATTGCAAAAATACAATTTTTGCATAGCATCCTAATTGCGGCTAGGTACCATAAGCATTTTAACCCATATTCACCTACACAGCAAGCCCGTTGATTATAATATGGCTCACTAGCGCACCCTAGAGCATTTGTGAATTGCCCCAGTTTTATGCAGCTGAAATGTATCTTCTGTTTTGATTTTGATTTTCTATTATTTCTACTTCTATGCAAGAAGTAGAAATAATAGAAAAAACAGCTCATCCAATTTGAAGTGGGACATTACTTTGTCATTTTGATTTTCAGTCATTAAATGTATTGGTTTATTTCTTATTGGTTGTCTGTTGTTCATGCCATTAGAAATGGGAAGTATGCTATTAGATGAAGCAAAGATCACTGATCTCAGATTCCCATTAAAAAACATTTTTTAAAAATTTTCATTTGGGCTGCGTTTACTGCCAAAAATAACAAAAACACATTCTCTAGGTATATGTGGAATAAAAGGGAAGTCAAGAGACTACTTAGCCTGTTATTTGGAGAAGAAGGTAAAGATAGTGACAATTGACAGGCAGAGAGATGAAGTATAGAAGACCTGGCTATTCTCATAGGCTCTGGGATATCAAACTCAATTTCATTGTGGGGGACATCAGAGTTGTGTTTGACCTCAGGGAGGCAGGGTGGGCATGGCCAGCATGACATAATTCGTGTCGGGGGGCACCTATGGCGGCCCAAGCGCTCTGCCAGTGAAAACAGGCTCCCAAGCTCCATTTTCGGCTACAACGGTCTCCTGCAACCTTCTGTGAGCAAAAACGGAGCTCAGAGCTATGCACAGCCCTCGCAAGCTCTGTTTTTGGCTGGGATGGCCTCCTGCAACCCTCTGCCAGAGAAAACGGAGCTCAGGAGGGCTGAGTACGGCTCTGGCAAGCTCCGTTTTTGCTAGCCGGTCCTTTGCTATTTCCAGGTCAACCCCATGGGCCAGATCTAAGCACCCCATGAGCCGGATCTGTCCCTTGGACCTTGAATTTGACACCCCTGTCCTAGACCATGGGGCAAATTGAGAGTGGAGTCCTTATGTATCTTGCTGCTTCTGAGACACAGAACGGTAAGTGGTCTCTCAGTTGTGCAATTGTGAGCCAGCTTGTTGCCTTTTTGGGCGGCCAAAGGGGCAGAGTTTGGGGGGGGGAGATGAGATAGGGGAGATGAAGGGGAGGCAACCCCTTACTTTGGAAGAACTGAAGCTCGATCTCAAAGGGGTCCAGAAGCTAAATCATATGATGAACAGCTAAGGGAACTAGGTATGTCTATCCTAAAAAAGAAAAGGATTAGGAGTGACATGATAGCTGTCTTCCAGTACTTGAGGGACAGTCATAGAGATGAGGTTGACTTATTCACAAAAGCATCTGAGGGTAGGACAAGAAGTAGCAGGTGGAAGCTCATCAGAGGAAGATCTAGCCTAGAAATGAAGGATTTCTTGGCAGTGAGAACAATTAATCAGTGGAACAACCTGCTCCCTGGAGTTGTGGGTGCTCCATCACTGGAGGCATTCAAGAAAAGATTGAACAACTATTTGTCCTGGATGGTATAAGGACTCCTTGAGCAGAGGGTTAGACTAGATACTAGAAGACCTCCAATATGTTTTGCAGCCCTATAAAAAACTCTCCCTTTTTAAAATCCTGTAATCCCTTAATCTGGGGTAGAGTCAGGACAACTGGATGGAGCTGAGTGTTTACTTGAGTGTTTACTTCCTGACATCATGCAAAGTTCACAATAGGTGTTTTTTCTTTGCGCCTTAGGAGAGAAGCATCTGCTGATACGTAGAATTGAACTCTTAACCTTCCAAGTGGGAGGTGAGCATCTTCTTTAAGTATGTATATATCTTTTTAAAATATTTGTGTATGTGTGTATACACACACACACACACACACACACACACTTTAAAAGAGGAATCTTAAAGGTTGAAGGTTAGACATCTTCATCACCGCCTTCCTCTATGACTGTACGCTCAGGAAAAATAAGATGACCTTCTTAAGTTAGAGCTAAATTGCACAAAGAATGTCATTTCCCTTTCAGATGTAACAAATGTGCATTTTCATACTTTAATTATATATTATTTTGATGGGAGGTGGGCTTAAGTGGATCCACAGGAGACCATAAAGACCTTCTGAGCCTCCATAGTATCATAGGTGACACTAACTGGTGAATAAAACTGTGAAATATCCTGCAACTTCTTTGTAGCCCTCTAGATGTCAGTAACATGCAAAGAAAGAAAGAAATAATACATCTATTACCGCTTTCCCATCTTGGTGTTCTTGAGAAAAGGAGCATTCCATTCTCCAAAGTGGCTCTAGGCCAGGGGTGGGCAAATGTGTCTCTTTTACAACCTGTGGACTTCAACTCCCAGAATTCCTGAGACACCCTGCTCTAGGCTATACTGACCAGGAATTGTGGGACTTGTAATCCACACTGAAGACAGGGATGGGCCCTAATGCAGTGTCTTTGAGTAAATTGTGCAACAGCTGTTATGTAATTTCTAACATTACATAATTTGTTGTTGAATTGTCCAGAAACAGACATGTGCAATTTCTCGAGTGGCTTATTCATTCAGAGTGGACTTTTGTTGAAGCCCTGCTGCAGAATAAATTCAGACAACTGTTTCTTCCTTTAACTAATAACAGGACCTCAGAAATCCTGATTACCTGAGTTGTCTGAAGGAATGCATTGTTATATACTGACTATGCAGAGATGTAGATTCCAAGGAAAAAACATTTTCAAAATGCAGGGGTATGCATATCAGAAGCACAGTGCTGTGGTCCGCCAGCAGCCTGCGGACCTGGCAATGGAGTCAGACAGTGAGGAGGCTGGGGAGGACAATGGGCCAGTCCTGGAGTTAGGGGAAGGCCCGGATGAGGGCTCTGCATCAGAGGCGGAGATGGGGCCAGGGCCATCTGGGAGCGATATGTGGACTCTGGAGCCTCCAGAGGCGGACAGCAGAGAGGCAGAGGAACAGGAGGAGGCTGTTCCTAGTGCACGCATGTGAAGAGCTGCCAGAAGGCAAGAGCAGAAAAAGCAAAAAGGACAACTCGGGAGTAAGGTCAGAAGATGATTGGCCACTCCCATAAGGCTTAAAAGAGCAGCAACGAGCTGTTGGGTTCTTTGTAGAAAAGCAACGTTGATTCCTGTGCTTCTTGTCAGCGTCTCTTGAACTTTGTGGGGGGGTTTGCCAAGAAAAGCCTTTGGCAGGTTGCCAAAGACATCAAAGGTTGGTGATAAGGCCGACAGACTGGTTATTAAGAATTTTGTTTTCGACTAAGCTGAGAATGAATTAATTCTCAGCTGTTTTAATAAAATAAGTTTGTTGAGGACTGAATTGTGTTTGGTAATCACTACTTGGGCCTTGGTCAGAACACACATGCTGGGGACACCTTAAAGCAGACATAGGTAGTCCTTCACTTACAACCATTTGTTTACGATCATTCGAAGTGGACCATTTGCTTACAACGGCACTGAAAAAAAGGGACTTATCACTGGTCCTAGCACTTGGAATGGTCACAGCATTCCCCACAATCACATGGTCAAAATTCAGATGCTTGGCAATCGGCAGTTGGCAACTGTAATTTACCAGAGTTGCAGCATCCCTGGGTCATGTGATCGCCATTCCCATAACTGTCCCAGCCAGCTTCTATCGAGCAGTCAATCAGGGAACCTGGATTCATTTAATAATTTCATAATTCAATTAGCAACTGCAGTGATTTGCTTAATAACAGTAGCAAAAAAAGTTATAAAATGGTGTGGTTTACTTAACAATCGCCTTGCTTAGTGTAGCGCTACCCCCGTCAGGGCCGCTGGACTCCGGGTTCTCCTGGCCCTTTTTGGTATGGCCACTGGTCCACACTGGTTCCTCACTCAGGCACCTCTACCTGGGTCATGAAGGGTCATGGTGGTCAGTCTCCTCTCAGCAGGCAGGTCACGTGGTGGGGTGATGGTCAGTCTTTTCCCAGCCAGCAGGTCACGTGATGAGATGGTATTCATGTGGCTGGTCAGTCCTCCTTCCTTTCTCTCTCTCTCCTCTCTCCCGCTCTTGAATTGCCTGCTGAGCTCTTCTTCCATCACCTCTGCTCCTTCGTGGATTCCTCTGCTATCAGAAATCTCTCCTCTCCTACCCCCTTCTCTCCCTCAGACTTGCCCCACAGAAGCTTCTCCTATCCTATTCCCTTTTGTCCCTCAGGCTTGGCCTACAAATATTTCTCCTATCCTATCTCCTTATTTCTCTCAGGCTTGGCCCACAAATACCTCTCCTCTCCTATCCCCTTATTTCCCTCCCCCCCCGCTACACAAGCAATGGAAATTCTGGTTCCAGTTGTGATTGTAAGTCAAGGACTATCTGTAGTCTTTTCCTGGGTTTGTGCCAGTAGCCGCTGCAGGATAATTTATATCCCAGGCAGTAGTGTATTTGGATGATAGCATTCCCCAAAGGCAATAAACACACACGTATACAAGTATGTTCTGAATCACATTTGCCTCTCAGATGCAGATCTCTACACAGCCCTAATATAAACATTGTTGTTTCATGGCCCCATGTATTTACTAATTGCATATTTTATGGTTACACCAATAAAATTTCTTTTGTTAAAGTTATATCCCACTCTATTTCCTCCAGGCAAAGGTAAAGGTTTCCTGTCCTGTCATGTCCAACTCTAGTGGATGGTGCTCATCTCAGTTTCTTAGCTGAGGGAGCAGCATTGTTCGAAGACACTTCCGTGGTCATGTGGCCAGCATAACTCTACGCCAAGATGTACAGAGCGGTATTACCTTCGCACTGAAGTGGTACCTATTTATCTACTTGCATTTACATCAGTGGTGGGTTTCAAATTTTTTTACTACCGGTTCTGTGGGTGTGGTTTGGTGGGCATGGCATGGCATGGCTTAGTGGGCGTGGCTTGGTTGGCATGACAAGGGAAGGATACTTCAAAATCCCCATTCCCTCCCCACCCCACTAACCTGCTCTGGGAAGGAATCAAACTCCCCCCTCTTCATTTCCCCAAATAAAATATTACTCATAAGAAAAGGCTCCCAGAAAAGCAAGGAAAAATCAAACTGCTAACAAAGGAATCTGCCTGAGGCTCATTCCACATTCCTCCCAGCTGCATAAAGGAAACTTTGTAAGAAGAAAATAGCTACCGGTGCTTAGAGATAATAGAAAGTGGAAGTTCAGCTCCATTTACAAGCAGGTAGAAAACTCATTCGAGACAGGATATTTCACAATGGAAATCACCCAAACCTTTTTAGAAACACAAAGCCCATGTTGCACAAACCCCAAAACAAACGAACTGCTGAATGCCACTTCGCTTCTGCAAGTAAAAACCTCCTTCCAGCAGCTGCTTCTTGATTTGTCAATTTAAAGCAATGGTGTCGTCGTCTTCTTCTTCTTCTTCTTCTTCCTCTTCCTCTTCTTCTTCTTCTTTGCCAAGCAATCTCCCGGCTGAAAAGCGAGCCCTGATTTTTTCTTTCTAGCCAATCAGTTGGGAGGCTTCTTGGCTTGTTAATTTAAAGTGATGGTGTCTTGTTTTTTTTCCTCTTCTTTGTCAAGCAATTTCCCTGCTGAAAAGTGAGCCCTGATTTTTTTTCCTTCTAGCCGATCAGCTGGGAGACTAGAAGGCAGAGAATAGATTGGGAGCAGGGCCAGGCAGAGGTGGTATTTACCGGTTCTCCGAACTACTCAAAATTTCTACTACCGGTTCGCAAGAACTGGTCAGAACCAGCTGAAACCAACCTCTGATTTACATGCTTTTGAACTGCTAGGTAAGCAGAAGCTGGGGCAAGTAAGAGGAACTCACCCCCTCACAGGTTGCTTGGGTCTTAAACCTGGGCTTTTGGTTTTCCAGCTGACAAGCTCAGCATCTATAACCGCTAAGCCATTGCACCCCTCTGGGAATTCAAGCCAATTGTCATCTGGAAAGTCCTGGTGGCTTTCATAATCCTGCTACACAGATAACTGGATGTGAGATTCTCTGATTGAAGTTAGAGAGTAATTGGATTTATTGTTGTTACACTGGCTTCCCTGATATACAGTGAGGTAACTGCTTGAATTATTGGATTCTGTCAACAGATTGGTGACGGAGTTGCAGTTCTTTCTGATGGCAAAATCATTTTCTGATCGCTTTTCAGCTGTCTAGTTTCCCCTCTTTCCCACAGAGGTAGAATGTATTAGAGGATTTGCCCCAGGAAAATAAAGGGGTGGGTTGAGATTTCCTCTCAGAATCTAGTAGATAATTTGACCAAGACTTTAGTCTTGGCCTGAAATGGACACTGGATTAGATCACTCCTATGGAGCTGTCTGTGTACCTCAATCCTGGGGTGTTCATTGGTTTTCTGAAGCACTCTCAGAAATGAAATGCCAGAAGAGTACCGAATAGAATAGAGTAGAGTAGAGTAGAGTAGAGTAGAGTAGAGTAGAGTAGAATAGAATAGAATAGAATAGAATAGAATAGAATAGAATAGAATA
>WNWU01000030.1:16522849-16628612 GCA_012654045.1 Ptyas mucosa
ATAGAATAGAATAGAATAGAATAGAATAGAATAGAATAGAATAGAATTCTTTATTGGCCAAGTGTGATTGGACACACAAGGAATTTGTCTTTGGTGCATATGCTCTCAGTGTACATAAAAAGATAAGATACATTCATCAAGAATCAAAAGGTACAACACTTAATGATAGTCATAGGGTACAATAAACAATCATGCACACTTAGAAATACTGTAAACCAAAGAGGGGAAAAAATCAAGAAAGAATCCCAACTAAACATGGGCAAGAGCCCATATTAGGGATTACACTGTGGTAATAAATGCAGTAAAACAGTGGGGGGTCTTTCCCCCTCTCCCCACTGTTATTGAATCTGCCAATACGGTCCAGCAACTTTCTTCAAATGACCCATTCTCTGCAGGGGAGGGTTGAGTCACAGGACCATCTGCAATTCCTGGCCATCTGGTGAATAAAGACACTCAGATTCTGAGTTCATTTTGGCAAATCCTATCAAGTGACAGAAGCATATTCTTGCATGATTAGCTGGAATCAGTTTGAACCTTTAACTCCTAAAGAAGTAGATAGGTTCTTAAGACTATTAACCAAGCTACCTGTTTATTAGGTCTTTGCCCTTCCTGGCTGGTAAAGCTGCCAGAGATGTGACATATGGTCGGGACCATGCAATATTGTCAGTCTCTCTAAGGGAGGGAGGGGGGTGATTCTGTCCACCTTGAAGGAAGTGCTTCCCCCTCAAGAGACCACCACTAGACACAACCGTCCTGGACAATTTTCATCCAATCTCCAAGCTTCTATTCTAGAGAAGGTTGTTGAAAAGGTAATTATGCTGCAGCAACTTCAGAAGACCCAGGAGGAAACAGATGATTCAGACCTTTTCCAGTTGTTTTTCTTCTTAGACAATCCAGTGTTGAGTAAATGCATGCATTTCCAGCAATAAATTGCTCTAAGTCAGCTTTAAGTAGGCAAAATGGCATTAAGTCATTTGAATTAGTGCTGAATCTAAATCTGCTACAGCCCCAAATTACTGTAATTCCCTTTTTTGGCACTCCGTTCGATTCGCTGGGAATTACTTTGCTGGGCCCTCAACTTGGTATAATGTTTTATGAGGCCCAGAACCAAGAATGACACGTGGCAATTTAGGTCCTTGTTTTTTGTATTTTATTGTTTTTCCAGACTGAGGACTCTACTATCTGTATCTACAATATACTCTGTGAACTATTAGGAAGGAGCGGTATTCACCCTCTTTCTCTCACACATATCTGAGCAGAGTTGCCTCTTACTCTTCTGGAATCCACCCCCTCCCTTCTGGGTATCTACTTCTTCACTACATACCATCACGTTTGATCAATATCATAAACTTCTCCCTAAATTGGTGGAGACAGAATGTGATATAATTCAACTTTTCCTTTGCTTTTCTTTGGATTCTTTATTCTGCTGACAAATCTTTCAGAAGAGTGGGGGGAAGGGGGGTTTTCTGACAGCAAAAAATAACTTTTACTTTATCCTCATGCCTTCCAGCTGCTAAATGTTTTAGTATTCAAAGATTGTGCAACCGAAACAAATGTACTTTTTTTAAGCTAAAAAAAAAGCTTGTGAGTGGTATGCTCAGAAGTCCTCAGTCAAGTTCCTAAATAGCTTTTTTCTGTATTCTGTTGACGCAGTTACTTGATAAAGTACTGTGATAAGTTCTGGAAACAGAAAAGATGTACAATTTTGCACAAAATGTTTGTTAATTGGTGTTTAATATGAACTAACACCTGTATTAATGAGAATGCACATCCCATGTCTCTCTGCATTCTATTCACCATTAATAATAATACCCATATGTCATATAGACAAATTGTACAAGGCTCAAGAGGCCACTTATAGCCATGGTTGTGGAAATGCTGATGAAGCATCTGAGTGTTGAAGTGTGCTAAGCTGAGAACAAGCACTCTGCAAGTATTCAAGCAAAGATTTATGCTGTTAATTAAAAATTAATAATTACCCTTGATTCAACAGTCCAGAACAGATAATAAATGCTAGCAGGCTTGTGCTGGAGAATGTCTCATTACACTTAAAAGTTAAAATCTTGCTCTGATCTCTCACTTTAGAGGTTTGAAAATCATAGCAACGTTTACATTGGCATTCCAAGTTTGTGACAGCAGACTGCATATGACTCCTAAGTGATGAGATGTAGACTATACTGTATCTCTAAATTAAAAATCGTAAATTGTACAAAATAGACTAAATCTGGCTTTGGTTGCACTTTGAGCTAAAGTGTGTCAAAACTGACTGATGTTATCTTTTCTGTTACCATAGAATAGAATTTGTATCCTGCATCATGGATGCAACAAAGACTGATATCTAGTCTATTGCTTCTCTTTCTTACTAAGAAAGTATCCAAAAACCCAAGCCATAATTGATGCTAGAGGCTAATATCTATCATTTGATGGCTATAGCAGAGGTGGGTTTCAGCAGGTTCTGACCAGTTCTGGAGAACCGGTAGAGGAAATTTTGAGTAGTTCGGAGAACCGGTAGTAAAAAATTCTGACTGGCCCCGGCCCCATCTCTTCTCTGCCTCCCAAATCCGACTGATCAGGAGGAAATGAGGATTTTGCAGTAACCTTTCCCTAGAGTGGGGAGGGAATGGAGATTTTGCAGTATCCTTCCCCTGTCATGCCCACCAAGCCACGCCCACCAAGCAATGTCACAGCCATCAAGCCACAGCCACAGAACCGGTAGTAAAAAAATTTGAAACCCACCAATGGGTTATAGCATAAGCCTATGGTGAGGAATGAAGAAGGAAGGAAGGAAGGAAGGAAGGAAGGAAGGAAGGAAGGAAGGTTGGTTGTGTGCCTATGAAACTAAGAAAGGGGAAGGATATAATAAAACTAAATGAAAGGAGTCTGATTTTATGAAGTAAAACTGATTTAATACATGCAGAGACAGTGAACTGTGAATAAAAGAGCTAAAGTGTATATCAGAAAATGTCATCCAGTTGTTGTGGCTGTATATGCAAGTAGAAATTCATAGGTTGGTGATAGTTTCACCTTATTCTGTAGTGAATGGAGGTAACAGAGGAGCTATTTTGATCCAACTAAGGGGGAAATTGTTCTGTTAAATAAATATAAAAGGATGGGTGGGAATGAGAAAAGAGCAAAGTGATTGGTCCATTTGGAGACCCAGGAATAAATGAGACTGGCCACTGAGTATCTGAGAATAGTTTGAGTATCTGCTTAGAAAAAGTTGCTTCAGTTATGAGGTTTAAGTAAAAGTATAGTATTCATTCAAGCACATAATGAAGTACTATATAGTAATTTAAAAGCATTATTGATTTGATTCATATGATGAGAGATTCATAGAATGAAAATGAAGTTATAAATGCTGGGAGAATGTTGAAGAATGTAAAGCTTCCTTCATAGATGGTACATCACTGCAGGAATATCAAAACATGGGTGTAGTTTTTTTCCTTAGTTTATTCAATGTGCCTTCCAAATCTTTGGCAGAATTCTCATTAATTCTGTGTAAAAGGTTAAGGGTGGACTGTGTTTGGGAAGGGCAACCTGGCTTTATACTGGCAGATGTGCAGCCAGATTTTAGTACTTCAGCTAGTCAAATGAAATTATTGAAGGGGGCAGGCGTATCTGCCGGTTTAGAGAAAGCACATGTGGAGTGAATAAGTATGAATAAAAGAATGCTTTGTCCAAATATGGAGTTGGTTCAGTTGTTGAATGCAATAAGAACTGTTTTTAATGGAAAAACAGCATGTATCTGAATGAAATGCTTATTGACTGGTTCAGCACTCGGCAGAATGATAAAGGCATGTTGGAAGAAATATCCTTCTGGGTTCTGCTCCAAGTGGGGAAAAAGACACTGGAAACATGGAGACTGCTTGGAAAGATGGTTTAATTGTGGACAGGATCACATGGCTTGAGTTCCTGAACAGAAAAGGGACGAGATACAGCGAGTCCCCAGGTTTTATGCTTTCTCTGGCTTTGAACTTCCTGGGGCCCCGAAAGAGTATCCTGATTGGTTGTCAGACTCCCAGGGGGTGGGGGGTCTTAGCTAGCCTTGCTGGCTGATGTAATCTTCCCAGGTGCCATGTGGTGAGTTTCTGTCCTAGAGGGGTCCCATTGTGTTAGTTTCTGTTGCTATTGTGTTGCAGATTGGTCCTATTGTCAAAGATTGAGTTTCTGCCTCTGGCCCAATAACAAAAGGGGGGGGGGAGGCAGAAAGGTGGGAGTTGCTTTGTCTTTAAAACATGTTTCTCCATTTCTCAACCAGGGAAACATAATATTCTGCCTTTTTAATATTTCCTAAAATATTTCATTCTTTCAGGAAACGGGTGGGTGTTAACATCCTACAGGCATATGATGCCTTCCTGGTTGTTTAATGTATAAATGGATACTTGTAAATGGACAATTGTGGTGATGTTAGAGGTGTGTCCCTTGGCAACGTGAATGTATGCACACTTCTACGATTATGTGTATTTAACTGAGAACCCAAATCTTGGCTTTTCCAAATGCTTCTCCTCCTCTCCCCCCTCCCCCATCAGAAAACATTCCTACTACTACCATATTTTTTTTTTGGTACATTGGGCCAATCTTCTGAAAGCATGTGGCTTAGGCTAATAGTGTCCTGTGGTGTCTTCATTTTTATTTAAATTATAATTATTCGACGGTCTTCCAAGGGTATTTTATTTCCACGCGCCCCCGTCCACTTTTGCTACTAACAATTTAAGCAGAACAAATTTAAAATAAAGAGATTTTTTTACAGTCTTTCTGAAATACGAAATAAATGAAATTCAGTCTTTAAACTGCATATAGAAATCCTATAATTGTCCAAGCTTCACATTTGTGATGCAGAACGTCCTTTCTTTTTCACCTGTTCAGAATATTCCCCTTCTATGTTGGGGAAATTTGCTAAAGGAAGGAGTTCTCTTGTAGGCTTCAATACTGGGGTTGATCTCTGATATATCTTAAAATCTTGATCCTGGAAATGATTTCAAAAAGAGTTAGCAATCAACGCAGATCTTTCCATACTGGACTGTTTGATCCGAATACTAAATATCACCTGCAGTTTAATGGGTGCATTTTGCATTAGTTGAAGTTTGCTGCAGCATTGCAACTGACCAGCAGAGAGCATATGTGATGGCTAAAGACAAGATTGATTATTTAAATTTCAAAGGAAAATGAGAAGAGGGGAAAAAAATTCAGCTATATTTGAAAATGTTTGAAATCGTTCCAGGAAAAGGTAACGGTCCACAAGGAATAAAGAGCATAAATATTTTGCATTGATTAAACTTACTATTTGTTCAGATGGATTCTCTAAGTTTGTTTCATGGAATAAGTTAGACAACCTAATGCTCTATATAATAACAGCAGCCAATTTTAATCTGTTTTGTCAAAACTATCTCACAGAAGACACTTCCTGACAGCTAATTTGATCAAATCCCCCTGTTTTTCTCCTATGGGATTTCCCCCCCTCCATTTAGCAGTAATTACTTTTACTTAAAAGTACTATTTTAAGGCAATCTTCTCTAAGTGATACTCTCAGTTATACTGAATTTTAACATCCACCATTCCTAGTCATCAAGTCATGCTAGCTGGGAATTTCATGAAATGATTTGGACACCTCCGGAGAGAAAGGAAAGACGCATTTAAGTCAAACTCAGCAATTCCAAGCACCTGCATCCATGCAGCTTCATTGGCAACTGAGATTTGATGCAGCTGTTGGAAGAAATGTCCTTCTGGGTTCAGTTCCAAATGGGGAGAAAGACACTGGAAACATGGAGACTGTTTGGAAAGATGGTTTTTAATGGTGGACAGGACCACATGGTTTGAGCTCCTGGGGGAAAAAAGGGAAGAGATGCTGAGTCCCTCGGTTTTATACCTTCTCTGGCTTTGAACTTCCTGGGGCACAGAAAGAGTATCCTGATTGGCCGCCGTCAGAGGTCATAGCTAGATTTTTAGGTTGTCTGTGTGTCCGTGATGGGTTGCCCCCAGTTCAGACCGATTCTATAGAACCGGTAGTAAAACTGGCGGGAGGCTCTGCCCACCGACCCCGACGTCATCAGTGCGTGGCCCTGTTGCAAACCGGTAGTAAAGGTAAGTAGAACCCACCCCTGTTGTGTGTTAAGGTTGGTTGAATCTTGCTGGGTGATGCAATCTCCCCAGGTGCCATGTGATGAGTTCTGTTGCTAGATGAGTAGAGGGCTAATTCCATTTTTGTTGGATCTTGGATGAGGGCATTTGCTTATGAATAGACCTAGCTATCTCTTTATCTCTTAAGTGCTGACATCTGCTGTGGGCTATTGAGGAAGGTGGGAGCTATTAAGAGTGAGTCTGCTGCCTGCCTAAAAAAGCATGTTTATCCATTTCTCATCCAGGGAGGTATAATATTCTGCCTTTTTAATATTTCTTAGAATATTTCATTTTTCTAAGAGATAGGTGGCTACTAACTTCCTACACAGCCTTCTAGGAATGTTTTTGATATCACGCACGTACACACACACTCCAATGTTAACCCTATTTTTTATTTATTATCTGCAAAGTCATTTTGATTCCCCATCTAAGGAATATTGTCCTCCTGGAGAAAGGCGAGACACCAACCAAAACAAGTAGTTCATCTTCTATCCCCATCCCTGACATATTGGCAACATGTAAGGAGAGTTTGTAGCATTTGGCAAGGGCTCCAGGGTTTAGAATAATTGAATGTAGCATCCCAAAAGGATAACTTTAAAGAACAGATAACACATACATTGTAATCATTAATAATTTTAAAAGAAAAAAGGATGAGAAATCTAATAGCAAGCAAAATGAAAGACCAACCAATTTTTAATTTAAAAAAGCCAAACATTTAATTAAATATAGAATAGCATTCACTAGTGAGCTTAAGTGATCTGATTCAGACATGAAAACAGGACACTTTTGCAACTGCATTCTAATAATATGCTCCCTCTTCCAAAAAATCCAAAATCCAAAGCAACAATAAAATCTAAATTTACATCATCTTATCATTAAAATTAGCTAAAATCTCATCCTATTTTAACTATGACAAGGGTTTGCATGTATACAGTAGAATGGATAACACAGTGGATTCTTAAAAGTTTCCCACTCCCTTGGAATGCCTGTTCATAACAAATACTTCAGAAACTTCCCTGAGCTTTGAGTGAGTAACTGAATATAGATCACGCTTACCTGGTTTCACTATTAATATATTCTTTCCCCTGGATGCAGCTAACTGATCTGGGCTGAAAAATCAGTGACCACTAGATGGCAGCCAAGGGCTAGGGTGGTTTCAGAGGCGGCCTGCCTTTTTCTAAAATCTATGGCAGCAGTCCTCAACCTTTTTGGCACCAGAAGCCGGTTTCATGGAAGACAAGTTTGCCATGGACCGGGGAGAAGAGGGCTGGGGGGAGAATTGTTTTGGTTTCACTCACTCGCCCGCAGCTCACCTCCACCTCCTAACAACCCATGGACCAGTACTGGTTGGGGACCCCTGATTTATTGGTCATCCAGATTTTTGCACCCCAGATCCACTTAAACAGAATACCTGAATTTATTGCCCTAATCAAGAGGCTCATAGAGAGAACATCTTGATGAAAGATAAGACAGAACTCTAACAGGTGGGAAACTCTGTGTATACAATAAAATTAACACACTTCATCAAGTCATTTAGTCCCAAAGATTACATGTTGTTCTAGAATGCAAGACTGGGATGGAACACATCTGGATTTTTAAAAACGAAACAGGTCCTGGGTGCTCCTACTACAACGTATCTATGACGAAGGAGCTTCTCTAAACACACAGTAGATGCAACTGTACTGTGACCAATCGCAAGACATGTACATTTGTCAAGACAAACAAAAGAAGTTGCTTTCTGCCATGTCATCAGGACCCCTCTGCTCCCTCAGCTTCCCTTTGCTTTTCTTCTTCTTTGGCATACTTTCATTTCCAAACAGTTTGATGCAGTCAGCTGTCATTTTTAAAGAATTATAAAGAGGTCCTTGGGGTAATGGTAGCTATGGCCAAACAGAACCTACCCAACTTTAAACCACAAAGCAAAACGGGGCAGAAGCTGTCCAATTTTAACCAAAGAGTGCCTTTGACAAAAAGGCAGCCGATTTCCAAAACTAGCTGTACTGATGAAGAGGTGTGATGTTTTTTTATAAGAGTTTGGGAATCTAAATAAGAAGTGTGCACTTGTCAGGGGCTAAATTTAATTGAATATAATAGGACTTACTTCCAAACAGAATGTCCTGGCTGAGTTATTTTTCTGTAGTTCCACCCATTTAGAGATGTGTATCACTGGGTTGTCTGTTCTTATGTGCTTTCAAAGTGGAAGATACCATATTGTCTTCACCCAACACAATCATATGAAGTACCATATTTTATAGGCAGAAAATGTCCCTTTCTTGAAAAGTCCCTGCCCTTTTCCCCATTAAAGTGATTGAACATGGCTTCCGTCTTGTATAGATGTTGCTCACCATGTATGGTACACTCCATGTTTTGAACTTGACTCTACAATTAATTGACAGCATTAACTGTTATGAATGCTTGACACTGACATTGAAGGCATATGGAAATATAAAATTTGGCAATATTCTTCAGAATGACACAGATTGCTGATACTTCTTCTTTGCTACTTTTGTTGATTTGGGATTGTTCTTGAACACCAGAACTCAGTCTCTCTCGGGTCGAGAGACTAAGAGATCATTTTTAGATGGCCATCAAAGCAAAAACATCCTTGCTTGAATTAGGCATTTATGCAGAAAGACTTATACATTGTACGGCTGAATCCCAACCATATATTGATGCTCTTGCTTCTACCAGGAATATATATTAGGCCCACTTATGGCAATAAAAACACATTAGCACATATAGCACAAAAATGAGATGTTCTGCAAGGAGAATTATTGTAATTTTTTTGGTATTTTGGAAAATGAGAATTTTGCAAGCTCAAGATGTTTGTAATCACAGTAAGAACAATAAGTCATCCCTGCAGTAATTCTCAACTCAGCAAAGTGTAAACACTTGAATCTCTGATACTATATAATGCATGATCTGATTCTGCTGCCATTTGCCATTCTTGAGAATCTTAAGTCATCATTTAAATGGAATAATAGTGCATATCAGAACAGTGATTCACAGGATTAACTACAGATATATTTGCAAAGAAAGAAGAGCACCCGACACAACTAATCACCCCATATTTTTGTATCCGTTGTCTTATTTTCACCTCTTCAGCAGCAAGCAAAATACCAATGGTGCATATTGGCTTGTATCACAGTGATCCACGAGGGAAGGTGTAGCGTGCCGAACATCGAGGAATTCATTCGCCCAGACAAAGTGCTTCTGGAATCTTCAAGGAGTTTTCCTAAGGTTCTGATTCCTAATTTTTTTAAAAAAATATGTATGTATATAAATTATTACAGCATTTTTTTTTTGATGCTTACAAAAAGAATTTAATATGTACAATGTGAATTAGGGAAACATTAAAATTAACAATTAAAAAAGCATAATTATGGCAATGGCTTAGCAAAATCATATAACTAAATTTAAAAATATTGATCAGGAGAAATTAAAAATACAACATAACAGAAACGGCTGCCAGCAAATCAAGTACAGCTCATATTTCAGCCTTCTTTTCTGTTTTTGTTACTGTTTTGCTTTTTGCTCTAAATATAGGACAGTTTCTGAGGTAAACCAGACAGGAAACACAGGCAAGATGTCCTATTCTACTCTATTATAAAGCTACATTAACAGAATCTTGCAAGTCTGAAAGTACATATCTTCTGCTGTCTCTTGAGAAAGGCTTTCTCCACCCACTGTGCACCTATGGGCTATCTTATCTGACTGTTCTCTTATCTGACTGCTCCCTAGGCAGAATTTCTTTACCCTCTCTCTCAAGATCTTTCTCACATATCATTACAAGCACACACCCTCCAGATTAATTAATCACAAAATTCTTCCTTAAAAGCCAGCATTGTTGCACTGCTCCCTTCCGAAAATTACACACACACACACACACACACACACACACCAGTGGTGGGTTGCCCCCGGTTCGGACCAGTTCGCAGGAACCGGTAGTAAAACTGGTAGGAGGCGCTGCCTACTGACCCAGATGTCATTAGAAGAGAAGAGCACGCAGGCACGATGCGAAATGGTAGTAAAGGTAAGTAGAACCCACCCCTGACACACACACACTAACATACATACATATATATATATATATATATATATATATATATATATATATAAGTTAAGTTCATTTGCCACTAAATCTCTTTCAAAATTTCAAGGACAGCCAACACAACTATTCCACTCAAGTTCAGAATGGCAATTTTTCTTCTTATGGGGATTCCAGATTATTTACCTAGAGAGAGCTAACCAGGGAACTATTTTTCACTGAGATTAATAAAGTCATAACAAATACCATGTGAAAAAAGGCCAATTTACTTGAGAATTTATTAGATCCCAAAAAGGCCAAATGAAAATCAGCTGAATTACCTAGAGATAATTAAAAATAGGGCTAATGTGTGTGGATGACTAATATATGGCATCAAAAAGATACAGAAAACTTTTAATGCTTTGCTCCCATCTAGTGGCTGTCTGGATTTTTGCAGACCAGGTAACCTTATAATTGTCTTCACTTCTTCATGACTGACAGCAATATCACTATGGAAGTTCCTGTTTCAGCCTTAGGTGCCTAAAATTGCTTATGCTGCTTCTCCATTTCACTCTAATTACATAAGAAAGATAAAATACACCAAATGCAAACACTTCAAACTTTAGTTTATAAATATTCACCTGTGAGGCCAAATTAGACTTCAAGCGAAGAAATGTAAAGACGGTGTTACTTTCCTTGGAATCAAAAAACGAGTCGTAATCCTAAAGATAAAGAAAGGATTTTTTAAAAGTATACTTTTAAAACATTCATCCTTCAACACATAAATATTTGTGTGTGTGTGTGTGTGTGTGTGTGTGTGTGCGCGTCCCCTCCAGATGTATTTGATTAATTCCCACAATCCTTTGCCAGTATAAATTAAGTCAGTGTTTCTTTTACTCTGTCAACTTTAAGATGTGTGAATTTCAACTCCCAGAATTCCCCCAGCCAGCTGTACTGACTATGGAATTCTGGGACTTGAAGTCCATGTCTTCAAGTTGCCAAGGTTGAGAGACACTGAGCCAGGGATTATAGGAGTTAGTCTAGTTACATCATGAAAACGTGTACATAGTCAAAAAATACAGTGTGATCAACCAGTTAAGATATATAAACAAATAACTAATAATGTCCCCCTGGAGATATAACTGGTGCCCACTTTCCTGAAGCTTTAGAAAGCCCTTAAGAATTGGCTCTGTTCCCAGGTCTGGGGTTCATGTATTAATGTATTTGCAGGGCCCCTGCTGTGTTTAGACATTTTACCTCTTATGTGTGTTTGTTTTTATTGTCTTCTGGATTTTGTAGGCCACCTGGAATCTAATAGAATGGGCAACTACAACATATTTAATAAACTAAATTTAGAGTTGAAGATAATTCTATTTTGTTCATCCACCTGAAGTGTCTGGTAGAAATACAGCAGAATAAGTTGCAGCATTCCTCACAAGAAATTGTACTGCTTTCCTTATGATATGAAAACACAGTATAAACAATAAATTAAATATTTACTTTCCTTTCTAGTACCACTGCCCCACAGATCAGTACAGATCAAAGGACTATAAATGGCTGTTTAATCTGCTCATCTATTCCACTGCCAGACTGGATATAGGAGTGTAAATAATTAACCACTCAAACCCACTTATAACAAGGTAATTATATATAGATTCATTGCTCATACATTCCCTGTTCTGCCATTTCACTCAAAAACACTGACTTCAGAGACAACCCCCAAGCCATGCCAACACCTTTGAAACAAGTTCGACAACTTCTTCTGGTTTCAAGTTTGATGTGGAAAAGAAAGCAGAGTTCATGATTTCTGGTTGTAATGTCTAACTCTTCAGGCCAAACATGACAAACCAGCCCTACTCTGAAGCTCTGCTTGCTGAGTGACCTGGGTCATTTACTCCCATTTAGCCAAGGCTAAGATGGGATCTCCTGATTTGAAATGACAAAGCAAAATCTAAAGAGGTTTTAAACATGAAAGCTGAAACACCAAAAGCAGGTTCACTTGTGTTATCACGCAGTTTTGATTTATTTAAAAAGGAATCTGATATGTCTGTTCATTGCCCTGAAATCATGATCTGTCAATTTTTAAATCTCACATATCTGTTTATTACTTATTCATTAAACATATTTGTAGCCCCATCCCACTATCTGTAGGATCTCACATTTCAGATTACACATGCACAAATAAAAAAGGATCTATTTTAACTGGGGTAAGAATTGAATGTATTTCTGCAATTTTATTTTACCCATAGTAGGATATAGCTAGTTACTTTAAAAAAAAAAAAAACATGTGTGCGACCACATGTTTACCGGACCCGTGTCCCTCCTGGTTGGTACTGGCTTCCCGGGAGGTTACACGAGGCTGGCTCCAGGGCGTTATCAACGCTTCATTGAGGGTCACTTCTCCACTGCCTTGAAAGAGGCAGTGGTGAGGCCCCACCTCAAGAAGCCATCCCTGGATCCGGCAATATTGGCTAACTATCGTCCTGTCTCCAACCTTCGCTTTATGGCGAAGGTTGTTGAGAGTGTGGTCGCGCAACAGTTTCCACAATTCCTGGAGGAAACATCTTATCTAGATCCGTTCCAGTCAGGTTTCAGGTCTGGGCACAGCACGGAAACGGCATTGGTCGCGTTGGTTGATGATCTCTGGAGGGCTCGGGACAGGGGGTGCTCCTCTGTTCTGGTCCTGTTAGATCTCTCAGCGGCTTTTGATACCATCGACCATGGTATCATGCTGCATCGGTTGGAAGAGCTGGGGGTGGGAGGCACCGTGTTACGGTGGTTCTCCTCCTTCCTCTCTAACCGGTCGCAGTTTGTGTTGGCAGGGGGGCAGAGGTCGACCTCGAGGCCTCTTATATGTGGAGTGCCACAGGGATCGGTCCTCTCGCCCCTTTTGTTCAACATTTATGTGAAGCCGCTGGGTGAGATCATCTGTGGTTTTGGGGTGAGATACCATCAGTACGCTGACGACACCCAGCTGTACATCTCCACCCCAGACCACCCCAACGATGCCCTTGAAGTGATGTCCCAGTGCCTGGAGGCTGTGCGGATCTGGATGGGGAAGAACAGGCTCAAGCTCAACCCTTCCAAGACTGAGTGGCTGTGGCTCCTGGCATCCCGATATAGTCAGTTGACTCCATCACTGACTATTGGGGGTGAGTCTCTGGCCCCCACGGAAAGGGCTCGCAATCTGGGAGTCCTCCTGGATAGGCAGCTGTCCTTGGAGGATCATCTGACGGCTGTGACCAGGGGGACCTTTTGTCAGGTTCGCCTGATTCGCCAGTTGCGGCCCTTTCTCGATCGGGATTCCCTGTGCACAGTCACTCACGCCCTTGTCACCTCTCGCCTTGACTACTGTAACGCTCTCTACATGGGGCTCCCCTTGAGGAGCACCCGGAGGCTTCAACTGGTCCAGAATGCGGCCGTGCGGGTAGTGACGGGAGCAACATGGCGCTCCCATGTAACACCGCTCCTGCGCGAGCTGCACTGGCTCCCGGTGGTCTTCCGGGTGCGCTTCAAGGTGTTGGTTATCACCTTTAAAGTGCTCCATGGCATAGGGCCTAGTTATCTGCGAGACCGCCTACTGCCACAAATGACCTCCCACCGACCCGTGCGCTCCCACAGAGAGGACCTCCTCAGGGTGCCATCAGCCAAACAATGTAGGCTGGTGACCCCCAGGGGGAGAGCCTTCTCTGTGGGGGCACCTACCCTCTGGAACCAGCTGCCTCCTGAGATAAGGAGATCTCAAGACCTCAGTGCCTTCCGCCGTGCCCTTAAAACCTACTTTTTTCAACAAGCTGGGCTGGCTTAGGAAGAAATTTTAGACGTTTTTTAAATTGGTTTGTTAGTTTTAAAATTGGAGCCAAATTTATATGTATTTTAATTCTTAATATTTGTATTGTATGTTTTTAATTCTGGCTGTTCACCGCCCTGAGTCCTCAGGGAGAAGGGCGGTATATAAATTTTAAATAAATAAATAAATAAATAAATATTGTTATGCCACGTCAAGTGGAAGAATTTTTTTTCTTTGACATAACATTCAAATTCATATGACCCTTGTTTTTCTTTATTTCATATTAGCAAAATATAGAAAAAAATACTTTTCATACCAGATGCAAATCTGGTATTTTGCATATATTGTGCCCAATCACAGTTACTGCTTTCCATTTTCCATTATGTCATTTTGATGGCTAATTGCTTTTGGCTAAGTATATGATGTAACTCCCATCTATCATGGTTTATAAAATGCAGTTTATGGCTTAGCATATGTGAATTCACTATTTATAGGTCATCCAAGGTATATTTTACATAGCCGTGGGTTTGTGTAATGTGTGAACCCAGTCAATATTAGTTCACTGAAGCACATACAGGTAGCTTTTTTCCTCCAAATGAAATAAGTCTAAAATGGCTTTACCCTCATGGAAACAACGTTTTCCCATTTTCTTTGTCCATAAGCTTTTTTCCCAATTGTGAAAATTATCACAGGTTTGTTTTCAGAGAAGCTTCTAAAAGTGAACCTCAAGTTTCAACAATGAAAGTTGTTCTCCTCTGTTAAGGCTCATCAGATGAGTACAGCTCACTAAACAGTCACTTTCTCTCAGCCAACCCAGCTCACAGGGCTATTGTTTTAAGGGGAAAATAGGAGAAGGAAGGAATAATATGTATGTTTGCCACTTTGAATTATTTATAAAGTTACAATGGCTGGATAAAAATCTAATAAATAAACAAACTATTCTGCCAGTTCCCCATTCTGTCCCATGTTACAGGAAGTGTATAAATTTAATTAAAAAAATAAATAAAAATAATCCAAATGAATTGGAGTGATAAGGATGAAGAAGCACACTTATGCTAAGTTTCTTCTGAATGCCTAGCACTGTTCTATAGCTCTTTTTCTCAGGCCTTCCCTACTATAATTCAAGATGTAATATTGCAATTACTCCTTTCTCACATAAATTAAAGCACCGTCTTAATTATTTTAACCGCACCCCTTAAACTCTGATATTACTATAAAGAATCTAGTGCATTAATAACCTATAATTAAAATAGTTTATGTATGTTGTTGTTTGAAAGGCTTCTTCTTGTACTTTTTAAAACATAACTAATCTCCTGAAATGACGCAGATTAACTTCTCTTATCACTCCATTCTAACAGGAAAAACTTGCACTGAATTTCTGCTACAAAAATAGTTGGATTATAATTCATCATTATTTGATAGTGATTCTCTCTCCCTCCCTCCCTCCCTCTCTCCTTCCCTCCCTCTCTCTCTCTCTCTCTCTCTCTCTTTCACACACACACACACACATATATACACACACACAAAGTCCATATGCATTATTCTCTTTCAGGGCCAGAATATTGTACCAAATGCTGACAATGAGTGGGAAAAGTATTTAACATTAAAGTGAATTAAATATTTAATTAAACATTTAATACAGGTAATAAAAGTTATTAAATCCAGAAGAAAAGAGAATAGGGAAGGAAATTAATAATAGTTCACACCAGTATCTTTCCCTATACCTTTTCATTCTTTTTCAAATATCTTCACTTTCGCACATTGCTTCATAGATTGCCTTTTATTCTCTATAAACTTTTCATTTCTCTCCCTTTGAGAATTTTCATTCAACTACTTTCTTGGTCTTGCCCTTCTTCTCAAATTATTCACTCTTCATATACTTGTTAAGAAATCTATTCTCTCTTATATGACCAAATCATATACAGTGGTACCTTGGTAGTCAACTGCTTTGAAACCCATCAAATTTGCTACTCAACACATTTTGATGTGAACATTTTGTCCCGGTACTCATTGTTTGTTTGGTATGCAAGGCACAAGTTACAACTTGTCGGTGTTGGCTGCTTGCTGCTTGCTACATTATTCCTTACGGGAAAAATCTGTTCAGTATTCATCGTTTTTAGTACTCATCAAGCATCTCAGAACCAATTAACGATGAGTACTAAGATACCACTGTAGATATCATACTGTTTATCAATTTTTATTCATTTCATCAGCCATTCATTTTTGACTTTTTTTACCACGTGTCTCTTAAATGGTTCATTCCCATTGCATTCAGCTTGCTTTATGTAATTTATATAATATACAACTCTTACTTCCATGTAATAAAGAAGGCAGGAGTACACTCTGGTACACAACAATTTTTGCTTTTAACTTTCATTCCTTGCATCACACCACATCCTATTATGTACACCATGTTCCTATTATGGCTTACATATCTAAAAAAATTCTTCATCAATTTTTCATCATTTATGCACAATTTGCAATCATTTCATCTTCCCTATGAAACCGAACCATCTTGTTTCTATTACATTAGTTTTCAGATCCATGTTGTTTGTGGCATCATACAACCTACTTAACATTCATTATAATTCATTCAGGTTCTCAGTCAACATTATAATTCATTCCTGAACCTTTCACACTTTACTTCTATCGTACAAAAAAAAAAAAAAACACCACCCCAAACTGAAATCAAACTTGTTCAAGGCCATGTTCTGAACATACCTATACATCTAGAGGCTGAATAACAATGGTTATCTAGTTCTCACATTACATTAAACTAAATGCAAGAAAAGTCATTTGATGGCTTAACTGGTATAAATAAAGCCAAGGACCTGGCTTTTTATATTATGAATAAGCTCCACCTCCCACATTTTCTTTCTGCAATAATCCACATTCCACATTTACCAAATCACTCTTCAAGCAAGAACACTGGAGCCTCTTCGAAGTGGTATTTCTCTTAAGCACTCTAACAAAAAATAACACCAAAAATAGCACCATATAAACATGTCCTATTGAACATAAAAAGGGATGTGATGTGAAGGAGGAGAATACAAAAGGAAGTAAAGAGATTTGTAGACGAGAGAGGAACAGAAGGAACTCAAAGGAGTACAGAAACGTAGTTTTTATACTTAGCACCCAAGAATTTTAAAAATCCTTTTAATTTTATCAACAGGTGAAATGCCAAATAAAATATTTTAAGAGATACACAAGTATTTAGATTACACAGTGAGTAATCGTTTAAAAAATAGAAATACTCTAATAAAAAATACAGTAAAGGTATAAGAAACACAAATTTAAAAAAGGAAAGAACTGGGAGAAGAGAAAAAAAAGGAGAAAAAGCAAAATTGGGGTGGCAGTCAATAAACAGCTTCAAAAAAAACCCTTCTAACTTTCTTCAGTACAGATATAAATATAAAATAGAATAACTTTATAAATAAATTAAATCATACTGTACAATACTTCTGAAATCAATAAAAGAATGTGGTTCATTTTTTTCCCCTTTTTGGGACTTCTCAAGGTGAGGATAAAATGGGAGGCCTCTGGGAGAGGGTCAACTTATTCTCCAAAGCACCAGACGGCAAGACAAGAAACAATGGCTGGAAACTAATCAAAGAGAGAAGCAACCTGAAATTAAGGAGAAACTTCCTAACAGTGAAAACAATTAACCAGTGGAACAACTTGCCTTCAGAAATCGTGGGTGCTCCATCACTGGATGTTTTTAAGAAGAGTCTAGACCAGGGGTGTCAAACTTGGGTTGTCACGGCTGTGTCACATGACATATCGGGACTTTTCTCCCTTCACTAAACCAGACGTGGGCATGGCCAGCACATGATGCATCCAGCCCGTGGGCCGGGACTTTGACAACCCTAGTTAGAGACAGTCACTTATCTGAAATTATATAGATCAGTGATGGCTAACGTTTTACTGTCGCGTGCGTGCCCACACCCATAATTCAATGCGCCCTGCCCCCTGTGCATGCACACATGACCCCCCCACGTGCAACCCCCGCTTTTGGCATGCGATGGTCCAGTGGGCCCAGTAGACCTGTTTTTCGCCCTCCACAGGCTCCAGAGGCTTTCTTGGAGCCTGGGGAGGGCGAAAACTGCCTCCCCCCCCCGGAGGCCCTCCGGAGACTGGAAACGACCCATTTCCCGACTTCTGGTGGGCCCAGAAGGCCTGAAAATCAGCTGGCTGGCACGCACATGAGCGCTGGAGCTGACCTAGGGCAATGCTCATGTGCCCATAGATATGGCTCCGCGTGCCACCTGTGGCACCTGTGCCAAAGGTTTGCCATCACGGATATAGGTTCTCCTACTTGAGCAGGGGGCTGGACTAGAAGACCTCCAAGGTCCCTTCCAGCTCATTCTATTCTAAGGAGGCAAATAGGAAGCATAGAAACTGCATGTGGCTAGTTGGCCCACCCATCCCTGCCCCAGTAAATGAACTTCTGCTCCATATCAAAACGGAGGGCAGCTACTTACCTAAAGAGGTTTTTAAAAAATCTACTTCCCCAGCCAAATGTACTTTGGTTGGCTCCTGGCAAGGGAGCTGCTGGAATCTAGCAAGGCAGGCTAGAATCTACATGAGACAACCTTTCCCCTGCATACTACAATTAACATACTTGAATTCACTTGCCTATAGCAATTACCTTTATAGATGCTAGGCGGTGATCAAATGATCTGTTCCCTTTAAAGAAAATAGGAAATGGTGAGAAAAATCATTTGGCAAATTGTCAGAGTCAAGCACCCTGCTTCTCAGATAATTAACGTGCAAAGGACAATTAAGGCCTGTGAGTTTTAAAAAAAGGATTCTTCTCAGCACTGCTTGCAAGTGTTGACTTTGTCACTTAAAAAAAAAAAGCTGTCTAGAATGTTGTAGATTCTTAAAGGACAATTGTTTGGCTTTTAACCTATTTACTGCTTCACTCTCTCCACCAACAGTTTTATGGTCTGAAAAGAAGCTTCCTTGAAGAAATCGGAAAGTCTGGTCTTCACTGCTCATATCTAAAATACCTTGGGCTAAAATCTTTTATTCTGTAGCAACTCATGCAGTTAAGCAGGCTTTAATGCAAATCAGCTAATAATACCTTCCCTCCACAGGAGACATATTTTAAGTTTAATTTTGCAGGAATTTATTTAAGTACACTTTGAACCTTTAAAAAAAAACAATTTCCTCATGTATATGATAAACTCCTGCCGTCTTAGCTTTTCCATGTTTATTTCTACAATTTATTGTCTGCCTTTCTACCCAAGGGATGGGTTGTCTTTCGCTGGCTGAGGGTTACAAACGTTTTTTTCTTTTTATTGGGGAAATGGTAAAAACACAGCTGGTTGAATATATATATATTAAAAAAAGGCAGGGCCAAGTGAGAAAAATGAATAGAAAAATTTAAAAAATCCTACAACCAACGACAGTTAAACATGAATCACTGCAGCAGGCTTTTCTCTTTTAACAGATACCCCAGCGCTTTTCGGTAATTAGACAAGTTGTTCCAGTGGTATAATTGGGTGTTGGGGGACTCTGTGGACCTTCGGGAGATGGCTCCAGAAAGTATCCAGCCATCAGAGCAGTGCGATTTGAAATATTTGACCCAATTAATCCTTTTCCTGTCTCAAATAACGTCATTACCACCATATCACTATCCCCACAAAACCCAGTCTTTTACATAAGTGTCTCAGCAACAGCAGCAGTTTCAAACCAGCTCACAAACATTTTAAAAAATTGCTATTGATATGTTCAAATTACCTCAGGTTAAGAACCATTGCCTTAGACCAGGGGTGTCAAACTCAATTTCATTAAGGGCCACATCAGGGTTGTGTTTGACCTCAGGGGGACCACGGGAGGATGAGCATGGCCAGCTCGACGTCATTCATCAAGGCTCCATTTTCGGCTGTGATGGTCAGCAAAAACGAAGCTCAGGAGGGCCACATGTGGCCCGCCCGGGCTCCGTTTTCACTGGCAGAGGACTGCAGGAGGCCATCACAGCAAAAACAGAGCCTGGGAGGGCCGCGTACGGCCCCCCCCGACCTCTGTTTTCACTGGCAGAGGCATCGTGCGCCAGTCCTTCACTGTTTTCAGGGTGGCCCCACAAGCCAGATCTAAGCACCCCACGGGACCGATCTGGCCTGCGGGCCTTGAGTTTGACACCTTTGCCTTAGACCATTGCTTGCCATTCCTGTTATACAAAATTCAAGGCAGCTCTTAAGGAGCAAACAAGTAAGGTACAAGAAAAGGAGAATCAAAATACAAATAGCAAAACACTAAAAACAAGGAACCAATGAGGGGGGCACTAATCCACCTGACCACTAGATGGCAGCAAGGAGTTCACATTTACTGTATCACTTTGGTTTTTAAATCAATTGTCTAAATGGACAATTGTAAGAGGAAGAAATTACTGAGGACCCACTTCTACCCTTAAGCTATTGCCTGAGTGGTTAATAGGAGTTCTATTACTACAAACAATCTTCCTCCTAAGGCAAACAAAGATGACTATTGTTTCAGAACAAGTGAAAGAATGGGTAGTTGTTGTTTAATCTTGCCTGCAATTTATCGTTGGCTGTTCTGATGTACATCCCACTAACTATCTGAGGCTTCTACCTCTGGGAGCTCTTTCTGCCAACCCCATATTATTCTGAACAAGGGCACGCATTGTGTATTGTTATGATTGTAAAACACCACCTGCAGCCTATTTATCAGTTGGCAATCCGCCACTTATGTAGGATCAGGAGTTTTCCACTGAACTCTGTATGCAGCTGTAACTAACACACCAAAATAAACTACTCCCACCAAAGCGATTCTTGACAAGCATTTACATGCCCGTGCTTTATTTATTTTTTTCCTTTCCTGAAAGACAACCATTTGTAAATAAATAACTTGGTTTTCTGATACCTCTACTTCCTCCAGGGTTAATATGCTGCAGAAGTAATGCATTTACTATTACATTATTTATTTATTTTATCTTATTGTTTTATTATTTTATTGGCTGCCTATCTTATCACATTATTGCTACAAGTTTAGTTAATATTGAGGGCCCACATAATCTGTGAGGCCCTGAACCAAATCTGAGGCTGTGGGGTTCCTGTATTAATCCTAAAAAGTCTACTGTTTCTATTAGAAAACCAGACTACTCATTGTCCACTTAAAGAAATAGTTCCAGGAATATAAAGAATATAAATATAAAGAATATGTATCCTTTAAAAATAAATATTTCAACTTTATGGCACTAAAAATTAAGCAAGAGCTCAAAAACGTATTTTAGTAAAAAACAAACAAACAAATACAATAGTCAACATTCACACATGAGGTAATATTGTGTCATTGGTAGCCAGTTGCTGATTGTTATGTATTTATCAGAGAAAGTAGCATCCTCAGGATTTCTGCTCAAATACTAGAAAGTCTCCAAAGATAGCGGTTTCATTTTTTCCAGAACTCTTGAGAACATACAGAAAAAGAAACGTTAACAAAGAAAAAATTAACATTTTTACAGAAAGCTACTGGGAGATTTTTCAAACTAAGTTTCATTGTTTATAAAGCACTGTTGTTAAAGGACTGCTTTATTTGGAAAGTGTAGCGCTTGGTTTCTGTTTAGAAAGACCAAAAAAATTTTTATATTTCCCATGACCTATTTATCACGAAACCGAAGCTGTCATTTTTAGTCTTCAATTTTCAAAGCTCTGATTTTTAATACAGAATTGCCAAGCAATTGTAAATGGATTAAAACAGATTATTATGAATTCAGATATGCTAGAATTGTTATGCAAAAACAGGATTGTTATGCATAGTACATAGCTACTGTCAGATATATCCAGATGTTAGCTCAGTCCAAATTTCATCTTTTTTATTGCACATCCAACCATGCCTGAATATCCATATAAATACTCACAACATAGATTCACTGAATCAACAGTACTGTTTGGTTAATAATCCAGTGAAATGTTGGCAACTGTTGCACTCACATTAGTCACAAAAGTGCAACCACTACACACACATGAATACACACAGTAACACAATTATGAACACTATTTCATTATGCTGTGTTTTTAATGATTTTTTTCAATGCTAAGTAAGTATTCTATTAATGGATAATTTATAGAAGTTTTTTTTAATGTTCATGATAGGCCCTTTCACCTTTAAAACCCTTAAATTTATTTATTTATATACCTTGCCTGTAAACCTTGCCCATTAACAAATTAATGGAACTTGTTTCTATTATTTGAGTAACTCCTTCACATTGCAATTCAGCCTTTCAGTCTGAAGTGAAAAGAGCATTTCTTTATTCCAATATAAACAATATGGCTCAATTACTAGAAATATTAATAGATAGTATACACAGGGGCTTTTAAGTGCTAATTCATGAAATGACCCATCAACCTGCAAACAGGCTATGGGTGAGCCAAACAAGAGCAATGGCACTTCAGGACCATATCTTTAGAAAAATAATGTTAGGAATTCAACATAAAAGTGAAGGAATATATTTTTCTTATCTGCAAAAGACAAAATGTTACTGTTTGCAATGTGTTTATTCCCAACCAAAGAATGGATTAATTCAAACCACTAGATTATGCTATTTAATTTATGTGGTACACTGCGCAAAAGCAATCTCTTCAAATCAACTTACTAGATCTTATTACATAGTCCAGCCAGGAGGTAGAAAGGGACAGGAGGGCAGGAAAGACAGAGCCTTAATTTGTATATCTAGTGATTTCAGACCACATAATATTCTTAATCATACTGTGTTTCCCCCAAAATAAGACTGGGTCTTATATTAATTTTTGTTCCAAAAGATGCATTAGGGCTTATTTTCCAGTTAGGTCTAATTTTTGGGAAAATATGGCACTAAAGGCATCCATCTGGCTGACAATCTTAACTGGGCCTTATTTTGGGGGTAGGGTTTATATTATGAGCATCCTGGGGGAAAAACCATGCTTATTTTGCGGTTGGGTCTTATTTTGGGGAAAACACGCTATCTCATGAATTCTTAATTTAATTTCAAAAACTCTCAGCAACAACATATTCATTCTTCTGGCAAAAGTAATCATTTTCTTCCCTGGCAGTCTACTGTGTAAAAGAAAAGAGTAGGAAAGAGGGGGGGGGGGGGTATATGTAAAAAAAGAAAAGAAAAGGCAATTGGCCAATAAAGCAACTGAGAACCCCATCCCCACATGATTTCTCCTCTTCTAAATTCAGCTTCATTTACCTTTAGACTATGGCCTCCCAAAAGTTCAAGCGAAAATTAGGCCCTAACAGAAGAAGAAAGTCTGACCTCTTCTGTTTAAGTAATTCTGCCATGAATCCTGTCTTCGTGCTTCTAGTTTCATGGGCTACAATGATGCTTGCAGTTTTTACTTTAATAATTAGGAGAAAGCCAAAATCTCAAATAATTTTTTTATTATGGTCACTGACCAGCATAGATAGAACCAGCTAACTTTCTCCCGTCATTACTGGAAGGAAGAGACAAAAACAGACATCCTTTCATAACTCCTTGGGAGATGCTACTTGAGCAGCCTGGCTCATGCACAATCAATCAGAGAGTGGCAACCAACCTATTTCCACTATCCAAATCACTGTTCTAACGTATGAAGAGTTAGAACCCAGAATAAAATCAAACAGAAAATTCTCTAGTAAGATGAAACCTGACCCAATAAAAAAATTATATGGACCTAATGGTGAATGCATTACTTTTCATAATGAATCTGATGAAGAAAAATGATTGGGAATTGCCCTGTCTTTATTTTATGGAGAACAGATGTTTGACATATTATGGGAGCAAGAAACACTGGGAATGTATATATTCAGATACAATCAAAATTTCTTAGAGATGTCTGCTTTAAAGCAACAGACATGCTTCTCTTTCCTGTTGGGTTCCACCAAGCAAGGGCTTTTTAAATTTCATCTAAGGCTAGAAATATGTCAGAGATGGAAAATCAATCACTAGATGTTTCATTATCTCATAATTCCTTGGCATAATCCAAAAACTCCTCCACAGTGGATCTAATCACCATGGTGACCTCCACATTCATGCTACCTGGAGTTATTGTCCAATACACTCCTTGTTTTTCTTCTGTAATAAAATGGAGAAACCACAAACTTTTGAAAGTTACTTACTCCACAGTACTCATCATTGCTGAAGATCTGGGGAGGCAACGGGTTGCCTTGTGCAGGCAGCTTGTCTTGAGGAATATTTTTATACATCCACCGCCTTTGCTCCTCTGACATGGTGATATCCACTTCTTCAAAGTCAATCTTGTTGGCTTCCAGAAATCGCACAATGTCTTGTTGCCTCTTCTTTATCTGGAAAAAGGAAAGGCAGAACTGAGAGGTAATCGTTTGTTGCTCAGGCCAACTGTGCAAGTCAATCATGGCAAAGTTTCTACAGTATGCAAAAAATCTATAAGAGGTTTTCGGTCAGCAATAATGTAGATAATGTCTTTTCTTGATCAGAAAAAGTCAATTTACCCATCTGAGCAAGTTCCATCATCTTCACCAACCATTCCTCCATGGTATGGAGCATGATATATGCATGGTACCAAATTTTTATATCTTTGTGCATACAATAATCTCACTGAAGTTATTATGCACAGAAACAATTGAATGTCCATACATTCAAAAAGAAAAACCCCTGCTCTCAATTTTATATTAATGTCCTGATCCTCCAAATCAGTGTGTTTTAATCCAAAATGTTCCAGTTTCTTCACATGTCCACAAAACATGGTGAAATATCCATTCTTATTCACATTTTCAATATAAATTGTATTAAGTGTCCTTATACATTCTAGACAATTTTTATAGACACTGTATAAAAATTCTCAGCTTTATAGGGGATGCAGTAGCACAGAGGCTTAATGACATTGGAACTGCTGACCAGAAATGGTCTGCACTCTGGCAGTTTGAGCCCAGGTCCATGAGACCGAGTGAGTTCCCGTCACTCGATCACTAGATCCTGCCCACCCAGAAGTTTGAAAGCAGGCAATATTGCAAGTAGATATATTGGGGGGGACTTTGCTATGTTCATATGTGCAAAATGTAGAAGCTGGCATTGGACCTGGCCAGATGCGAGGCATCATGATCTGAGGCGAAGCAAGACCAGTGGAGGCGCTTGGAAGAGCCAGCAACCCATGCACCACTACCTAATTCACAGGTGTCAAACTCGATTGCGTCATATGATGTGTCATGACATATCATGATGTTTTTTGCCTTTGAGGAGCTGGGATGGGCGTGGCCTGCATGTGATGCATCCAGCCCATGGGCAGCCAGTTTGGCAGGGCTGAGCTAATTGGTAGAAAGCTAATTTGCCCCCACAGCGCACCAAGGACAGATGTGCAAGCCCCAAATGGAATGAACTAGCAATCTAGGCTGTTAGGACTGCAACCTAGTAGGCTAGCATTTATAGATTTCCCTAACATTGTATGCCATACGCTAAATAATAAATCTCAATTTTATAACATAATGTAAATTTCAGTCCTTTTAGCTACAAATGTTCCCATTGTTCCATCTGTATATTACAACCAAAAGTTTTATCCCACTTTATCATACATTCTTTCACTTGTTCCTCTTTGTAATTTCAAATTTCAAAAAAAGCTTACACATTTTAACAATTGCATGTTCATTTGCACATAATTCTTTTTTGTGCAGTGTCCTCAGGGATTTTAGGAGGTGAAATGAGGTCTTAACAATTGTAACTTTAAGGGTCATTTTTCACTTCTCAATCCCTATTCAAATTCCTAGTCAGAAAGAAGGGCCAAATAATTAACCCAGTTCACTCTGGGAATCCCAAAAGGATACTGATGTAGACCCTAAACTACACATGCCTATTTGCACCCATTTTTAAAATTCTATTTCCGCTATGTTAGCATTTTACACCAACATTCTGGAAAATCACATTCTCCAGATAGGAAAGGGCTGAATGGATAAGAATTCAGAGATAGCATGGCCCTTTTAAAGTTTCCAAATAAGGTGTATTTTTTAAAAAAGAAAACTTATATTCAGGAAAGAAACATAATAAAACAACAGACAATGAAGCTATTTCTCCAACACATAATTTACTCAGTGGGATATACAGTGGACTAAACAACAATGCCTATTATGAAAGCTTTACTAAGGACCTCCAAAAGGGGGGGGAGAGGGGTTCAGTAGCACTTTGCTATAGCAACCGCTTCAATATGAACATCTCAGGAGAGAGTCTTGATTTCCCAGGGCAGATGTTCAAAGATACTACAGAGGCTAGTTGGGAAGATGCATTACAATGTGCTCTACAGTTTTTGTTTTTAAAAAGCAACTGATGAGACTAATTTGCTAACTGAAGTACGGTGTCTACAGCTGACACACATAATCCAGACAAATTATTCATCTTTGAAACAGGGATCCCACCAAAAAGCTCAATGTCTGGAGGAAATAACTCAATTCTAGATGGTCCAAACTGGACCTACACACCATTCCTGCTTCTTCAGAAAGAGGAAGGAAGATCTTCTATGGCTATTTTAACCCTTGATACTACTTTAGTTTTCTTACCCTTGTCTTGACAAAAAGCACTTTTCTTTTTATAATTCATAAAGAATATGCTTTCAGATTACCCACAGGAAGGAACAATGTTGTTGGAAGTGAACAACATCAGTTCTAGTCAACAAGACTAATAGTTAGGAACAATGAAATCTAATAACATCTGGAAGGCCACATTTCATTGGCTGTGCTCCAGTGGTGAAATCCAATTTTTTTTACTACCGGTTCTGTGGCTGTGGCTTGGTGGGCGTGGCAGAAGGATACTGCAAAATCTCCATTCCCACCCCACTCCAGGGTAAGGATACTGAAAAATCCCTATTCCCTCCCCACTCCTGAGGGAAGGATATTGCAAAATCTCCATTCCCACCTCACTCTGAGGTCAGCCAGAGGTGGTATTTGCTGGTTCTCTGAACTACTCAAAATTTCTGCTACCAGTTCTTCAGAACCTGTAAGAACCTGCTGGATTTCACCCCTGCTCTGCTCCCCCCTCCACTGAAAAGGCTAGTAAGACACAAAGTGATTCATTAAAAAACAATTTAAAAATACAGTATACCACATAGGCCAAGAATTTTAGGTTCCAAAATAACCCCAAAAGATTAAGTTTAGACATCAAATTAAAGTAAACATGCTAAAGTAGCACATTTTATTAATTTCTGAGTAAACAAAGCAAAACAAAAACAAACCAAGTCTCCTTATTTATGTAAAGAAATGTATTTTTTTTTCATTACTAGCAACTAATTATTGGTAAAAATTAGTTTGTAATGCTACAGATGTTTAGATCCAGCTCAACTGTCTCAAAAATACTCTGCAGAAGAAAATGCCTTTCTCAATTCCCGGTATTTTATTAGACTGTATCCAGAATGTGCTGTTGGATTATTTCAAATTATTCATTTTATTAAACATTCTACTTTTTCAAGACAACATATTATAACTAAACAAGTGGAATTTTTCCATGACTAATTTTGCAATTCTATCCAATGAACTTTGGGCAATCAAGAAAATTTGCAGAGAAGAAAAACTTTTGTTGTCTAGTTTTCATTTCATTGTACTAACAAGTGGGGGGGGGGGAGAGATCATGTTATATTACATATATTCCAATAATGGGAGGTGGAATTCTCCATATGGTTCCCCCGCTACTAGGTCTGTACAATCCTTCAAAACAGATGCTTTAGAAAAGTGCATACAAAGCACATCATTTTGAACCAATCAAACCATCATATCTTTTCAGTGAGAACAAATAACCAGTGGAACAGCTTGCCTTCAGATGTTGTGGGTGCTTCATCACTGGAAGGTTTTAAGAAAAGACTGGACAGCCACCTGTCTGAAATGGTATAGGGCAGTGATGTTTAACCTTTTGGGCACTGAGTGCTGAAACTGGAGTGTGTGTGCCGGAACCTGGAAGAGAGCAGCTGGCCAGTGCGCATGCATGCGGCAGCCAGATGCTCTTCCGGGTTCTGGCGCGCACATGCGCGTCAGCCAGCGAAGCCCAGCTGGCCGGTGCACATGTGCGCGCCAGAACCCAAAAGAGAGCAGCTGGCTGGTGCACATGCGCATGCCGGAACCTGGAAGAGCAACTGGCAATGGCGCATGTGCCCACAGAGAGGGCTTTGTGTGCCACCTCTGGCACGCGGGCCATAGGTTCGCCATCACAGGTATAGAGTCTCTTGCTTGAGCAGGGAATTGGACTAGACCTCAGAAGTCCTTTCCAGCTCTATTCTGATTGTTTTTTTGACCCAGCTGTTCAGTTAATCCTATTTCCACAGGCACATACATTCACAGGCACTTTGTTTCACTGTATCCTAATACAAAGCAAAATAGCCATAGATGCACGCGGAGGCAGAGACCGCCAGGAGCAACCTCTGAACAACCACGCAAGGCTGAAAGGAGGACCAGCTGCTTTAAGTGCTTAAAAAGAAGGGCAACCTCTAATGTTGTAAATCATTCTTTCAAAGAATTTGCAGGTCTCTGTAGATTAACGGTGCCGAGTAACTGAGAAAAGGGGGGACGCAAAAGAACTAAAAAGAAAAAGTGGGCATTAATCTGTCAAAACCAGGTTATGATGCACTTACCACAAGGCAAAATCACTGTACTGCATATTTTACAAAACTGTTCTAAATGCTAGCAGTTTATAGACAGCTTAGGAACACTTTGTTGGTGGCGAGGTGTAACCTGATTGACAAACAGGTAACCTGAGGATATTTAATAGAGGGTTAGAAAACTGAATAGCCAAAAGCTAAGAAGACAGTATCCAGACCAAATAGTACAGATTCTAACTCCACATGTAAGCACTATGCTAACATAGTTTGTTTTAATTATTTTTTCCCATAAGTCACAATGACTGAGCTCATATATAAGATACAACCATAAATCATGTTTTACAAATCACAATATAAAATTTGCAAAATGTGTGAAGCTGGAACGAAAGAAATCACACTTTGCTGTTCAGTATTCGATGAATCTAGAAATTAAGCTGAATAAGGCAGCCAAGCATTTGAGACTTGCAAATTTTGCTCGCCTGTTTGCACAAATTTTAATGGTAAAAAAAATAAAAGACTACCTTAAAACCCTCAGTTCAAGATTTCTCATATGTAAGATTGAAAGACTTTTGCTTTAAAAGTACATATCTGACTTCATGCTCTGGAGATTAATGGACTGCCTGCAGAGAATACTTTAGTAAAATTTACGGAGCTGCTGAAAACGACTATTTTCTGTTGGCATCTTGCATCCTTGTTTAAAAAGAACAATTAGCTCAGCAACCGGTAGAATGCACAGAACAGAATTTCTGCATGCTGCTCTTTTTTTTTTCCCTAAGAGCTAAATCTGGAGCACAATCAGCAGATGGATGACAAGAGTCGGGTAAGCAAACACCAATATTATTAAAGCAGTTTAAAATGACTCAAAATGTAAATCAGCCAGTCAGGGACTGGGAAAATAAGACCAAAAACATGCCAGCTGTTGCTCCACAGAAGGGTCTTGAGTTCTGGCTTAGAATTTTGAAATATTCTTTGATTAAGCAAAGCATATCTGAATTCTAGGACAGGGATTAAGAATGCTTTTGGGGAACAGCATATTTATGCTGTGTGATCAGAAACCAGAAAAAATATTCAAAATATATATCCTATTTTTTGGAGTATAAGACGCATTTCTCTCTCCCCACCCCCCAAAAGTGGGTGAAAATTTCAGTGCGTCTTATAGATAGAATACGGGTCCATTTTTGGGCTCTTGAATCCTCCACGAGTCACATTTTCGCCCTTCCTGGCCCCCAGAAGCACTCTGCAGTGCTCCGCACAGCCCTTTTCTCAAAAACAGGTCCGTTTTTGGGCTCCCGAACCCTCCGTACATCACGTTTTTGCCCTCCCCAGCGCCAAGAAGCACTCTGCAGGCCAAAAATGTGTCCATTTTTGGCAACAACGGGATGTGCAGAGGGTTTAGGCGGCCAAAAATGGGCCTGATTGTGGCCTGCAAAGTGCTTCTGGGGGCCGGGGAGGATGAAAATGTGACACGTGGAGGCCAAAAACTATTTTTTTTCTTGTTTTCTTCCTCTAAATCTAGGTGCATCTTATAGTCCGAAAAATACGGTAGTTTTCTATACTGAATATTTTGTAAACCACACATCTGATCAAATCTCTATATCATATTTCAACAAACTGAGAGCCAGTTTGGTATTAGTTAAGATGCTGGGCTGGGAATCAAGAGACTGAATTCTATGCCTCCGTTAGGCATAAAAACCAGTGAGGTGACTGACTGAGATACATTCTTTCAGTCCAGCCCACCTCACAAGGTTGTTGTTGTTGTGGTGAAAATAGGAGGTAGGAGCATTAGGTATGTTTTCTAAGGTTCCTTAAAAATATTTCTAAACATATATTTGATCCCCTTGTTTCTGATGGTACAAATTGTACTATATCTGTCCCCATCTCCTCAATGAATGGCAGCATGTAATGAAATCATCTACATAGAGATAGAAAAACCTTAAGTCAGTGGTTCTCAACCTGTGGGTCGGGACCCCTTTGGGGGTCGAACGACCCTTTCACAGGGGTCGCCTAAGACCATTGGAAAACACATATTTTCAATGGTCTTAGGAATAATTTTATGGTTGGGGGTCACCACAACATGAGGAACTGTATTAAAGGGTCATGGCATTAGGAAGATTGAGACCCACTGCCTTAAGTGATTAGCGACCAAAGTAAAGTGGTCATACAAGATGTATCTATATATGACTCACACAAGAGCTATCTATATATTACTAAAGCTCTTTTTTGTCAAGACCTTTAATTGGGTGAAATGGTGCATCCTAGGGCAATAATTTTTGAACCAAGGTACCTCAAATGGGTTTACAGAATGTCTCCAAAAACTGGGACCCATGACTTCTGTGGGATTAAATTTGGGGAAGCTGTGACTGCCTCAGTGCTGCTGGTTGCTACTGTGCTGCTGCTGTGGTTGTGTAATCTTCATTTTCAACATTCTGTGACAGTTTACCAGCAAGCCTTGTAATCCCTCACTTTCTCCACCAACCAGGAGAGAGGAGGGGAGGGGAAGATTTCCAATGCTCCCTGCCAGATTCCCACAAAGAAAGTCAATGGGGAAGCTAGCAGGAAAACCACTTCTTCTATCACTGCTTTTTTGGCCAACATTGATTATTCCGTTTCTGTTTAGGTAAGGAAATACCTTTGAAACAATGGGGCATTGATTGTCTACTTTTATACAAAGTTGTCTCATCCTGTATATTGTTCATTCTGAAGAGTGCTTTACATTCAATATAATAAGGTAGCAATTGAAATCAAGGATGAAAGACTTAAGATTAAAGTCCTGCATTTTACTAGTATTATCAGAGTCCATTATTCCTAAAAATACTGAATTTCTGAAGTTGCTGGCAACTTCTATCATTCATTAAAAATGAATTTCTGCTATAATCCTCAATTCACTTATGTGGAAGAAAGGTCCCTGAATAATGTAGAGTATTTCTAAATTTAAAAAAAAATCCCAGGAGGGCAACCATATTAATCCACAGAAGGAAAAAATACATTTTGTAGCCTATTACAAATTTTAAAAAATGGTAGAAACATTCACACACCTAGAGTCCATTCTATCTGATGTGCAAAAATAAGCTATAGTAAAAGATGTTGGCTTTCAATTTAATTGAAAAGCTTCTCCTTGTTTTTACTCAGTAAACATAGTACCTCACCTTTGTAATAAAATATAAAAGAGATTCCACGAGCATGACATGTTCATTTATTTATATATTATCCATAATAACATTGTACTGGAGTCATAAGAAAGAAATGAGGGTTAAGGGAAATGAAGCACCTCTGTTAAGTGAAGAGCACTCTCAATTCAGTAATTTCAAATGTCTGTTGAGGAAGTATAGCTTATTTTTTATACAAATTATCACAATACTTCATCAAGTTATTTCTGAAAATTGTTTCACTTCTACCTTGAGGAATATACAGTGGTACCTCAGTAGCCATCATTGGTTCCAGGAGGCATGATGAGTAGCAAACAATTTTTTACCATTAGTAAAAAATTCCACGCTCACATGGAATTTTCCATGCTCACCCCATTTCTAAGAGGTCTGTAAGGGTCGTGCATAAGCGCAGCAACATGCCTACCATCCCTGTCCTAAAGGGGTAAAGGTTCCCCTCGCACATATGTGCTAGTCGTTCCTGACTCTAGGGGGCGGTGCTCATCTCTGTTTCAAAGCCGAAGAGCCAGCGCTGTCCAAAGACGTCTCCGTGGTCATGTGGCCGACATGACTAAATGCCGAAGGCACACAGAACACTGTTACCTTCCCACCAAAGGTGGTCCCTATTTTTCTACTTGCATTTTTTAACGTGCTTTCGAACTGCTAGGTTGGCAGAAGCTGGGTCAAGTAACACAGGAGCTCACCCCATTACACGGCACTAGGGATTCGAACCACTGAACTGCCAACCTTTCAATCGACAAGCTCAGCGTCTTAGCCCCTGAGCCACCGCATCCCATCCCTGTCCTAATGAATGTCCTAATGAATTATTGAATGTCCTAATGTCCCCATTTATTCGTATCCATTTCATTTATTCATAATCAAGTTTATACTTATATCTGTAATCTTATATATGATTCACAAAATAAATAAATAAATAAAACAAACCCTCCCCTCTCCCGCCCCCCCTCCGCCAGTCCGCCAAGCCAGAAAAGTTGGGACTCGCTGGTCTACATTATGGTTGTTGCACTATTACTGCTGCAGAATTGCCAGTAGCACTTCTCAGACCTATTGATTATTGAGAAAGGAACAGTGGTGTTGACAGTGCTTAAGGCCACACCACTTTTCACAGGATACCGACTAGAAAAAAATATTCTAGCATTAAGTTTATGTATACTGTATACACCAACCCTTTGCTTTGAGCAAGAGAATAATTTGCCTATTTTAGTAGTTCAAGCATTCAATTACAGATATGGCACCCAGGAAATGAGTAATAAACTTTAAGGGAAGGAAGGATTTCCTGACTTGCACAAGGCAAATAGGCACAGAGCCAAATATAAACAGTACAACTTGATGTATGCCTGCTCAAATATAAGCTCTGCTAAGCCTAGTGAGACTTAGTAGAAAATCCCAGGTTTTTTTAATTTGAGACAGGGACAGCATCTTCAGTTTCGTGGTTATTTAATCATTGTTTTTAAATATGTGACACAGATTAAACGTTTTGATGATGTATTACTATAAACCACTTGCTAAAAATAGACGGACAGTTCTACTACGAGAGAGGCTTTTATTGTGAATGTTCAGTGATTGCTCATTATACAGGTTCTAAAAAGATCTAAGCGTTTACTCAGCAGGCTCCTGAAATGGATAAATAGTCATTATTGGTTGTTAACATGCAGCTACCTAGCATGATACATACTTTGTGCCAAACCACACTGTACTTCAGCATTTATTACATGAATGGACGGAACGCAAATATCACACACAGCTATCAGATCTATCAAAAACTGCAGAGACCGTAGAGGCTGCATACGTGTGTTTTATAGAAGATAAAGTTCAGTATCCTCAACACTGAAGGAAAAGCAGTTATGGGTGTAGAAAATCTCCTTCAATGACTTTCATAAGAAGCCCATGCAGGTCCATATTTATGCTTACCTTGACAAGAATATATAACTCAACAGAGTTCTCTAGAGATAGCAAAATTAGTTACAGCAGCAGAAAGTCTAGGGATTATAAACTACCTGTACAATAAGCCTAAGAGCCTTTCCTAACTTGGTGCTCATTAGTTTTCAAACTGCACAACACCTGCAGGAAGGAAGGCCAGAGATGGCTATCTCTGTTATTACTGTACAAAAGACAGAAAACTTCAAAGGGTTAATGCGGCGGGTTCACTTTGTTCACATTATCATATATATAGACACCAATCCTACATTCTTTGAGCAACAATCCTTACAGTGCCAAAGTATCACCGTGTCTGTGTAAAAGGGAAATTATCTAAAGACTAAAAGTATCTTGAGAGAGAAACAGAAGGACTGAGAAAAAAGATAGTATTAGTGGGGACCACTCAAAAAACATTTTTAAAAAAATAGTGGATATGCCAACCACATGTAGCTGAAATTTTAAGCACATTTACAGAGGCAGCTTAATTACTTAAACAGCACATGGTGCGAACCAAAAATGTTTATTTTCAAAGAGCTGTGGGTGTTGGTTTAGTATGTGCCTTCTAATCATTTTAGTGTAAATCCTCTCACCTTCCTTCAATAGATTAGAGTTTAATATCAAGATCTTAGCAAGGCTTAAATTTGACTTGCATCAGAAATACAACTTCTTGAGTTTTTGTGTGGATTGAAAAATGCTATTGAAGCAGCAATTTTATAGTGAATTTAATGTGTTTACAAACTCAACTTATGTGCATATAATTACAAGCTCTGTTATGAGCTCAGATGAGCTCTGGCATGTTGATGGCGAGTGGATTGTTTATCGTTGGGTATTGGAAGATAGGTGGGGTAGGTTTTGTATTTTAATCCTGTACATTGCCCAGTCACTTATGTGAGATGGACAGGAATATAAATCATATTAAATGCATAAGGGCTTCTGATGCACCTACCAGTCCCATTTCTACACATGGACTCCTTTTTCAAAAAATACAGTGTTATTCATTATTAGTCATAGATTATTAATTATTAATTACTTCATTTTAAAACCGGGGACACTCCGATTTTTTGGAAAGGGTAACAAGGACGGTAAACGCTTTTGATGTATACTTATTCTCTTTCACCCTTTCATATTAGCAACTTAAAGGAAATGGGCCAGTAAACAACATTATTAGTAAATTACAACATGCATATTTTCCAGCCCGCCCAAACCCAAAGATTCTGCAACCGAGAGGCTGCCGATAGGACCGCTCGCCTCGACTCTCTCTCTCTCTCTCTCTCCCAGGAAAAAAGGCTGTTATTAGCCACGAAAAACAACTACGCCGCTTTCCACGGACTTGGTTGCCCACGGTAGAAATCTCTCTCTCTCTGCTCCGCCGGTTCCCTACCGAAAGATTTCGCGCGCGTTTTGCTTTCTGTCGGGTCGCGATTTCGACAGCCTCGGTGCATAGATGCTCCCGGGGGAGTTGGGATGGGGGTCTGTCGAAAGCATAGCCTTCCTTCCCTAACCTCGCGTCCCGAGTGGGATGGATAACTCTCCTACCATCGTCCAGCCACATGGGTCGTGCGGGACTAAGGCGTGATGGGAGTTGTAGTCCGGCCCAACATATTTGGGGACACCAAGAGGCAGGGGCGATGAATGAATTCCCTCGCCTGGTCGTTGGGACTTTCACGCTCCCCAGCCTCCCTTTTCCACTCACCGCCACGGAACAAGAGGAAGACGCGACGAAAACCCGAATGACCATCTTCCCTTCTTTCCTCCCTCCCTACATGCGCTTCAAGGCAGCTCCCTCTGCCAAAGTCTAGAAGCTGCGAGCCTTCCGCGCCTCCGTGTCGCGCCGCTTCGCCTAGACTAGAGTCTGCCTAGCCAGCGCCTAGCCTGCCTCGCTCCTCTAAGCCCTTCCGCCCTACGAGCCCGCGATCGCAGGGCGCGCCGCAGATAAGCAGGGCTGCGAGTGACTCCGAGATGCGGCAGGAATCCGAAGATAAGAGGAGGAGGGGAGGGGGGGGGGAGGATGCAAGGTGCAGAGATGTCTGGGAAATGTAGTTTTACGGGCCCTGGCATAAACCGAAGCTGTCCGAATCCAAGTGAGGAATCCTTCCCTTTCTCTTCCCTTTGAGAGAAGGGCGATGTGCAAATAAATAAGGGAGGGCACATACCATCACTTCGTTATTGGGAAAGATAACAAAATCATCTCAATGACAAACCAGTGGAATAAAGAATGTATCAGTTGAACTGAGAACAGTAGGATAAAGAATTGACAAGTATGCAGCTATTTCACTGACCTCCTTATTTATTTATTTATTTATTTATTTATTTATTTATTTATTTATTTATTTATTTTATTTATTTATTTATTTATATTTATATGCTGCCCTTCTCCTGAGACTCAGGGCGGCTTACAATGCGTTAAGCAATAGCCTTCATACTTTTGTATATTTATACAAAGTCAGCTTATTGCCCCCACAATCTGGGTCCTCATTTTACCCACCTTAGAAAGGATGGAAGGCTGAGTCAACCTTGAGCCTGGTGAGATTAGAACTCGCAGTAATTGCAGGCAGCTGGATGTTAAATGCTGCCTTAATAGGAGGCATTAGCCTGCTACGCCACTCAGGCATCCTTAACAGATGTTTATGGAAAGATGATATGCAAAGAAGGGATGGGGGGGAGGGGTAACCAATGCAAAGACAAAAGCCATTAAGTGGTTGTGCATTTTCTGTAAATTCTTACAACCTAACATTAAATAATAAACCAATAAACCCGTGATGGCGAACCTATGGTACGGGTGCCACAGGTGGCATGTGGAGCCATATTGGTGGGCACACGAGTGTTGCCTTAGCTCAGCTCCAGTGTGCATGCGCACACCAGCCAACTGATTTTCAGGCCTTCCGGTCCCACCGGAAATCGGGAAACTAGCTATTTCTGGCCTCCGGAAGGCCTCGGGGGGGATGGGGAAGGCTGTTTTTGCCCTCCCCAGGCTCCTAGAAAGCCTCTGGAGCCTGGGGAGGGGGGAAAACGGACCTACCGGGCCCACTGGGCCATCACGTGCCAAAAGCAGGGGGATGTGTGGGGGGTCACATGCACATGCACAGGAGGACGGGGCGCATTGAATTATGGATGTGGGCACGCACCCGCGACCCCCATGCTCCCCCCACTTTTGGCACGTGACAGCAAAAAGGTTAGCCATCACTGCAATAAACCAATCCATCACCCTCCACTTAGAGACAAACAACCTGCTATCTAACAAGCAGTCTGGTTTTAGAAAAAAATTGTCCTGTAATCTGCAACTCCTACACTGTAGAAACATTTGGACCACACATCTTGACCAGGGTAAAGCAATAGAGGCAATTTACTTAGACTTCTGTAAAGCCTTTGACTCAGTGGTTCACGACAAATTACTGTTGAAACTAAGTTCTTACGGCATCTCCGGATCCCTGCACAAGTGGATAGCCATGTTCCTGTCCAACAGGCAACAAATAGTCAAAATAGGGAGGCCCCAATCAAATCCGGCACCTATTAACAGCGGTGTCCCCCAAGGCAGCATTTTAGGACCCACACTCTTTCTGCTTTAGATCAATGACCTATGTGATCATATTAAAAGCAGCTGTGTCCTCTTCGCTGATGGCATAAAATTATTTAACACCACTGACAATGCTGCTGCCCTACAAAGCAACATTGACTATGTGTCATACATTTGGCAACTCCAAATCTCAACTAATAAATGCTCTGTCCTGCACATTGGCAAACCCCCCCCCCCACCAAATACAAGTTGGGCAGAAATGATCTCGTAGACGACCCCCTCTTTGTCAAGGACCTAGGAGTACTCATCTCAAACGATCTAAGTCCCAGAGCTCACTGTAACAGCATTGCCAAAAAGGTATTAAGAATTGTTAACCTAATCTTGTGACGCTTCTTCTCTGGTAACATTGAATTGCCAACGAGGGCATACAAAACCTTTGCCAGACCAATTCTTGAATACAGCTCATCCGCCTGAAATCCACACTGTATTTCGGACATTAACATGATTGAGCAGGTCCAGAGGTATTTCACGAGAAGAGTACTCCACTCCTCTACTCACAATAGAATCCCTTATGCCACTGGACTTGAAATTCTGGGCTTGGACAATCTGGAACTGCACCGCCTGCGGTCCGATCTAAGCATAGTATACAAAATTGTCTGCTAAAACATCTTACTTGTCAACAACTTCTTCAGCTTCAACCACAATAATACATGGGCAAACAATCAATACAAACTCAAGGTAAACCGCTCCAAACTCGATTGCAGAAAATACGACTTCAGCAACAGAATGGTCAAAGTCTGGAATGCTCTACCCGACTCTGTTGTTAGAGCTTCAAACCCTCACAGCTTCAACCTTAAACTGTCTACCATGGACCTCACCCCATTCCTAAGAGGTCCATAAAGAGAGCGTGCCTAAGCGCACCAGTGTGCCTACCGTCCTTGTCTTACTATCCCCATTTATCTGTACTTACTTCTTCTGTTTATGTTTATGTTTATACCTATACCTACTATCTTGTACATGTTTGACCAACAAAATAAATAAAAATAAAATAAAACATTGTATGAAGGATGCAATTTCCCTATTTTAAAACCTTGCCTAGAAGAATCCAAAGCAAGACAGAGTTCATTTATTTGCACCCTACCATTATTATTTTTATAACTAACTCAAGGTGGTGACATATATGATACACCTTCCTCCTATTTTCCACATAACAACTACCCTGTGAGGTCATGTGGGCTGAGACAGAGTGACTGGCCCAGCTGGCTTTCATGGCTAAGGAAGGATTAGTTGATGGGTTAGTATGTGTTATATGCAGCTGTACAAGAACTAAGAAAGTTTGCTTTGAAAGTGGAAATTCTTGATCTTTAACACAGATATACCCTTGATTCACATTACAAGTCAGACTAATCCATCCCTTTGGCTATAATTTGTATTTGGCTCCTAATTCAGGTTAATGTACTAATGTTTCCATTAGTGGCTCTTTCCTTTCACGCTTATCAGATCCTTCCTCTTGATCTTTTGCTTTTGAGTCAAAGATGGTGCTTGCCTTTTTATTTATTGTCTCTATTCCTTTGGGGCTATTTTAATTTAGATTTAGGAATTTGTACCTTTGCTTTTCTTTGTTACTTGGAGTTGGAAGCCCAAGACCTGACAGTTAACATGAAATATCTTGATTGCCGTTTGTGACCCCCTTTAATACATTAGTCCTGCCAATTTTCTAGCTCCACTTGTTTGCTGATCTAGGGCTTATAATTTTATATATGTGCTTTTTCAAAATATGCAGCACAAATTATATTTCATCTAGTTTAATCAGTGGTGGGTTGCTACTGGTTCTCCCTGGTTCTTGCGAACCAGTAGTGGAAATTTTGAGTAGTTCGGAGAACCGGTAAATACTACCTCTCCCTGGTCCCGCCTCCAATCTATTTGCTGCCTCCCGAGTCTCAGCTGATCGGCTAGAAGGAAAAAATCAGGGCTCACTTGACAAAGAAGAGGGAAAAAAAACAAGACAGCTTTAAACTGAGAAGCCAAGAAGCCTCCCAACTGATCGGCTAGAACCAATCCGCTCCTTGTAAACCGCTTGGTGGTGGTAGATTGGCAATTGAGGCCAAGCTGCCTGAAAGCGGCTTCCGATGCTCTCAGTGGTGGCAGAGCGGCAAAAAACTGCTTAAAATCTTGCTGCAGCACTTCAAAGGGCCGCCCTACAGCTGATCAGCGGTAAAAGGCAGTATGGTGGTAGACCAGTGTGCTTCAAAAACAAATGGGTAGACCGGTGCACTCCAAAAATAAATAGGTAGACCGGAACACTCCAAAAACAAATGGGAAGACTGGTATGCTCCAACCGGTATGGCTGTAGAGACCGGTATGGCTCTGCAAGCAGTTAAAAGCTGATAGACCAGTACCTCTGCTAAATCCTAAAGAATTGTTTGTCACACGACCATCAAACCATGCCCACAAAATAAGCCACGCCCACAGAACCAGTAGTAAAACAATTTAGAACCCACCCCTGAGTTTAATGTTTATATTTTATTCCATATCTCTTTTTTATTCATTATTCTTTCAATTGACTTGGACATTTAGAATATATTTGTGCTTTGTCATACTCACTATGGACTACCCCTTACCTTATACATGTTGAATGTGATTGGTGATGAACAAAAGTTTGCTCAGCCCAAGTTCAGATCCTGTCTGGGGAACATGAGAAACTTCCAACTTTTTGCAACCCCATCCTCTACTCTAGGATCCTATTCAGAACATTGCACAGAGACTAGCAATGGTTGAGAGCATTTTCCCCACCATTCCAAAGAGATCTTAAGCAGTCACATTTTTTTTCTGCCAGATAGGAGGTTTGTATTATCTAGCGGCCACTAATTTGCCTTCTCTGGAAAGCTGTTTTTGCAATGGCTTAATCACATGAAATGCAAAATAGATTATTAATAGATGCACTAGTTGATTATACTTTTAAATGATTTGCCTATTGAAAGCAGGGCAGAAAAGTAGCACTAGAACAATGGCTAAAGAACTACTGCTTTTCAATTTTAAATAATAAATGTAACACAGTTATGCAGCAATAAGGGTTATAAGACTACATAAATCCAAGGGGAAACAACTGCTGGGAGGGGGGAAACCCCTACCATTTTAGCAAAATGGATAGGGATGGAACCCCAGCAGATACCTTCTACTACCCACTTGGAAAAGTATTTTTAAAATATCAGTAGAATCTGCAGATACGTCATTCAGGTACAGTGTAGACTGCCACTGCAGAAGGATTTATTTGTTTATCAAATTTGTACACTGGCCATCTCACTATTTACGTGACTCTGAGCCATTTATAAGTAAAAACTGTAAGAGTGGTTATGTAACCCAGGCACTTGGAAGAAATCTAATGGGGCTCACAGCAAACTGCATCTTTGAATAAATGTAGCTTTACATTTGTCATCCGTGACCAAGTAGCGTAAAAGGCAACCAGACAGTGAATCTGATTATCTCTTTCCAAACACTTGAAGAAATAGAGAAAAAGAACTGAATTCTATGAACGTGCTATTTATCTATGAACATGCTTTTTGTCTGAGTCCATTTTCTTTGACATCAAAAAGAGGCAGCTCACCTAATCTACCGGTATTTCTAAGTTGTGTTTACTTATTTCACAAACCAAATGCCTACAGGAATAGCCAGATCTTTTATCGCTTTTGTGAACCAACATGGTTTCAATAATCTAAATGTTCTTCCACAGAGCAAGTGAGGAGACAAAGAAGATCCAGTACCCCTCCATTATTTTATATTTAAATTTTAGACTTACCATCCTTGTAGGCATTTAAAATCATCTCTCTTCCACCCTATTCACTACATATTTCTCAAAGTGGCAGTTTTCTTTGCAAATATTAACTTAAGACATGTCTATAATGCTGAGTCACCACAAAAGTACTTACTAAAATAAAACAGCCTGGCAATTTTGATGGATTCCAATGAGATCTATAAACATCCAGTTATGGAACAGAACTAATCTTATTTTTGTAAGCATCCATCCCATTCCAAGAATTAGAAAGTGTCAGGGATTTCAATGCTCATCCAAAATTGTTTTCTTGAATAAAGTCACTAGAAATGTTTGATGTTTCTGTGCCATAAAATTTCCTTATGCATACAGTATATATATACAACTTGAATGAAAGATAAGGGTATCCAGTATTAGTACTCCAAGAGATTCCTCTTTCCACCAAATTTTGGGGTGATACAGGTTTTCCTGCTATAAGCAAAGTCAGCTTTCATCCTTTTTCCTTTCTAGGAAATATTATTGTTAGAGACTTCCCTCCTCCCTTTGGCCTAGTTAAGCCAAGTGAGTCATTTCCATCTATCATGTATGCTTTCTTAGGGCAATTCTAATTCCTAAAAGTAGGACGTTCAGGTTGCCAGCTCCCCATTGTTGGATGAGCTAAGATACCTCCATCCAAAATTAAGAGGACTCCTCACAAATATCTTAAGGGCAAATCAGACAATAATACATTAATTGTATATTTCCTCCAATAGGTGTTTTCAAAGTTATTTAATTACCAGAAAGCAGCAGAGTGATACAGAATGTGAGACTATTATATGAGAGATGAGAGGGTATCTAACTCACCGTCACTCACCCAGGAGTGAAATCCAACAGGTTCGGGAGAACCGGTGGCGGAAATTTTGAGCAGTTCAGAGAACCGGTAGCGAAAATTTTGAGTTCTTCAGAGAACTGGCAAATACCACCCCTGGCTGGCCCCAGAGTGGGGTGGGAATGGAGCAGAGGTGGGTTTCAGCAGGTTCTGACCAGTTCTGGAGAACCGGTAGTGGAAATTTTGAGTAGTTCAGAGAACCGGTAGTAAAAATTCTGACTGGCCCCGCCCCCATCTATTCTCTGCCTCCCAAGTCCCAGCTAATCGGGAGGAAATGGGGATTTTGCAGTATTCTTCCCCTGGAGTGGGGAGGGAATGGAGATTTTACAGTAGCCTTCCCCTGCCACGCCCACCAAGCCATGCCCACCAAGCCACACCCACATAACCAGTAGTAAAAAAATTTGAAACCCACCACTGGAATGGAGATTTTGCAATATCCTTCCTCTGGAGCGGGGTGGGAATGGAGATTTTGCAGTATCCTTCCCCTGCCACGCCCACCAAGCCACGCCCACCAAGCCACACCACACCTACCAAGCCACACCCACAGAACCGGTAGTAAAAAAATTTGGATTTCACCAGTGCCCCCACCGTCAACTTTTCATAGAAAAACTCATATATGCTCAAGATCATATGCTGCTTAGAAGTAAATTGTACAGAATGTAAAAACAGAAAATGCACATCCAAATATGTGAGAAAAAGAAATGTGATTTTGAATAGGAGAAAAATAACACAGAAACTTTAATATATGTCTGTAGGAAAAGCAATGAAAAAGATTTATTTTCTGAATTTACTGTTGAGCTATAATCCTACCCAAATTCTTATTTCTATAATTTATAATCTATCCACTTTGTTTCTACCATACAGTTAAAAAAAACTGCTCAAAAAAATTGTTTGTTCGAGAAACCTGATACATATATATTTACAAGCATATCCACACATGCACATTTCTCCCAAGCTTCCAGTTATTCTTGGCTTGAAAGATTTATGTAAAAGCTAATAAAATGAGACAGAGCTTTTGGCAATCAGTTCTGGATTACAGACAGCGTAATGTCAATTATATATAATCATTAACTGTGATGTTAGGTTTGCAAAATAAACTGTCGTGGACACTTATTATAAACAATTAGTCACTAGCAGAATGTAACTACATAAATTTAAGGAAATAACATTCTTCTTTAAAAATAATAATTTATTGGTTAGAAAACTTAGTAGAGATTTTCTCATGAATGTACAACATCCTCCATCATTTTTCATTCATCCTAAAACAACAACAACCCATAATTCCATGTTAATATCCCATTCTTCCACAGAAGCAATCTTAAAGAATGTGCAGATCTGTAGAAACCAATTGTTAGAACAGGGGTCCCCTGACCATTTGGCCACAGACTGGTACCATTCTGTGGCCTATTAGGAACTCGGGCGCACAACTGGAGGTGAGTGGCAGGCAAGCAAGCGAAATCCCTAACACCCCCACCCCCACAGTCTGTGGAAAAATTGTCTTCCACGAAACTGGTGTTAAAAAGGTTGGGGACCGCTGTGTTAGAAGATCTGAAACTTGTCAATTCTATGTTTACATTAAATATTTACAAATATATTCAATTATATTTAGTTTCTTAATTTTTATTTAAGATCAGGAATTGTCTAGCCAAGACCCTCAGAAAGATGGATAGATGGATTGGTGAGATCTTTTAGACAGAAACGCAGTCCATCAATGGTATGAGAAAATCCAAATTAACTTTGGATCCTCTAGACCAGTGATGGCTAATCTTTTCCGGACCAAGTGCCCAAAGCGCGTACTTGCATGCTCGAATGCGCGAGTGCGTGCCCAAACCCCCAAAATGCAATGCATGTGGGCCCCCATGCATGCATGTGTGCCCCTGAATGCGCCTCCCACACATGCGCATGCGGCCCTGTGCACTCCACCCCCGTGCATGCATGCATGCCCCCCACATGCCCCCTGCACATGGGCAGCAGAGACCCGAAGACCAGCTGGCCAGCGGGAGGTGTGTACGCATGTGCGGCGAAGCTAAACTGGGGTGATGGCTCGCATGCCCAAAGAGAGGGTGCTGCGTGCCACCTCTGGCACGCGTGCCATAGGTTCTCCATCAGAGCTCTAGACATTTACAATGTTGGTATATACTATATGCAATTGTGCCTTATCCTAATCTCCTCCTGGTTTGTCTAATACAATGCAAGTGAAACAAGAAGAAAGCAGTCATGATTACAAGTGACAGTTGACAGTATCATGACAGCAGCATGTAGGTCACCTTCCTTTATTTATGGATTTGCACTCCTGTCTGAAAGAAACCAATGTCTAATAAGCCTAGCCTTGTGATATGAAGAGTATGAAGCTGTGAGTAGCACTGTTCTTGCTGCACTTGGATTAACTCTTGATTTATTGTATGGGAACACTTTTAAAAATAAATCATTAAATCGGTGCTATCAGATTTATTACTGTGCTCACTGTGCTATCAGTGAGACACAGAGCCTGACAGCTTTTTTTCAGGAGGCCTGAAAAGAAAGATGCATACTTTTGTTTGAAATTCAAAGCGTAATACACATTTGCCAACAAGAGAAGAATGAACAGGAAACAGGTAGTCCTTGATTTACAACCATTCATTTAGTGACTGTTTGAACTTACAATGGTTTTCACACTTACGACTGTTGCAATATCCCCATGGTCGCGTGTTCAAAATTCAGGTGCTTGAAACTGGCATATATTTATGACACTTGCATTGTCATGTGTGATTACTATTTTTAACCTTGTTTCCGACAAGCAAAGTCAATGGGGAAGCCAGATTTACTTAATGACCACATGGATCACGTAACAAGTGATTCGCTTCACAACTGTGGCCAAAAAAAAAAAGTCACAAAATGAGCTGCAACTCATTTAGCAACTTTCTTTCTTAGCAAGGAAATGTTGGGCTCCATTGTGGTTCTAAGTCGAGGACTACCTGTATTCGTTATCTGTTTTTTTTGAAGAGCTGGGATTCAAGTTGAGTGGCATAGGAGGCTAATGCCTCCTACTAAGGCAGCATCCAGCTGCCTGCAATTACTGCGAGTTCAATTCTCACCAGGCTCAAGGTTGACTCAGCCTTCCATCCTTTCTAAGGTGGGCAAAATGAGGACCCGTTTGTGAGGGCAATAAGCTGACTTTGTATAAATATACAAAAGTATGAAGGCTATTGCTTAACGCATTGTAAGCCGCCCTGAGTCTCTGGAGAAGGGCGGCATATAAATAAAATTTAAAAAAAAAGTTGCAAGATTTTCCTACGAGGTCAAAATATACTGATCTAGGATCTCTTCAACAGACAGGGCCACTGTTTCCTCCTGCATTCCCTTGATCAGATTTCTGAGGGCATGGGGAAGCTGAGCTGATTAACTTTCGGCTCAATCTTCCAGCGGGACAATTTTACAACAAATTTTATGCACCTGGGAACAACTGGTCCCCTATTAGAAACCTGCCTCCTGAGATTTCCTCCTTCCACCTGATATTTCTATGCAAAGTTTCCAGCCCCCCCCCCCGCCCCCATATAGGGGAATGTGGCTTTGCTTCTCCTCTCACCATTTTTCTCTTCCTTGCTGCACAAGAAAATGTATCAAGAAAACAAATAGAGAATGTAAATTTTCTAATTTCCTCTTTCGCCTTCTTTTATACTCCTCCTCCTCCTAGTGAAAGTTCAGCTGCAAAGACACTTATGAAGTGCTGCAAAAAACAACAGGAATCACTTGTTGAGATGGGTGGCCATATAGATAGAATAAAATAAGTAAATAAATAAATTGGGACAAAACTGGCAACTGGAAGTGTCATCCCCCCCTTTAAAATCAGTATTACACAGCTGGTCATCTACAAGATACTGATATGTAACAGTTTGTTGCTTATTGCTGTAAGCAAAGCTGAATTTTATCACAATTGTCTGAAGTAGTGTTGAAGCTCCACTCAGAGGATTCATAGACAACTGCAGGGATATTCACATCCGTTCAGAATTTCTCACAAAGCAGCAAATGTACCACTAATTGCAATTATGACCTTGGTGGATGGTTGATACCATATGCTAAATGACAGCATGTCCAATAAGCCACAATTGGATGAGTTCAGATACATTAAACCTTATAATACTATTTATAAACCACAATGGCTAAGCCAAAAACAAGCAAACAACAGAGTGACTAAATCCTGACAGTAAGTAGGAAGGAAAGAAAGATTCAAGAAAGTAAATAAAATAAGTTAGTCCACTCTTATTAGCAAAAGATACAAAAGCCTCCCTGGAAGTTTTTGGGTCAATTAAAACCTTTGTGACAATTAAAAAAAATTCTACAATACATTGTTTGGGTAAGATACTATGCTCTAATTTTCTTGGAGAAGAAATGGGGTATGAATATAATAACATTAAATAAATTGAAAGACTGATGTCCCAATCCCATGCAGTTATTTAACTGGCAGATTTAGACAGAAATGAGAGAGGCATTAATGGGAGCAACCTACTACTTTGAGATATTTATTACTGTGAATCTATAGCAAAAAACAACTTGGGTTGAAAGAGGAGTTAGGGCAAATGCAACTTAATTAAAATTGACTCAGGAGACATTGAGCTACTGGTAGTCCTCCACTTACGACAGTTCATATAATAATGGTTCAAAATTATGACGGCCTTTGAAAAAGTGACTTATGACCTATCCTTGAAGTTATAACTGTCATACCATTCCCATAATCATTTGATCACAATTTGGACACTTGGCAACTGGCTCATATTTACAGTGGCTACAACTGCAGTCACGATTGCAGTATGCTACTTTCCCAATCAGTTTCAGATAAGCAAAGTCAACTGTGGAGGTGAATTGCTTAACAACCAAATGATTGGCTTAATGACCCCATGATTCACTTAACAACCATGGTAAAAATGGTTGTAAAATCGGGCCTCATCATGTGATAACTCGCTTAATAATCACATTGCTTAACAATCAAAATTCTAGTTGGAACTCTGGTTTTAAGTTGAAGATCACCTGTATCTAGGCATTAGAATGTTCTGTCCCCTTGAGACTGAATATAATTATAAATCACATTTGGAGGAAATAACCAATTAAATTCAGTGAAAACTCATTAATATGCGTTAGGAACCCGGATAAGTTTACAAAATGAGCATCATTATGCAAGCTCTGCCTCTTTTCTACATAAGTTGCAATGTTCTGTTAGGACAGAGCTTATTACGTGATACTTATTTTCTAATGAAAATTGATGGATTCTGTCGATACCAATGGATGAATCCTCATGATCAAAAAGTACAAAGCAGAAGTAATGACAGGAAGAATTCTAGTAGTGTTGTCAGAACAAAGAAGATCAAAGTGAAAATTAATATATCAAAATGAAGATAGCTTTGATCTGACAGGGAAAATGAAGTGAACAATTGCAAATTATATATGACAAAAATAGAGCACGTACTGTGGATGAATGTTTACTAATGATAGGAAGATAGATTGAGAAATTTTAAAACCTGTAAGAGTGGGTAGAAGAATGGCAGGTAGTATTTAGCCAGTGGTAAAAAATGAATATTGAAACAAACAAAAACGGCTATGCATAAGACTGCTTCTATATATTTATACTTTGTTATATGGAAGTGAAAACTGGATATGTCAAAAGAAACATAAAAATAGAATGCAGTTGGAATGAAGTACTTAAAAATATATGTGAAATAATAAAAAAAAATGTTCAAAATAGGAGGGTAGATGAACATGGGCTGAACACAAAATAGAATAATCAGTAGTACAGATAGTCCTTGCTTCATGTCCTCTGTTTGAAGGCATTGAACCAGGGGATTTAAGATGCAGCTGTCACAGTGTCCCCATGGTCACGTGATTGCAATGTGGGCACTTGGCAACCAGTTTGCAGTTCTGATGTTGCAACGTCCTGTGACCATGTTAACACCATTTGCAGGCTTTGCTGCCAGCTTCTGACAAGCAAAGTCAGTGGGGAGGCCAGTAAGTAACAAAGGGTGATCATTTGTCTGTAAGACGTGCAACAAGGTTGGATTCACCTACTGATGGCACCCAGAATTGCCAGAACTGCTGTCATAACTCAATATGATCATATCACATCATGCCTTACATCTGCATCACTTACAGAGTTCCTGATCTTAATTACTGTTAATAAGCGAGAATACATTGCATGAAAGAAGTACATTGAAGGAATTTGTTCACACAGGGAGAATAAGAAGACAATAATAAAAAAACCCCGCTAATATATGAAAGAAGGATAAATGTGAGTAGCAGGGGAAGACTGAGTTTATTATTCTAGGACAGTGTTGAGGAGACCTTAAAAAAAAAAGAGAATGCAGGTCGTCCTCAGGTTACAAATGTAATGGAGCCTGCCCATTCCATTCGTAACCCGAGGATTTGTGGGAGTGAATCTCATATCTTTAATGAGATCACTGCCTCCTTTTGCCCACCCATTCGCTAATCGAATGTGAGGCTCGTTAAGTGCACATGAGGTATTTCAGGGTAGGGAAGGCCATGGGGGGCCTACTGATGAAACAGACCACCTGCCTAAGACCATTCAAGTCACCACCCGACCCACTGAAATATCTCATGCTCCCCAAATTGCTTTCCCCTCTAACCTGCCATGCCGGGTCACTTACCTTCCGAAGATCTAGCAAGCAGTCTCCTTTGAGGCCTCATGTGCTCCTTTGCAGTTCCATGTGGGCCTCCGCAGGCCACCCCTGGCCCATTGCAGGCTGAAGTGGAGCCTCCAGCAGCGGATCCGGCCTTCCAACGCTCCATTTCGGCCTGCAATGGGCCAGGGGTGGCCTGCGGAGGGCTGAACAGAGCTTCTGAGGAACAGAATCACCCCTTGAAAGCTCCATTTCGGTCAGCAATGGACCAGGTGAGGCCTCTGAACTCCTAAATGGGCTTGAGTGGTAGATCCTCCTCTCAGAAGCTCCATTTTAGCCGGAAACAGGCCAGATGAATGTTGCAGAGCCTCTGCAGTTGTTCATAAGGGCGAACAACTGCCATGGTGCTGCAAAATTTGTAGTTTCGGGCCTTGTTCGCAAACGCTAGGGGGCACTTTTCACATAACCTCAAACGTTCACTAAGGGAGCACTCATAACCCAGGGATTACCTGTAGAAGTTTATGGATTAAACTGCTGAATGCCTTCTAGGAAATGAGGCGCAATCTATTTTTATTTGCTTTCTACAAGCTGCAGGTTTTTTTAAATTTAAATTTTGGCTTTTCACTATTTTATAAAATTATGTTGTTTCATACTCAAGTTTGAGAAATAATAGCAATGGCAAAAATGTCAGTGTTTTTCTAGGTTTATTTATACAAGGTGTGGACACGTTATTTGGTCTTGCATATCTTTATACAGGTAGTCCTGTACAACCAGAATCAAGTCCAAAATTATGTTGCTAAGTGAGAAATTTGTTAAGTGAGTTTTGCCCCGTTTTATTTATTTATTTGTTCAACTTGTATGTCACCTTTCTCTGAAGACTCAAGGCGGTTTTACAACTTTACTTGCCACATTTGTTAAATAAATCACTGCAGTTGTTAAATTAGTAACCTGGTTATTAAGCGAATCTGGTTTCCCCACTGACTTTGCTTCTCAGAAGGTGGCAAAAAATGTTCACATGACCCTGAGACACTACAACTATCATAAATATGAGTCAGCTGTCAAGTATCTGAATGTAAATCATGTAACCATGGGGATGCTACAATGGTCATAAGTCTGAAAAATGGTCATAAATAATTTCAGTGCTGTTGTAACTTCGAACAGTCACTAAGTGAACTGTTGTAAGTCGAGGACTACCTGTATTTTTAAAATAAAGAACCTTTACTGTTTGGAATGAAATTCAAACATTTGTTTCAACTCTGCATTCCACATTAAAACAAAAAATCTTTTATGAGCCACTTCAGGTGAAAACACAATTTAAAAAATATAAGCAGATAAAATAAGGGTAGGGATTTCATTCATAATAAAAAGCAGTTTGGAGTGTGTAGCATTTGAATCACTGAATGAATATGAAGCAAAAATAACAAAAAATAGCATTTTAAAGCTGTGTTAAATGAATATGCCCATTGATATTCACACTGTGCTCATTTCTAATGTACTAATTGGAAAAAGGCTTTCCATTATTCACAAATATCTGTTAAATATAAAGATAGCACTGCACCGAGTTGTGTCATTTGCACAAAGATGACATTATGGTATTTCTAAATGACTGGCCTCGAAAATTTCACGCCAAATTCTGTATCACGCACGTCTACTAAATGTACAGCTCTTTGGTGTCATTCCTTTTTAGAATACAGGAAAGATTGTTAAAAAGAATCATTCATTCATTCATTCATTCATTTTTTATTTATTTATGTTAATAAGAAAAATATTGATAATATTTGATCAATATATCTCTTAATAAATATTTATCTTAAGATAAATATTAATCAATTATACCTTATTTTCTTAAGTTTGCTTAGGAAAAGCACATTTGAAGAGCTTACGAAGAAAGTGAGGCTAGCCACGCTCCAGCATTTTAGGGAGTTTGAATTGATACCCTAGTATAGGGGTCAGCAACCTGCGGCTCTGGAGCCGCATGTGGCTCTTTCACCCTCTGCTGTGGCTCCGTCATTCAAAATATGTGTCACAGCTGCCAATGTGCAACACCCTCCGGCACACAATTTATTGAGCTTTTCAACCCAAGGTAGGCCAACCATGGATAAATCCAAGAAAAGTTTCAGAAGAAAACAGAACGTTTAATCCGACTACATATATGCCAGTTTTATGGCCGCTCAAGAAATAGTCAGGCACGAGAAAGGTTTTGTGGCTCCCAGTGTTTTCTTTTCTGTGGAAAATGGGTCCAAATGATTCTTTCAGCGTTCAAGGTTGCAGACACCTGCCCTAATACGAGATAACCGAAGCGCGAACGCAACACTACAACGACACCTCCGCCAGACTGACAACTCGCCCTTCGCAGCTGGAAAAAAAACACAAAACCACTCCGCCTGCATCACAGGAACCAGCAGACTTCCCTTTCATTCAGAAGCGTCCGCTGCACTAACCAATAAGGCCGCTTCCCTGCATAGCCTCCCCCCACCTCCAAAAAAAAAAAAAAAAAAAAAAGAACGCCACGCTTCTTCTCTTGCCCGCCCTTTCCGGACTAATGAGACGCGAGGATTGGCTTTTCAGGTGAGGATTTTTGACAAAGCGGGCAGCCAATAGGACAGACTTTGAGAGGCTCCTTCTCCTCCTCCTCCTCCTCCTTTTTTTATCCCCGCCCCTTTGCTTTCTTCTTCACCCGCGTTACCTTGGAACCTGCTGTAAATATTCTGGGGCGCCTTGGTGACGCGGTGACGCCTTTGAGGGAGCCCCGGTAACCGTCCGGCTCCGTCAGGGGGGGAGGAAGTGGAGCACCCCGGAGTCAGGTAGGGTGAGGGGCTCGCTGGGAAAAAGCCGGAAACCCGGGGTGGCAGGCGGGCGGGCGAGCTGGCATTACGGGGCGAGGTTTCTTGGCGGTCGCCTTGTCTCGGTGTCTCGCTGGTGGTAGCCTCTGTTCCAGGTTGGGAAATTACTGCTTCCAACGTCTCCCGCGTCCTCGTTTTATCAGAACTCTTCCCCCCCACCACCCTTTTCATGCACTGTAAAGCGACTGGTGGCTCCCTAAAGCCAGGCAGCTTTATTGGGGTGCCAGTGATAGACAGGGGGACGTTGTGGCTGGCACCTAGAAAAGGGTCAGTTGCCTCCCCGATCCAGCTGACTTAATGCATTTTTTACCCCCTTAACTCGCTGGGTAATCCTGGGATAATCATTCTCTCCCAGGCGAACCTACCCAGGAGGGTTGTTGTGGAATAAAAGTTGGAAGAAAGGATATCGGCTAATATAACCTTGGAGGAAAAATGGAATAGAAATATAACCATCACGATTTATATTACAAGTGAAGTTGGAGTAGAAATGTCATAAACGGAATTTCTTACATGTCAAAGCTGCTGTTCAGTTTTTTCCCCCCTTCTTTCTTTCTTTCTTTCTATAATTTATGTTTACCTATGCCCAGGATAATTAAAAGATAATAGTTCAAGGACCTGAAATATTTGCAAAGGAATGCAGTCCTAGTTGTGCTTACTTACAGTCAAATCTCACTGGAGGTTAATGAGACCAGAATTTGCAACCAAAATATGTTAATATTTCAAAAGTATCAAACATTAAGTGTCTTGATGAGAAGTGAAGTGGAGTGATCACCATGGAAAGTTCATATGAGAACAAAATATCTTCTTTTTACCCTAATTATCTGATGGTCCTTTCTTCTTCCTGTAATATTTCAAAAACTGGTTGATGAGAAAATACATATAATATCTTTTATAATATGGGGAAAATCTAGATACTGGTGTATTTTTTTCGATTTTCTTTTTTCCTTGGTGTGTTCAGATTGTGTAGGTACACTCAAATGAATATACAATTCATAGCAGCTTTATGCTTTTATTGGCATTTTTTTTCTTTATGGTTGCTATTTGATTAATGTAACTATTTGAAATTGGTGGTGGGAAATCAGATACATAATCATTAAAGTATTACATTTATAATATAAATGCTATCGTCATAAGCAAACTTTCTAGGAAATAAATTTCACTGACCACTGGGATTTACTTCAGAATATACATAATTGATTGATAATAATTTGGATTATTCCATATTATTTAGTATGAAGTACTTCTGTTTTACATTAGCAAGAAGAGGAAAATGTGCCTTGCTTTCATTATGATATCTCATGGGGTAAAATATCCCCAAAGGATTCCTTTGAGATTGCAACATGGTGGAAAAAGTGGACTGAATGGAATTTGCCTTTATCCTTATTTATTTAGGTGATTTCTTAAAATAAGAGTGTTGGGATAGTGATGTTTTTAAAATCAGTTTCCAAGATTATTATCAAGTAAATTTCTGTAAAAATATTACAGAATATGCAACTCTGAGAGACATTCCATCTTCACTTACTATATTTATAAATTATAAATATATTAAAATAGCTGGTGTTATTGCTCAATTAAGTAACATCTTAAAAAGAAAGAATATATTTTCTAACTTGCTTCTTGTCATTTACTAGGCTTTTTTATTTTCTTCATGGATAGGTATGCATATGAATAACATAAATATTGCTTTTGTTATGACAATCATATACTCTCAAAGTCATTACATCAGCATTAGGGAGAGCAAAATAATTCTGTGCTGCATTGTGAGAACTGGTGTATTGTTGTATTATTTGTCCAGTACACAAGCTGTTAAATCAAACTGAAACTGCGTTGAATTTAATCAAGTTTGTACTTGAATTGAAGCCTGAGAATTCAATTTTATAGCCAGAACGGTAAAGTAGGAAGAAAATTGCATCAAAGTAAACAAGTGAAGCTGCATGTCTCTTTTAATCTCTTTTTATATTTATTATTCAATTTCCTGACGAAACAAACATTGAAGTACATCATGTTCTATATAACTGTGAACATCATTGAAAATAAAACCCATGAGGGAAAAATTATACAATGATTCTGAAAGGTTAGAAATAGGTTTTCATGGTTTAAATTCTACTATGCTGTTGTAGCTGTTATAAATTTAATTTTATTCCAGGCACATTAAAATTTCAATCAGTCAAACTCAACTGGCAGGTTTTCATACAGAGTGATTTGCCATTTTCTTTTTCTGTGTTGTTTTACTAGTTTCTCCATCTAGCCAAACTGTATCTGAATTTTAAATTAACACATATATTCATAGATGAGCTGATCCTCAAATTTTTAATCCAAGTACCATGAAAAAATCCACAGCCACAGATAACCATCAAAATATTTATATGTTTTAATTTTCACAGTTGGTTTACCTATGGATAATCGACATATTATATATTTTTCATTGTATTGTGGTCAATTTATCCAGAAATGGGCTTATTCACAAGTATATATGGGAAACATGACTACTTTATATACCGTACTTACAGATAAAGTATAAGTAGGTTTCAATTTATGACCACTATTGAGCCCAAAATTTCTGTTGTTAAGCAAGACAATTGTTAAGTGAGTTTTACCCCATTTTACAATTCTTTTTGCTACTGATGTTAAATGAATCACTGAAGTTGTTAAGTTAGTAACAAGGTTCTTAAGTGAATCTGGCTTCCCCATTGACTGCTTGTCAGAAGGTCACAAAAGGTGATCACATGACCTTGGGACACTGCAACTGTCATAAATATAAGACCAATTGCTAAGCATCTGAATTTTGATCACGTGACCATGGGGATGCTACAACAGTCATAAGTATGAAAAACAGTCGTAAGTCTCTTTTTTCAGTGCTGTTGTAACTGTTGTAACAGATGGTCACTGAACGAACTTTTGTAAATTGAGGACTACTTGTATATACTCTCAAATAAGCCTATTAGTGAATAATCTCAACCCAATTTGGGGGGTAAGCTATTTTGGCAGGTAAAATTCTTAGCTTATTTGAAAGTATGTATAATATGTTCCCACAGTACTCACGAAAATATAGCTAACCTTCAAAATGATATGAATTATGTGTGTCTTTGTGTTGAAATTAAAAGGATAGTACCATTAAATGAAAATGTTTCATGATAGCTAAAGAAGTTTTTTAATTGTAAAAGTCCTTATAATTGCTGAAGTAGCACAAATTTCAAACCAATAGTCTCTAAAACTAACATTTCTTGAGCCTGATTAAATTACTTTAAAAGTTGGCAGAGTATTAATCTGGGCAGAGCCTGGTAGACTATGTTTAATTTCATGTAAAATGTAAAAAATTATTTAGGCAATAAATATTATTGTTGAAAGCTCTTAGGCTACTTGAAAATTTAAATAAATAAATCAGACTCTTAATGCCACAGTAATTTAAATAATATGGTTGGTGTTACAGGGTATATCTGCAGGTTCAATGAACCCGGTTAACAAGATACAGCACAAAACAGTAATTTGATTTTCCTCTTTATTCAAACTACCAATAAAAGCAAAAACAGTTTCAATTCTTTATCCAGATTTGCAAATACAATTTGTATTCACTTAAATTACTCCACATTCTATTGTCAACAGTTTATCCTTACCCTTTATGGTAGATAAGACAGTCTTTTCAAAATTAAATGTGAGAGAATTTTTTTCTCCTGAACTCCAGTTGTTAGCTTTGATCAACCCGTAACCATGTAAATATGTGTATTTTAGGATACAAGCTTAATAAATATGTACTTTATTCTAATACTTTTTCTAATTTACTGAAGAGTTGAAGAAGCACAAGTATTAGCTGTAATCTTTTTCCTCTCCCTCTATCTATCCCTCCTTATCCCTCTACCTTTATCTCAGTCAGACAAAGGGGCAATCGGCCTTCATCTAGCTAATTATTCTTTTGCAAGTAAGACCTTTCGTTTTCTTTTTTTTCCCCATCTTCAAATGCACTGAATGTCACAAGCATATCATTTCCATGCCAGTCCTTTTCTTCTCCAGCACTCTTTCCCCATTTGTGTTCTCAAACATTTTGTGGACTTTATATCACACTTGTATTAACAAGCCTTCAGCAATACAAATCCTGCCTAATCTATTTTAGGCCTCAAAGCCACACTTTTTTCTGAACTGAAACCAGCAGCACATCTTAACCAGCCATTAGAGCTGTCTTGGCCCATTTTAGCCTCTGCAGATGACAGCCATTCCCTTCATTTCCCTGCCATCCCTTCATTTCCCAGAGTTGTCCTTGCCAGTATTTCAAAAACTTTTGATGTCAGTGTGCATTTGATATTGAAACCAGCACATTTGCTTCCCTTTCTTTCCCATGAGACTTGTGTCTTTGGAGGTTTATAGTAATATTTGTGCTTAGCTCCCTATTGGCAGAACAAATAAAAAAAACTATTTTGTTTGGGTGTCCACATGGATATGTGCAGAACCAGCAAAAAACTATTACTGAAGGCAGGCCAATCACAGTTTGTGGTAAGGTTCTTCTGAGGGTGGCCTGCTGTGCTCTTAAATATTTATTATCTTGTAACTTTAACTAATTTGCAAAACTGTAGAAAGATAGTCATTCTAGAATAGGGGTCTCCAAACTCTGTAATTTAAGACCTTTGGATTTCAACTCCTCGAATTCTCCAGCCAGCATAGAAATATGGCTGGCTGAAGAATTCTGGGAGTTGAAGTCCACAAGTCTTCAAGTTGCCAAGTTTGGAGATCCCTGTTCTAGAAGGATACTTTGACTAATAATAGTCAGGCTACAATTAGTATTCGTTTTTTAAAAAGTTACCAGAAGCTTCTTTTGAGATTCATCTTGATAATATTTATTGGCATTTTCTTAGTAAATTTCACTTTCGCTAGTAAACAGGAAGGGAAAAATATTAAGAATAGAAAAATATATTTTCCTAAATATGTGCTTATTGTTTAAGAATTTCTGAATGCAATATAAAATGATTTTAAAAGAACTAACGAAGTAACTTTTTAAATAATAGCATACCTTAGTCACAAGCCACCAAAACATGCAGAAGAGCATGATATCTCTGGTTTAGGAATTTATTGTTGAATTTAGACATATTTAAGGATTTTTTCTCAAATAAGTATTACTTTTTTCTGTTTATAATAGTTGCCTCAGCAGGTGGCAGCACCTACCCACCTACCCAGCCCTTGCTGATCTCAGAAGCTAAGCAAGATCAGCCCTGGCAAGTAATTGGATGAGAAACTGCCTAGCAATTCTAGGGTTGCAGGCTACATTGGAACATTGAAAAAAAAAACATCTAGAAGAACATAATGACAAACCACTTGTATAATACTGCTCAGAAAACTGCATGGCTGTGGTCCCTAGGAATCAAGCTTAAATTGAGGGCATCTTTACAGCAACTAATTACATTTAATGCTATATTTCCATAATGTGATCGTTTCATTCTACTGGGAAATGTTAATGCTAAAAATCTCTCTTATGAAAACACATCCATAGCACAACCTTCAAAGCAAATTAAATTTTATAAGGAAATGTAGATAGAACAACATTATACTTTTAAAATCTTTCTCTGAGAACATTTGCCTCATTACCTTTATTTATGAAAGCTTTCCTCAGTTATTAGTAAGTTATGGCTTTTGCTTTGTGGTTGCTACTTTATGTTGGTATAATCAAAAAATACATCCCATTAAATTCAGTAGAACTTGTCAGAAAAAAAATTGGCCTAGAATTACAACAGCAATGTTAAAACATTATTTCTGAGTTTGTTCAGTAAATGTAAATGTGGAAAAAATACATTCCTACATAAAATTTTGTTTAGAGATACTTACTAGAACTCTGCAATTTTTCTTAAGCTGCATTTGTAAATTGAAACGAGACATATATATATGTATCAGTTTGTGACTACTCCAAATTACTATGAATTCCACAATTTGAAAACACTTTTTTCCATTGCAATCTACAGTGATGTGTAGATTCAGGTCTCTGTTTTTCATCTCTATATGATATACTTACTGTGGAAGGCAGTCCAGTTAATTCTACTCAATTTCTCTTTAATTACAGCTTCCATTTTCTTATTTTGTCAAATGAACATTAAAGTTGAAATAATCATGCCACAGGCAGGAATTTATTTATTTATTTTATTTTGTCGAGTACGTATTAGATAATATATATAAGCATGAATTGAATACATAAAAAGAATACAATTAAAGGGAACATTAGGACAGGGGCGGTAGGCATGCTGGTGCTCTTATGCACGCCCTTTTTTGTTTTTTGTTTTTGTTTTTTTGTTCCAAAAGGCATCTGTGGAGATTTATTGAAGTAGTTTTAGATTAAATGAGATCAGAATTATAGCAAAAATGGTGGACTCTGTAAAGGTGACTTTAATTTCATAATTTCATGGTTAAATTTACATCTGACTTGAACTGAAAAGATGCACATCCGTTCACTTAAAGATAGGAAATTGCACGTTATACTAATGAAATGAACAAATGATATTTAGAGTTAGCGGCAAAGAATGGAGATAAAATGCCATAGGTGGACAGTTTATGCCCTGAGACATTTAGTTTTGGTGACTAGAATATATTATAGCAAACTTCCATATGCTAATCAATATGGAGAGTCTTCTTTCTCATATTAGAATGAAAGAACATGAAAGAACATGTTGCCATAAAGGAAATCAAAATATTGGTTCATTGTTCAGTATTTTCTCCACTGAGTACCAGACTTTTAATGTTTACATGATCTACTTTATATAATATACTACTATAAAAATATTTCTGTTCATAATTAGATTTATTTTTTTAAAGATTTTGAGTAGACAAATTTGGGGAAAACAAGTCTACCAATGATGAAAAGTATGAAGTCTATGTTCTAGATGAAATAAAATTTAGAATCACTGGGAATATGAAGGATTCAGCAGCAGCAGCAGCATGTCCTATAATTAGTCATTTTGAAAGAGAATATTTGGTGTAGATTAAGTTGGATCTGATTTAGTAAGAACACATTTTTGTTAGATTTATCTGTACTGTGATGATCCTTAAAAATACTGAACAAAACAACTAGTTGAGACCATCTTAAATATTTGCTTTACTTTAAAAATGGTTGGCTATGTTCAAATCAAAGGACTTTAATGTATTTATAAATTAATAATTGATAAAATTATGAATGTTCTCATATTGAACATGATTTATTCATATATCTATTTCTTTGGAATTATTTATTATTAAGTATTTTTTCAAGTGATGTGCTGTCCTTCTGCATATGCTTTTTAATATTTTTCTTTGAAGAAATTCCTCTGTTGTGTTACCAGTAATGATAAAATGGTAATGTGTAACATCAGTTATAATTAACAAACTCTAATCTGCAGAAGTTCATTTCACAAATGTACATAAATAAGACTTAATTAAACATTAAATGGAAGAATTATTGGCCACTATCGTTCATTTTAAAATGATTATTATAATCAGCTTCCATTTTCTTCTTTGAATTCGGATTGAAAGATACATGACAAATATTGATTGCCAAAATGATGTCAGCAACTCTTCTAAACTTAGGTAATGAATTGACAAGAAGCCAGTAGTGACCGTGTAATGAGCCTTCATCTGGAAAATGACTATTTGAGGAAAAGTTTCTTGTAATGGAGGAAGGAGGAAGGAGTCTGGATTCTGAGCATAGCAGAAAATCAGACAGTGATAAAAGCAGTAATTCATATTACTCGGATGATGATTCATCTCATGCTTCTGATCAGTCTCCAACCATCAGCACTCAGTCTATACAAACTGTAAATAGAAGCAGTAAAATACAGAACTTAAAAAGCCATGCAGATTATCATGGTAAGTAGTTGGCAAAACACAATTTATTATGTGTGTGTCTGTGTGTATCATAGTGTTAAATGAATTATATGAAAACAAGATTATTTCCTTTGAAATATGGCATATTTCAAAGCTGAGCTGACTTTTGTAATAAAAATTAACATTTAGGTTGTTGGTTTTTTTAAAGGACAATTTACTCAACAGAAAGTACTCTGGCTTGCTTTTTCTTTGTAATTAAATTGGAGCACACTTTTATTCTTGAAATTATATGTATTAATTGAATTTAGTCAGTTATAAATATCTCCTTTCTTCACCTCAAAATATAGCATCTTAGATACAAGACAGTAGAGAGAGTAGGTATTAAGTCTCTTACTCAGTTAACAGATCAACTGATCATGACCATTTAAACATTCATTTAGCAGTATGAACAGACAGTACAAAATATAACTTGCTTTTCTTTTAAAAGATTGACAAAGCTCTTGTCTATTTTTAATTACAGACTGAATATTTTGTTAGTCACAAGATGTTTACTGTAGTATTTGGGCTCCAAAAACTCAGATGATACTAGATTGACTGCCATTAAATGATTCAGATTTTTTGCACACCAGATACAGTATTAGTTTCATTTTAGTTTTATTTTAGATAGATGAGTCATCTATTTTTAGTTTTTCTCCTTGTTTACTTTTGTCCAACTCTATTGCCTCTCTTCTCCTACCCTAACCCCTAAGTGCTTTTAAACTTTATAGTAGATTTGAAGAATTCAGGTTCTCCTTTACTGTGCCAAAATATTGAACTCTGTTACACCGGTATCTTCTTTTTAAAAGACTGTTTAGACTTTTAGAAAATCAGGATTAAAAAAAAAAAATGGTTCAGGAGTTAATATTTGCTGATTTCAAAGTGAATATTTGAGAGATTGTTGTAATACGTTTGCAAGCTATGAGAAATTGTACCTCTAAGAAATTTCGGTCCTTGTATGATTTTACACATTTTCATTGTAATCTTAACCTTGTTGTATTTCTTTGCAGCCGCAAAGCAGTTTTACTCTAAATACGCACCCAGCAAGAGAACCCGCTGGGGTTTTTACTCCCAGAGCCTTACCAGGGAGTCTCCTGCCAAAGATATTAGTCTTGTTACAAAGAGAGTGCTTTCTGCTAGGCTGCTGAAAATTAACGAGCTTCGTAATGAACTGACTGGGCTGCATGTCAAACTTGATGAGTTGCAGAAAGAAAATAGGGTACTAAAGCAGCTTCAGTACAGACATGAGAAAGCCCTTCATAAGTTTGAAGACACAGAAAATGAAATCTCTCAACTTCTGGCGCGGCATAATGATGAGATGAGAATACTAAAGGAGCGCTTAAGAAAAACACAAGAAAGAGAACAAACAACTGAGAAGAAACTCAAGGCTTCAGAGGACGAGCTATTCAAAGCTAAAAGTAGTTTGCAAAAACTGAAAAAACTTGCAGAAGATAAGAACCTCCCTGAACGTGATGAGCTGGCTAAGAAGTTGGCAATTGCAGAAAATAGATTGGAAGATAGTGAGAAAAAAAATAAGGTGAGAACCATTTTATAAAGCATTTTAAAAGATACATTTTATTTTGTACATTTTATGGTGCATACCATATTTATACACTTCCTGGCCACTCATACTTAGAAAAAAACAAAAGTAAACTCTTAACAAACCAATTTAGTCGTGTGGTTTCTTTGAATCTGACAAAGAATCAGTATCACATGTTATTTACTAACATTGCCATTATAATTCACAGATGTAAAATCGTAGCCAGTAAACAGCGGGGGTGTTACTTCTAAACATACCTTATACTTCTAAATAAATATGTATAAAATTTCACCGTAAATTAAATTCTTAACTTCACCTTTTCATTTGACATACTACTAATTCATTAGAATCCTTAATTGGATCCTTAAGATTGTAAGAGGGGAGCTAAGTTCATAGAAGGCCTGCTTTGTGTACCTGCTAATAGAAAAGGATGAAGTAGCTTTCACCAGCTTTCCTATGTTCTAAGAAAACCTGGAGAATGGGAATTTCCTGGAATTATATAGAGGTGATGCAGAGACAGATTATTGGTGAGAATAGTCCCCAAACTTCTCTTAGTAATCCCTCCATTATTTAAGGCCCTTAAATCATCAAACTCACAGAGATAAAATTTCTAACGTTACTTTGTCGCTCTGTGTTTGCAAGTGTTAATAATGCAGTTTTAGGGTTAAGTTTATGGGAGTATGCACATAATATTTTTGTGCTATTGTTAAAATTGATTTAATGTTGCTTGACTTATTATTACATTTGTATGCCTCCCATTGCACTGCTCAAGCGACTCTGGAAGGCTTACAGAATAATATAAAAGTTTAAAAAGATAATAAAAACACTTAAATTAGAAATATTAAATAATGTAAATATCAAGAGAACAGGCAACATGGGAGTGGGGATCTTTTCTTATTTTTTGCCACCCACTATGAGTTGAAAATTGGAGCATAGGAGTCTAAACGAATGGAAAAGGAAATAGAATAATATGAATGTTTAATGATAACATGAAACTTTATTAACGCTGAATAAAACTGAATAAAACTGGCAAGAAGTCTCCAACGACTTCTAGCCTCCTTCTTATCACCATGAAACCTTTACTTGATTAGGAATTAATTTTTAATACTCTTTGCTAATGTAGGATCTAGAACTTGTCAACAAGTTATTTCTTCTTTATGGTCATACATATGCTGTCTCTCTAAATTGCAATGGAAAGTTAGGGGAAATTTACACTGTGTGAAAATAAGTTAGCATTCAGTAATTCAGAGCTGGAAAAGAGAGCAGATGGAACTTTTTTGCCTTTGTACTTGCAGTATTTGTCCAGATAGAACAAAACATGAAACTCTGTTCAAATCCTATGATAAACAGTAGGCACTTTGTTTTGTTCTGTTTTGGTACCTCTTGAGTAGTTGAAGTTCAGACTTTCTATAAGACACATTGATGAGTTTATACATCTTTATATTCTCCTGCAAGGTCCCAGGAGTGGCCAAGAATGGGTTGAATCGTCTGTTTCCTGTTGACACCGAGCTGTCTGTTTCTTTTAGCCACGCCTCCTGCCTCCACTTTCCTGCCCCACTTTCGGCTCAGTCTTAACCTGAATGAGACGTTTCAAAGCATTCCTGGTCACTTCTGATCTTCAGGATCGTGAGGTTTATTTTGATAGGGTTGAGAAGGGCCATGAAATGAAATGAAATATTTCATTTTAGAAAAGTATTTGAATAGCAACAGCAATAGCACTTAGACTTATATTCTGCTTCACGGTGCTTTACAGCCTCTCTAAGCGGTTTACAGAGTCAGCATATTGCCCCCAACAATCTGGGTCCTCATTTTACCCTTCTCGGAAGGATGAGTCAACCTTGAGCTTGGTGAGATTGGAACTGCTAAATTGCAGACAGCTGGCAGTCAGTAGAAGTAGCCTGCAGCAGGGGCGAAATCCAGCAGGTTCTGACAGGTTATGGAGAACCGGTAGTGGAAATTTTGAGTAGTTCGGAGAACTGACAAATACCACCTCTGTCTGGCCTCAGAGTGGGGTGGGAATGGAGATTTTGCAGTATCCTTCCCCTGCCACACCCACCAAGCGGCATCCACCAAGCCACACCACGCCTACCAAGCCACGCCCACAGAACCAGTAGCAAAAAAAAATTGGATTTCACCATTGGTCTGCAATACTGCATTCTAACCACTGTGCCACAGCAGCTCTTATGCAAACAATTATATAGAAACAATTCCTCAGTTTTGTCCCTTTAAAAATACTTTTACCAAAACATGACGATTTTATTATTATACTGAATTGTAGGAGTTTGAGAAGAAGCTTGATCTTAGCAATAGTAGTTTCCAAAGACAACTGCACTCTGTGAAAAAGAAATTGTATGAAGCCCAAGAAGAAAATAAGATTATCCAAGAAGAAGTCCAACGATTGAAACAAAAATTAAAGGTAAAAAATAGTATTGTTTAGCATAGAACATCTTTATAACATATCTTCTAACCTAAAATTCATTTTTTATATCTCACATAGTTCAATGTAACTACTGTGTTTCCCCAAAAATAAGAGATGTCCACATAATAAGCCCAATCGGGCTTTTCAGCGCATGCAATAATATAAGCCATCCCCGCAAAATAAGCCACCCCACTAACTACTTTCAGGAATGCGCAGCTGACCCCATCATTTCCTCTGGTTCTTGCCGTGCAACCAAAATGAGTTGAGGTGAGACCGGAGGGGGGGCAAGGGGGGGAGCATGCCCTCCCCTCCCCTCCCTGTTCTTCACACCGGCTGAGTGGCCCAACACATCCCACCCCACCCCAATGGCAACAGCAGCCTGGCTGCTTCCCTTCCCTGCCGTCTTTTTATCGAAAGGGGTGGCAGGTGGGGCGGGGGAGAAGCAAGACGTGTGGAGCGAGGTGTGGCTCCCCTTGCCGTCTCTTCTCCCTGCCCCTCACTGGGCATGGCAGGGCTCCTGCCCCTTGCATAGCCACCTGCCCTCTTTAGGATGCAATGTGGGGAATGGCAGGTGGGGTGGGCGAGAAGCAGGATGCAGGTCTTACCTTTCAAGCTCTGTCGCTCTCCTCACCATTGTGCCCAGGGAAAAACACTGTAAAAGAAAGTCTTCTTGCGAGTTCAGTCAAACTTCTCAAACTCGTGATAAGGTTTTCTTTTACAGCGTGTTTCCCTGGACACAACAGTGAGGAAAGCAACGGAGCTTGAAAAGTAAGATGCACGTCTTGCGACCCAACACATCCCACCCCACCCCACCCCAATGGCAACAGCTGCTTCCCTTCCCCGCCATCTCTTTATCAAGAGGGGTGGCAGGTGAGGTGGGGGAGAAGCAAGACACGTGGAGCGAGACGTGGCTCCCCTTGCCATCTCTTCTCTTCCCCCCCTCGCCGGGCATGACAGGGCTCCTGCCCCTCGCTTAGCCACCTGCCCCCTTTAGGGATGCAATTTGAGGGTGGCAGGTGGGGTGGGCGAAAAGCGGAATGCAGATCTTACCTTTCAAGCTCTGTCACTTTCCTCACCATTGTGTCCAGGGAAACACGCTGTAAAAGAAAGCCTTCTCGCGAGTTCGAGAAGTTTGATTGACACGGTTCGCTTCTCCCCCGCCCCACCTGCCACCCCTCTCGATAAAGTGTCGACTGGGAAGGGAAGCAGTTGTTGCAATTGGGGTGGGGTGGGACGTGTTGGGCCGCTCAGCCGACGTGAAGAAGAGGGAGGGGAGGTGACAGCAGCGATGGGACATCCAGTCCCATGCTTGCTGCCTCCTGCACCCCCAAAATAATACCCCCCCCCGATAATAAGCCCAAGCCCTTATTTGGAGGTCAAAAAAAAATAAGATCCTGTCTTATTTTTGGGGAAACACGGTATTAATGGGAAATTGAATTACAATTTTTGATACAACAGCATTTCTTAAATGTAGGTTGCAGGGTGTTTCTAGAGAGTCCATTCCTTGTGCTTTATTTCCAAGCAGGATTACCAGTTTAGGGCAAAAAGTGTGTGAAGGTTCAGAATCCTGCATGAAGCCTAAATGTTATTTGTTTTTTTAAAGACACCACTTTTTGCCTTTGAAAGGAGGAATAAGCATACCTGAATGATAAAGTTTTTATACAGAAGTCCTCACTGAACTGATGTTATCTCTGCAGATGGAATTAAAACAGAAGAGAAGGAAGAAGGGGCAAATACTGTGGTTGTTATTCAGGAAGGCTCTGTTCTGAGTGAGCACCAAAAGCAATGTATAGTCTACCAGTATTTTGCAAGCTGCAGCATTTTAAGAGAAGCTGATTTAAGGCAAGGGAATGTACAAGTAGTCCTCCACTTATAACCAATTGTCCAATAATCATTCAAAGTTACGGTGGCACTGAATGAAGAAACTTATGACTGGTCCCTGAAGTTACAACTGTTGCAGTGCCCCAGGTCAGGTGAATAAAATTTTGGCACCTGGCAGCTGGCTTATAATTATACAGGGGCACTTCAGCTTCCCTTATCTGCCTATCTCATCTCCCAATTTATGCCCCTTTGGCTCCTTGCCCTTCACAACCTCTTGACACCCTAACTGACCATTGCCATTTCTTGTTCCTGTTGCTAACCAAGTATGTCCAGCCTAGCTTTTTGCAAGGCAGCTTCTGGCCACATCAGGCTTCCTTCCTAAGGTCATGTACAGTGATTTAGCCATGAGATCTGGGAAAGATGGTTTCATGTGGTCAGCAGCCACGTTGCAAAAGGCCAGGGTGGGCCTGCCACTTAAGCAGCAGGAGCAAGATGTTGTGTCTTCGGCTCCCGAGCCCGGACCTCCGGAGGAAGAATCCTCCGAAAGTGAAGAGGAGGAGGAGGCAAGGGACTCCTCCCCTGGCCCGTCTGGTTTGGCACCACCCCAGGCCCCAGCTGAAAGCCCTGTGGAAGAAAGCTCCTCTGAGTCAGACGTTAATGAGGAGAGGGAGTGGATTAATCCCAGGTGGCGACGATCAGAGAGACGGGCTCAGCAAAGGAGTGGGTGGGGCCGAGCACGAGGTGATGAGTCACAAAGCCAACGCCCCACAAGGTATAAAAGGAGCTGACTTTATCTTGTTGGCTTTTGTGACGAACAAAGTTTTACCCTGACTGCTTGTGTCCTGAAATACTGCAGCAGCTAAGTGTTTTTCTTTTAAACGTGTATTGGACATAAATACTTGGAGCCTTATCAGAGACTGGCCGTGGCAACTCAAAACAACAGCTGTCGTTATCTCTCCCGGGCTCGCTGCCAGCTTGTTGTTTATGGATGGTAAATAAACAACTTCTGAATACTCCTGTTCGAGTGTGTGTGCTTGTCTGGGCTTCTGAAGCAGGGAGGGGACAGAACACAAGAAGATGGTGAAGGTCAGGTGGAAAGGCTAGAGTGCAGGGTGGTGAGGGCAACTGGCTGAGGCTACTTCGGTTTCCAGAGACAGCTGTGGCTTTTTCCATGCTGCTAGGGCAAATTGAGTTACCTGCGGCTTTGCACTGTACTGCAAGGGCAGCTGGGCTTTCTCAGGGTATGGCAGCTTTGCTCCACACTGTTGGGTGGTTTAGGTTTCAGAATTGTCTGTGGCTTCTTGCAGCTGTGGAATTGAAGTGCACTAAAAGCCCCCGAGCTGCAGTATGACAAGCAGCCCCCGAACCGTGCATTCTGGGACTGCTTGCTGCCCTGCAAGTTAGGGTAAAGGGTGACCAAAAGAGCAGAAATGGTGGTGGCGGGGAAACAGATGGATAGAGGGAGTTAATCCGTTTCCTTATGGAGGCCTGGGGCTGGAAGATGTCCAGAATGGTTAGACTAAGATGGGTCCATGGCTAACAACAGTGGAATTTGGTTAATGATGGACTGCTGTCGCCAAGTGATAGAGTCACATGACATCATGCTTTATGACAGCATTGCTTAGCAACAGAAATTCCAGTCCCATTTGTGGTCATAAATTGAAGACTCAGGACTACCTGTACTTCCCCCCCGCCCCCCCACCATTCAACCTAATGATTGACAGTGGCTGCCTTCATAATCAATTTCAGAAATTATGCAAAAGTAAGAAAAATCATCCTTGTTAAAAACATGACTTTAAATTTTGGAATTAAGCAAAATTAAATCCCAATTTTATTTTATCCAAACTTATTTTACTAATGTGTAAGATTCGCAGTTTTATTTTATATAAAGATCAAAATGTAATTATTAAAAGTAAATAGACATATATCCACCCTAATTCCAATGAAATAATTACAATTTATTTTTGGGTAGAGTTACACAAATTCATGTTACTGATTTAGGCAATTAGGGTATTTATTATGGCATTTGAGAATCCCTGTGATATAAAATTGTGTTCCGGCTTTGTCTAAATTGTTAGGCTTATTAGTCATATTTAGGGCTGCAACATAGACCTAAAGTTATTCAAAAGACGTCTTCCTTAGCCTGCAGATGTATAGTACATTCCCCTGTAAAAACCTGATAATGATCTGTTTAAAGATTGGTCAAAGTATATCCTTCTTTCACAGGATCATTTATGCCTTATAAAACTGAACAGTGGTACACACGTTTTGTTACATAATCTTATGTCATCCTAACACACATCTGAAAGTTATTTTGCCTTCAGGTGTATAGAGTTAATATTCTGGGCAGAGAGAGTGTATTATATCATATCATCAAGTAATAAAACATCTGGGCTGAACACTTTGAATACTTCAGAATAATCTGGTTACTCACATAACTAAACTTCAAGACACATATTTGTTATAAAAATTGAAATATAAATATTGGGCATATATCTTAAAAACCTTAACGAGGCACTGTAGAAATAAAAATGTAAGAATTGCTTAGTCTTCTGACAATGTGTATGTTTCTATTTTTATTAGGAAAAAGAGAGAGAATTGGATGCAAAAAATATATATTCTAATCGTATGTTAAAACACTCACCCAAAAAACATGATGATATCACACCAAGGAAAAAAGGTAAATACCGGTACTATATTAACTGTTATATACAAAATAGTGAAGGTTTACTTTAAATAATATATCACTCAATGATAAGCGATTTCTCAATATTTCCGTATTTCTAGCACATTGAATCCATTGCCTGTGCTTTTTAGTGTTTAATCATTTGAAAAGTAAACGATCTTTATTCTAATTTTTGCCTTTGAAAATTAAAGCAAAGCAACTCTTAGCTCGATTAAAGAATAAATTATTATGTAATGGTATGTGTGAAGAAGCAATTGGTTCAATAAGAGGTTTTTAAATGTTTATTGCTGTCAGCATTGCAGACTTCTTACAGCTCCATAGTCCATTACAGATGTTCTAAGGGACTCTCTTTTGATATGCATTTAAGTCATTCATATTACTAATAAAACAAGTGGGTATGAACTTTCTGAAACTGTTTATTTAAATAAAACTATTTAAAATGTGGCACAAAATTTATTATAGTTGTTGAGAAAAACACCGTAAGAGAAGTACAGAACACAAAAGGAGTACAAACTACTGGATACTTTTCCCCGATAGAATTTCCATTGCCACCAGACTTCATTTCTGATGAAATAGTGGAGAAAAAGGAAGAAGATGGGCATCTCCAATTGGTGAGTTGAAACTGTAATTTCCGTTTTTACTGTCTTCTGTTTACTCACCAGCTTCTCTCCATGTCATTGGAAAAATTTGTGTTGAAGTGAAAGTAGATAGTCCTCGACTTACAACCATTCATTTAACTGTTGTGCATTTATAACCAGTTGCAGCATCCTGCAGTCACGTGATTGCAATTTGTGACCTTTTTTGTCACTTTTTTTAAGGGGAAAAAACCCACTGATTAGGGAAACTGGATTTGCTTAATTACTGTGTTGTTTGCTTAGTGACCATGTGATTCACTTAACAATCACTGTAAAACTGTCATGTAATTAGTCCGACTCAATTTACGACCACAAGGATTTATGATGGAAATTTTGGTTCCAATTTGGTTTTAAGTCAAGGACTACCTGTAACTGCAAATTGAAAATCTAAGTTTTAGTATGATAAAATATAGGAATGTCCAGGTTTTAGACAGCTAAAATCTGAAAATTTTGTGAGTTGAATCCAGATAAATGTCATGTAGAGGAATCAGGCAGCATCTTTTTATCTGCTTCTTTGAGTGAGAGTCCTTCTCATATCCCTGAAAAGCCTTTCTTAAGAACTGAAAATCCTTCGTGAATGGAATAGACAGTGGCTGACCTAAAAGGGATCTTGAATGTCAGGTAGTAGTATCTTCCTTAAGTAGGAAAGGAGTATACACTACTTTTTCTGCTAAGAGTATTTTGATCATAGTTTGCTGATATTTTTAGTTAATGGAACTTATTGCAAATGAATTGAAATGACAATATTCATTCTAATTTCATCCAAATGGTTTTGAAGAGCTTTTCATTCTACATTTATATTTTTAGGAACAGCCAGTTAAAGATTGGAATGAACAAAGAGAAGATTTCAAGCAGGAACAGAACCAAGAAAGAGAAAGAGAAGAGAAACTAAAAAATGAACAAGAACTCCAAGCACTGGAAGAAAGAGCCAAGAAACTAAGAGAAGGTAAAGTAGAAATGTTTACATTTGCAGGATTTATCTATGAACATGTAATTATGTAATACATATGTACAATTTCCTCCAATTATTATCAGCTATATTTCTTATATAATGGTTATTTCTTCTCGGATGATAAACAAAACACTTGTTTTATTTTTACACTGCAATAAGTAAATATTATGGACAAGGTATTTTTTTTTTGTACAGTATATCTGTGATTATTGTGGGGCAGTGAAACGAAATCCTATCACATAGATTGGTGGCTCTTAAACTGGAGGTAATTACCTCCAATGGGATAGGTGTGGACATGTCCTGGGGACAATGGAACAATTTGTAATTGCTTGTTTGTGAGTTGAGGACCCAATTTGGAACTGCCTGGTGCCAAGACACTTGTGAAAACAATGGATGTGAATGTCATTACAGTGGTATAATAACATTATTAGAGACAGGCAAAAGACGTAATTGGATGAAACAATTTAAAAACCACTGACATTGCATTGAGGGCCTCTAGGCAAAAGATAAGAACTCTCTTGAGTACAATTCCTGATAACTACCTGGATGTGTTCTTGGTAACTGTATGGAAGTGGCTCACCAGTACCTTCTTCTGGTTGTTTTTTGCTTACCAAGCCTTCAGCTGTAGGATTTTTTTGTGGCTGCCTAACCAAGTACTAATGAAGACTGACTTCCCTAGCTGTTTTTAAAATGAATGGTTGTTAGATGCTGCTATCTCCTCTGAGTGCCTGGCTCAATGCGGTAATGATGGCGGTCTCCATAGACCTAAATGGCTCAGGACCACAGAATCTAGATAAACCTGCCTCCCCAATACACCCCAACTCATATGTCAAGAACAGCAGGAGAGCTACTGGTTATGATTCTACCTGTAGATTTGGCAGTGTAGTAAATAGGAATAAGAAGGTTATGCCACACAGTTATGGTTCTCTCACTTGGAAAAAATACAGACCATCCCCATGTTATCTAGTCTCAAATTAAAAGATAAGTGCTTGTTCTTTGGACGTTTTCAAGATGGCAATTCAGGAGCAGACTACTTTTTTAACTGCATAGCTACAGGCTACATTTTAATGGGTTTTTTTTCTTTGATAATTTGTTTTACTGTACTGAGTTTACTGAGACCGTTTCATTGTTTGGGTTCTATATAAGCCTGTGGAATTCTTAAGGAAAGAGGAAATTTATATCTCTGTGTGTATAGTATAAATATATCTGTGTATGTGTATGTATATGTGTGTGTGTATATATATATATATATATATATATATATATATATATATATATATACACATACATACATACATATACAATGTGTTTGTGTGTATGAATATATATATAGATATATAGATATATAGATATACACACATATATATACACACACATACCCGTACACATTACTTACTGTTTATATTTACACTGTGAGCTTATGCACCAGAGACAAATTCTTTGTGCATCTGATCACACTTGGCCAATGAAGAATTGTGTGTGTTTGTGTGTGTGTGTGTGTGTTAAACTTGTGCAAGATCACACAAGGCCAGTGTTTTATGGTGCTTGGTATGTAATTTATTATTTCATTTTAAAAAGCATGAACTCTGTGTTTTATTGCATTTTAATTTTATTTTGTTAAATATTTCTGAACTTTATTTTAATCTGTTTCGGGCTGCACTCAGGATTTTTGTGGGCCACATATTTTTGACTCTTCTGATGTAGAAAATTGTGATATTTCTGAAAATGAGAAGTCACAAAGAGTTTAAAGTACAAGAGAATAAATTCTAGGCAAATTTTCTAATGTAATTGTTGTTCAACAGGGGATGGGATTATTATGGGAGATGGTGGACTCTCCTTTGCTGGAGGTATCTGAGCAAAGGCTGTATCGTCATCTGTTGGGGATGCTGTAGTGGTGGTTTTTTGGATTATGTAGGAGATGGACTAGATATCTATGACTCCATGAACTTTCACTTAAATATTTTGCTACATATATCTGAACTATACAAATTGAAGAACTGAGTAATCTTTGTATATCATCGTCTTTGGAGATGGTATGTTTATCTACCTTTCCATGGAAATTGGTGATTTTGCCCTTTCATTACAGTACTTTTATATAGTCAATAGAAATACACTGCTCAAAAAAATAAAGGGAACACAAGCAGAAGACATCCGAGATCTGAATGAATGAAATAGCCTTATTAAATACTTTGTTCATTACATACAGTAGTTTTGTGTTCCCTTTAGTTGTTTGAGCAGTGTATAAACTACTGTATGTAAAGAACAAAGTATTTAATAAGGCTATTTCATTCATTCAGATCTCGGATGTCTTCTGCTTGTGTTCCCTTTATTTTTTTGAGCAGTATATTAACATCCAAGTCCATTCTCCTCATACACATGCATGGGGATAATTGTAGAAAGCCTTTTTAAAAAACCAGCTTTGTATATTTGCTTGTCTTTAAAAGAAATATGTAAACACTACTCTTTGCATTATTTAAAAATCAAGTATATCCTAACTGTAAATCATAACTAACATGTTGAATTATGCAATTGCACTTAATTGTTCCTTAACAATAATTTTCCTTCCAATGAACTTTTGTCACACATGAAGGTGTAGCTTTGGCTCAATGAATAAATGAACAAGGATAATGTTTTATTTAATTGCATTTTCTTTATCTAGTTTTAGGAGTGGTATGAAGAATAGGTCATGTTTAGGTCATATTTACACAGACATTTTCAAACTTCAACAGGGTTTACACACTTTTAAGAACCACTGTATAGTATTAGTAGCATTTCTTTGACCTAGATGACAAGATACAATTGTGGGAAAGCATAAAGGTTCTGAATTTCTTCTCAGCCTTATTGGAGGATAAAAAATTGGCTTGTTTCAACTTATGTACTGGTATGTCATACTAAATTATAGTTTAGCATCATGTGTGAATGTCAATACAATCAATATATAGATCTAAATTTGTTGTATTTTAATCTTCAGAATGGGAGAAAGAAGAATCAGACAGAAAGAAAAAAGAAAACAGTCATTTGCTTGAAAATGAAAAAGTGAAGATAGAGACAGAAGTATATATTTCAGAAAAAGGAACACAGAACCATGACAGAACAGAGGAGGAAAGACGGAAAGAAATTTTGCTTGCCAAGATGCATGAAATCGACAGGGAAATGCAAAACATTATAAATACAGCTTCCCAAGAATTTACCACAGATACTGTCACTGTACCTTATACATTGGAAAAAAATAAGAAACTGCATCAATTGTCAGAGACAAAAGAGAAAGTGTCTAATGGTTTACCAGAACCAGATCGCTTTAGTACAGTTGTCAAAGAAGAAATCCAGAAACCACAGTCTACAGACATCACATGTACAAGCAACGATTTGATATTTGGTAGTTATGTACCTTCCTTTGGGAAAGGGTCAGGGAGGCCAAGCTGGCTTAATCAAAAAATTGACTTCTTAGATGAACTCACTAAGGAAAATGTAGGTCTTGATACTAAGAAAGAGAGAAAGTCTAATTTAATGGAGCAGCTGTTTGGTAACAATGTCAATACAATCACTCCACCTAAGAGAAATGATTTTCAACAAGACGGTAATACAAACAATGGTTTTCAGGCTAAAGGAACCATGGTCAACATTAAAAATGACACTGATCTTTTTTTTAGTGAAGGAAAGAACTTTATATCCCAAAGACAACGATTGCAACACACAGCAAATAGACCAGCAGTTAAGGCACTTGATTCTTTAGAAGATGATATTGAGGAAGTATTATTACAGTGATTTTATTCTGTAAAATATGTAAATAGTTATATTTAGTATGTTTATAGTTTATAAATTCAAAGTGATTGAAGTTAAGTTATATAGCTTTGAGAATGATCAAGAATGCAACTTTTTATTTAATGCCCTAAGCAAAAATGATGACAATTAACAGATAAAACAAGATATACTCAATAATTATTTTATTTTAATTCTATTAATAGACTCACTTGGCCCTCTGTTTAGAAGTAGTGTTCTCTACATATTTGTCATCAGTCACTTCAAATTGACACTTCACTAGCACATCCAAATAAATGGGGGTGTTTTTTGAATTTGAATCCTTTCTCATTTAAGGCCTCTTTCCACCACAATTTTGTTAAGTATCTCTTGTAGAGAGTACTTCCTTTATGAAGAATTTTACGTATTGAAATTGGGGGTGCAGGCAAAACAATTACTGCAGAAAAAGTTGGATTGTCCCTGTAACCTTAGTTTGTGTTTTAGTTTTGCATAATACACCTAAATGTTTGCTTTAAATGTAATAGATGTTTATCAACCTCTGTCATAGAATAAAATTGAAATAATTAAATTGACTAAAGATTGATGGCAATGTAGAGAATGTTGTAATTTGTTATCATATATCTTCTGTTGGAAAACCTATGATAATATTTAATTGGGAAACAAAAAAATATATGCCCATTAAATTTACCTCTACTTTAATTGTACCCAGCCAGCTCTATTAAAAAACTACAATACAATAACTGGGTTGTGAATTACTGACATGAATATAATCAGTTTAGCAAAGTGAAGTATTTGTGCAATGTAACTTTGGTGATTATGCTAATGTTCCTAGAGGGCTGCACCAAATGTCTATATCAATATAAAACATTCAATTGAAAAACATTTAAAAAGATGAGCAAAGGGATTGGCTAGCCTGAGCCTGAAGACCTGAAGCCCATAATTAGATCGACACTTTGTTTTGTTTTTCATTTTGGCTACAGACAATTGCTTCATCCTAAGGAACATCATTTCTAGGCTCCGTATGAACACAGAAAATGAATGAACGAGAAGGATGCTGATGCATTACTATGAATGTACAGAATTCTTTAACCTAAGGCTTATATCGGAGCCATTTAAACAGATGTTCTTATCATATGCTGATTATCTCTAAAGGCATAAGATCCCAAGTAATTGCAGCTAAAGGCAAGAAAAACATTCATGTGTAGAGTAAGGTTCAAAGCTATGGAAATATAAAGGGGAAGGCTCTTGGTTACTACAGAACTAAATTGAAAAGTAAGGAAAATAGTAACGTTTCCCATTTTCATTACTATTGGTTAATCTTAATGTTAACTCAATATTATTTATTGGCAGAAATTGTGGGTTCAGGCCAATATCAAAGTAACATTTAGGTTTTGTTAGTTTCCCAAACTGCTAGTTTAGCTCCAGGCTACTTGAGCATTTGAAGAAAGAGTGCAGTAGACTCTAGGGAAACATTCTCCTGTGACACATTGGCAAAACAAAAGGCTTTTGTGCACCCTGAGTTTTAGTATTCTACTCTAATCATCCAGAATTCACACACACACACGAGGTTTAGTTTATCATCGATATTTTCTAGTTTTCAATTAGAATTGAGATGGTAGGATTATGTTTTGGTTGTTAGTACATCTTTGGAAATAACTAGATATCCTTACATTTTTAATGCACAAATAAAGATTTGGTTTTTTTTCTTTTTTAAAAAATTATTTTCCCTGAGAATTATATACACACATTACTCTAGCATTTTGTCTGTACTGGTTGAAAATATGTAAATGTTAATTGTCTTTTATACATTTATATTTTATGTACAAGTTACTTCTGGAAATATGCTTGATTTTTTATTAAAGTATTTGTATTTCTGACCCGAACAAGCACAAGTACTCTGCTATTTTTTGCTAACATAAATATTTCTGTACTTAATTCCAAGGATATGAAATGGGGAACAGACTAGCTTTGATCTCATGACAATTGTGTTTACGAAAGTAACAAATCCATCCATATATTTACATCACTGTAGTCCAGGTGATGTTAATGTGCTTTGGAACATTTTTACCTTGAATATTTTTTTAAATTCCATTTTGCACATGGAACCAATAGCAACTTGTTGGGTAAATAAGGTGAAATGGCTCGTTGCAACTTCCATGCTGCTTAAATACTCATGAGACAGCTCTAAGTCACGAAGTCTCTCTCCTTTTCCTTTGTTCAGTGTGATGATTATTCAGTATGAATTAGCTGCAAACCCAGCCATTACGGCTTACTCAACAATCTTGGCATAATACAATGTATTGTCCCCCCTTCAAAATAGATGAGGTCAGGAAACAAAAATCACTAGAAGTCTTGGAATACACTTTAATGCCACTAGAGAATTGTAACAGAATCTCGAACACCTACCAAAAGAACCTTCTCTGTAATGTGTAGCTAGAGAAGCAGTTGTGAGGGGAGTTTTGGCAACATAGAGCTTTCCCAGAGAGAGGCTCTGATTAAAAGACTGCATCATCGCAAATAGGATGGGTAGAGGTGAAGAGGTTCAGGGTACCCACACTTAGCATCTCTCAGAGTATATCTAGTAGTTTACAGGATTACAGCTTTAGTTTGGTAAGATTCTGTCCATAACTGTCTCATCCTGCTAGCTAGGACAAGCCCATCTTACTTGTGCCGGAAGAGTGGCACAAGAGCCTACTTTGCATCCCAACACAGGGAATACTTTGTTGGAATGGGCAATTTCAAACCGGAAACCACTGAATAAACTGATCTATACAGGGAAGATGCAAATAAACTTTTAGCCCATGAGTTTCTTGGACTGTAGGAGGACGATCAACTGGGAGATGTGTCAATCAATGAATGCAGAGAATTTGTACTTTCTAAAGGTTTCTGTTGACTCGCTGTATCTTGAGCACACTGTGTCCCTTTGTCATCAAAAGTTGCATATTTATTTCCTAAGATTTGTGTCCTGCCTTATCCCCAGGAGCTCAAGGTGATGTATATAGCACTTGCCTTTTCCAATTTTCCCTGTAACAATCTTGTGATTGGGTTGGACTGGGAGACTACAGCATGTGTTTAGTCCTAAATTACTTTCCATGGCTAAAGGCAGATCTGAATCTGGGTGTCTCAAGTTTTTGTCCAACAGCTGAATTACTACACTGAATTGGCTCCCATTTATGTTGTGTCATCATGGCCAACATGGTACTTTCCAGACAAGGGAAGAATTCTTCCATTTGCATATATATATACATACATATCCATAAATAGGAATTTAATTTGAAAATTAAGGGGAAAATAATGACAGGACACAGTAAATGATGTTTTATATCCCCCAAAAGCCACTAGTCTAATGCTTGGAAATTAAAATTTATGGCACATACAAAGTTTTAATCTAGTTGTCTAATTGTCAGAATCTTGTTCTAGGCTTCTGTGGAGCCTGCTGGATTCAGTGTTCACCCCGATTTTGCATTATTCTCCAAAATATTATGAGTACAAAATAGTTTAGGAGGAATGGAGGCTCTGGTATAACGATTTTAACTACATTAACATTTCAAATAATTCTCTGCCTCAGTGGAGAAACTGTGAAGTTCATCTGCCATTCTGTACTCCAGTTTGCATGCTGGAGAAGCAGGCTTGTTTCTGCAATCATCGGCTCTTTGCACTGCTGAAAAAAAGTGTGAACCAAATGTGAGTTTTTTGGAAACACATGGGCAAGCTGCCAAGGTACTAATGAAAGCTCATTCCAAGAAGAGTTGTCAGTCTTTTTATTGTACTGTGTTTCAGTCATCCACCTCCACAAAGGCTACAGCTCATTTAGTTCCAACTCTGCTGTTGGTCTTTGCAGGGAAAAAAAAGTCAGTTGTGTCACTCGCATGATGAAGCTTCTTCTGGAATATTTTAACATTCACCCAAATCTTTGGCTGAAACATCTTAATGTTTTAACTATACATCCTCTGTTTATTAACCCCAACTCTTAATGGTTTTGTTTGTGCAATATCCATATTTTAATGTAGCAGTTTTTTTAAAAAAATCAACCTCATATATTAATAAGCAAAAACTAAAAGTTGGGTCTATACAACTAACTGAATTAAAATATGGTTGGCTAATTTGTGGATCAATGTGTTTTACAAATACAGCCATTATCAAGGAAAGATCTGTTAAATTCCAGCTTCATTCATACTGCTTAAATCCTTCTTAAATTTTAATAGAATGTGAATGGAGAGGAATGGAACAAATAAACCATGTTAGAAGTAGGAAATATATGCTAACTTTCCTTGTATCCTAGATAGTCATTTCTCCTCAGTTGGTATTCTGTTTGGTTTTCAGCAGCAACTTACTTACAGTCTGTAAGGTTTTTTTGCAAATTAGACAACTTTAGGATTAAATTTAATTATTTCTACTTCATAAAGGAGCCTTGGTGGAGCAGCGGACTAAAGTGTTGTTAAGTAGCACTTAGCTGCCAGCTACCTGCAATTACTGCGAGTTCAAATCTGATCAGGCTCAAGGTTGACTCAGCCTTCCAACCTTCCGAGACAGGTAAAATGAGGACTCGGATTGTGGGGGCAATAAGCTGACTTTGTATAAAAAGAACACCACCCACTTAGGGGGCCCCAAAAGCCCAACTAGGCAGGTATATACAAAAGTATGAAGGCTATTGCTTAACGCATTGTAAGCTGCCCTGAGTCTCCGGAGAAAGGTGGCATATAAATCGAACCAATAAATAAATAAATAAAGGTTCACAGACCATCTCCATCCCTCGAAAAATAATTGCCATTGATCAATTAAATCCCCACATAATATTAACCCAGCAAGGCTTAAATGAATGCTGCCAGCATTTCTTTACAAATTGTGTTTATTGAACAGAATACAAAAAGAGAAAAAAGAAATTGTACATACTGGTATATATATGTGTGGTATGTGTGTGCATCTCTTGTTTGTTTATAGAGTTTTACACAATTGTTTCAACAGAGGATGACAACATTTCATTATAATTGTTCATTCAAAAGTCTACTATTGTTAATTAATAAGCAACAACTATCAGGTCTTCAGTTCATTGAATAATTGAGATCATACATTTATCTTTCCAATACTGAAGAGCAATATATTGACCACACGAATGGTGTAGAAATTGCATCTATTTCCATTTTCCAGCCACTAGTTTCCACGTAGGTATAGACATCTGAAATTAAAACCTGATCAAAATCAAGTTAATGTAAGTAATGATTTCCTGTGTTAAGTTCAACAAGAACAGACATGCCATAGTTTGCAAAATAAAACAGATATACAGAGAGACCACATAGAGACAGACACACATACTGACAGTGTATTACATGTTCAAGACTATGAATTATATCATAGGAAATATCTTTTTTCAGATTTGACACTGTTGTTGCTGCTGGAAGTGATGCCTCAGATTCCTTTCAGGGGAATCTTTGAAATAAAATCTGTGACTCATGTCACAAATCAATATAATTATTTGGGAATCTAATTCTAATGTTTAACAAAATAATATGGTGCCAACAAAAAAATATGCAGAAACATCAGTGGCGTTGTTTAATGATTTGGGGGAGTTAAGACTTGCAAGCCATCTGCTAATAGAAAATTAACTAACCATTTAACTGATCAATTACCAGCTGCAACGGCAGATCCAGGAGCATTTTATATGTGTAATGATGATACATCCTGTACAGCATGTAGTTTTTTTTTTAAACAATTCATTTTTTAAAAAAAAAATTATTTTAAAATAATGACATACAACAAAGCTCTACGTCACTACCATCAACAACAAAAAGGACAGTGATTATACTACCAAGAAATATAATTATAGTGAATAAAAGAAAACATAACAAGAAATCTCAAATTAGCAGGAAAATAAGTACATAGTTAATTCAAGAATTAAGGTGATATGTAAACCACTTAGCAACCTACTATCTCCTCAAGCCTAGATTCAGTCTAGACCACTGATACTTTTCAAAAATAGGTAATACATTAATATTCCTGATCCATTTCTTAAAATCAAGAGAATAATTTTCTTTCCAATTACATAAAATTATCCTAGTGTCCACCTCTTTTGGGAGAGGAAGGGTTCCAGTAAACCCCCAAAAATATTTTCTGATGAATTAATTCCATTAATTCATATCTCCTGCTAAGAGGTATATTTAATTTTTTAAACACTTCAAGCCACTGTTTTTCCAAAACAGGATATTCCAATTTGTCATTCCTCAATTCAAATATATAACTAAAACTGACTTACATTTCTCATTTTAATACTTCTTTTACAGAAGCTAAGATTTCAGGAACCATGGAAGGTGATTTAGATTTAGATCCAGATTTAGGATACATTTCAAAGGTGTTAAATCCATGCTTTCCAACAGGTCCAACAAGCAGAATAATCATAATAAATCTTATTCTCAAAAAATACAGATATAAACTATAGATGATATTATTACCTGAGGATCCAGATTGTTGGGGGCAATATGCTGACTCTGTAAACCACTTAGAGAGGGCTGTAAAGCACTGTGAAGCAGTATATAAGTCTAAGTGCTATTGCTATTACATATTAATCTTTGTTTTGTGCAGCAAGCTCTGTAAACATTTGATCTGCTTCTCAATATAAAATTACTATAAGTCATGTTTAAAAATATCCTAGTTTATCTTTTTCATTTCACTGCTGTTACACAGTGAAATCTCAATTTATAAGACATGGATACAAAAAAATTGCATTCAAGAGACTTAACTCTATGGTGAATTATGTCATTTACATAATTCATTCAAGTGATGTAAAATTGCCATGATGCATTCTTCCCCATCTTCAATAAGTCCCTTAAAATGAGGTTTCATTATGCTTATTTTCATATGATTTTAGGTATCACATGATGTGTTCAAGCAGCAGATGCTGGTGGGCAAGAAATCAAGGTAAAAAGTTGGAAGACAAAGCCCTGTGTATTATACATTTAGACAAAATCATTGGAAATGCCCCACTGCACTGAGCTATTGTGAAAGATACCTTCCCACCCATGGTGTTGAAGGTAGAGTCATCTGTAAGTTCCAGCAACTCTCTATTCATGGAAAGGAAGATGAGACATTAACTTGCTGCTCCACTCAAGTAAAATCTCTTGGACTATCTATGTGCAAATTGCTTATAATGTATTTAAACATTTCTTCCATAGAACAGGCACCACTATATCAAGGAATTGTGCAGCAAGTGTCCAAACGGTGTCAGAGACATAGACACAAATTTGTAGTTTTGTATAAATAAATATATTTTACATTTATATTTACAGCAGACAAGGTAGCCAGGAATACAAGAAAATCATAAGATAAATCATACAGCATACCCAGCACACAAAAGAAACAAGGCAGGGAAAAAAGGAAACTCCTCCTTTACACCCACGGCAACCAATCATAGCCTAGATTGCCTTAGGCTGGAGCCAGCACTCGCCAATCAATCAACTACAACTGTGTATTCTGGCCCCTTGTACACTTTGCTAGCTACTAAACTTAATTATCCTACTAAATATCCTAATACCAGTGGTGAAATCCAATTTTTTTTACTACCGGTTCTGTGGGCGTGGCTTGGTGTGCATGGTGTGGCTTGGTGGGCGTGGCAGAGGAAGGATACTACAAAATCTCCATTCTGACCCCACTCCAGAGGAAGGATACCGCAAAATCCCCATTCCCACCCCACTCTGGGGCCAGTCAGAGGTGGTATTTGCTCGTTCTCCGAACCGCTCAAAATTTCTGCTACCGGTCCTCCAGAATCTGTCAGAATCTGCTGGATTTCACCCCTGCCTTATACACTAACTCTAAACTTCTCCCTTTTTATGAGGTAACTATTTGAATTTTCTTCAAACTATTACAAATAATTGTGATTTAGCTTCACTGGATTAGAGTGCTAATTGACAAGCCAAATAAACATTCAGGCATGGAGCTTCCTATGTTTTAATCACACTAACTTTATAACTAGACTTCTCTAGATCCAATTCAAAAGATTAATATGTACCTGGATTTCTTTTAAATCTCTGCCTATTCATACTAGGCATTTGTTTTCTGAACTCAACTTATGGCGGAATATGATAGAAGGAAAGAATTGTCCACTGTCTGCATAAACCATTTTATGTAGCTCATCAAAGTCAATATACTGAAGGCAGATATGTACCTTCTAGAAACCTTTCTAGCAATATACATAGGGAGTCCACTGGTAAGTTGGTGAGTTTTTAGAAATTCCGTTTTATAATTTGGAGCTGCTTTTCCTCTCTGAGAAAAATAATTTTCTCCCTTTTGTTTTGAATAGGAATTGCTTCTCAACCTAATGTTGAAAAGGACAATGAGGGAGCACTGAAACAAAAAACTTCAAGTGTAGAGATTTCCACAAAAGAAGATTTGCTCTGTTTACAGAATAAAGATCAGGCTATTGTCCTCTTACCCTCCTGTCTTCAGCCTGGAAGTCTCCACATATTTTAATTACAGTACCGAAACCTTGAAAAAAAGCTGTCCCAAAGTCAAAACTCAAGCAGAATACAGAAATAAAGGTCTTGAACCAAAGATAAGCTTAGTAATATTAAAACTCTAAAGAGATGATGAAGTACCAGTGAACTATCATCTTCCCTCCCTCTAACAGTATTGAAGATCTGGTGTAAAGAAGGCAGCTTTGGGTTTCATAGAAAAGTAAGGCCGCCTGCTTCTTGGAAAAATCAACAAGACACAAGGAAGATTAGCCTGGCCTCAGATAATGATTGAACTGCTTCCTCTAGAGCAGAAGTAGAAAACTAAGGCCCTTTTATGACTTGTGGACTTCAACTCCCAGAATTCCTGAGCCAGCTATACTGGCTGCTCACCCCTGCTCTAGAGAAACTGCTTTCTATTTTTTTGCTAGAAACTGCTGGCCTTCTAATACCAGTTGCTAAAGGAAGGCACTTAGTGGCCTTTGCCACCTGAAAGGAGACCAAAGGACTACTACGAGCTTTTATCTCCTGTCCTCCAGAAGCCAAGATTTCAACTGGGTGTCAAAGGGGCATTTTTCTGGGGTGGTTGATCTTACACATTTTGCAATACTGTCACCAAAAGGAAATAAGCAGTTCTTATACTGCCTAAGAATAGTAGAAATGATCTTTTGCTACAGAGGGATTTTAATTAATGTACACTTTCCTCTTTTGTGTTTAAACTTTGAGATGCTGGGAGGAAAATGAGTCATCAAAATCAAGAATTTAGAAAGAACGTTGGCAATGAAGCGATGGTACTTGTAAGCTCTAAAGAAGTTATGAGTAATGGAAAGCTTGAGAATGCTAGTCATTTCACCCAGTTCAGATATAGACACTCCTGTTATTGAGGGGAAAGGGCCTAGAAATGCATATTTTTGCATGTATGGTATGTAGAAGACAGAATAAAAATCCAGAAAAAATATCTAGTAAATTAAAGTATCTTGACTGACACCTGCTTTTCTTTCTTGTTAGCAAGTAACAAAAAGTTCAAAACACATTTCTGGCATGGATTTCAATCTATAAAGATAAAGTGCTATACTTATAACTGACCTCAATCCATAGTGGAATCTGAATGAGGTTGGACACTGACTATATTAGCCTAGAAACGGCTATGAGACACATTCTAAGGCTTAAATTATCCTAAAATTTCCTGCAGTGTCAAAATCAGTGTTTATCAACTTTATCGACTTTAAGATCTGTGGACTTCAGCTCGCAGAATTCCACAGTCAGCACACTGGTTGGGGAATTATGGGAGTCGAAGTCCATGTATCTTAAAATTGCCAAGATTGAGAAAAACTAGTCTAAATAAAAGGTAGCTGTGAATACCCCTACGTAAGGACTGAAGTCAGAGAAGCATTGATAGGAAAAGAACAAGGAAGTATCAAAGCCAAGCTTTTCCATGATTTAGAGTTGTCTTTGCTTTTTGTTTTTCTGTTACCTCTGGTACAGATTTTGTGCAGCTTTCAACTAGAAATAATGGACAATCTTGCTCTGAATGTTTGGGTATTATAGTAAAGAGAGGAATTCAGGGCCACATGTGGTTGTAGTGCTACAGAAAACATCATAGTAATCAATGCCTTTTATCAGAGCACCTCTTCTACTATTTCTATTTTTCAGCAGGCAGTTTTTAAGGTGTGAGGTCTAGGGTTCTGGACTAGACAGCTAGTAATATTAGCAGCCACCGATAGCCTGTTTGTCCATGGACCAGTTTTTCTTTCTTTCATAATGCTCAAATTGGCTGCAATGTTACAGCAAATTCCAAAGTTTAATTATGTACTAGGTAGAAAAAACATTTCCTCTTCTTGGTTTTGAATACCTCTGTGTTTTGTGTCAGTGGGCGGCCTCAAAATCTTATAGTGTGAGACGGGGAGAATAATTTTTTCTATCCACTTCACATATGGCTTACCTCTCTCTTGAGCAATATTGCTCTTTGTGCAATGTTCAAGGAAACTTTTTTTAACAGGATTTTTTTGGGTCAGGAATTTTGTCACAGCCATTTTAAAAGTTCACATGCACAATACTAATTGGGAAACTTCTATTGAATGTTCGTTCACCTCTAAAAAGAAGTCTTCAAGTAAATAACATAGGACATAACTTTGCAGAAGATATGCTGCTTTGTCAACAAAGTTTATTCTTCAGTTTGCTTGACAATTTTATTTTATAATCTGTATCTTGCTTCCTAGCCGTGCTGCTTTCTGTTGTTTGTGCTGGAACAGGACACTAACTGAATGAAGCTTAAGGATTTTTGAAACCCTTCAAGTTCAGCTGTAGAAACACAATACAATGTGAAGATATTGTCTGTAAAGATTAAAAAAATATTTCACTCTAGAATAAAATGTAAATTAATACTGTTATATACCTTCCTGGCTGTGAGTGTCCTTTTCTTATTACCATTTTATTCTTTAAAATAACATGAAATCCTATAACCAATGGAAGATATCTACAGAATCTATTTGTCTTTGCTGTTATCTCTAAGCCACTCCTTTGGTTTAGAAATTCATCCATTCTTTTCCTTTATTTCTTTATACAACTTAGGAAACATGACTAAGTAGAACGTGAGGGAAATATATGTTGACAGTCACTTGGTTAAATTTTTAAAATGACTTTTTAAAAATATCTCTCAACTATTTATGAATAGGTTTGCTTAACTCTACAATATACCTATAGCCAGTCAATACCTGTCTGTGCCTACAGTAAATTGGTTCCTAACCCTGTTTTCAGATTAATGTCTTTCTAGGCTAGATCTCTGAACCTCCACTCCAACCCATACCTTCTAGATCCCCCTCTGAGGGAAGAGAATACTTGTAGCTCTGGGTTGATATATTAAAAACATCTCAGAAACCACCAACTGATTATAATAACCGCATGGCTTCACAACAACACACAAACCAACTAAAGTCTTGCCAACTCAGACAAACAAGCTAACAGTAAACAACAGCCTAATCAAGGAACCACCAAGAATACTCCCATGGAAAAAGAGATCAAACCTCACGTCCTTCTAGCACTGATGATGTTGCCTAGTTGAGTAATGAAATATTAGCAGGAAAACAATAAAGCTCAGGGAACACCAAGGATTCCACAAACGCATTTTTCCTAAGTCTCCTACTACTCTTAGAATATAGCACAGGAAGAAGAGTCTTGTAATCCTCTGCTCTGACTGGCAGTTCCGCCATCCAATTATTATACTACCCAATGTCTATGAATTCTTAATAGCTGATAATTAACTATTGAAATATCTGCCTTCTAAAGAAAGCCCTTTCTGGGCAAACTACATAGGAATTTTAATAGGCATTCTACTGCATCTATTGCATATAATTTCCAGCATTTTTTGGTTTATGTCAGCCTTTCCAAAACCTGGTGAACTCAATATTTACTGCAACTACAACTTCTAGAAATCTCCAACATTGACCATTTTGGGAACTGGACTGAAAAAACAATTTTGAATACAGCAAAGGCATTTTCCCATTTTCATTGGGCTTCAAACTTTTTTGTTACTGCATTATAGCAGTTAAAATACCTGATACATCTCAAATGCATCTCAAATTCCAGCATAGGATGAATTCCTTGAATTATGCTGTTCCCAGGCTGCTAGAATGGTAAAAACAGGTGTGATTTTGCATATCTAGCACTACTTCTCTTTTCAGAGCAATTCTGCAGAATACTGTTTCTCCTTTTTGATTTTCAGTGGGTAGGCTTTCAAAGTTTATTTTGGATCAGATAGTACTGAAAATACACAGAATATCTTGGCAAGAATCTATTTTTTTTCTCAAGGATGAGGATGAGAAGGGATTAAGAAAATAAAATTAGAAAAATAGGCAGGGCTGGCTAGTCCCCAAAGAAGAATCATTTAATAAAAGCCTACAAACTTCCTGTCTCTATTTAGCAATTTACACAGCTTGTGCCAAACCAGGTCCTGCCTGCAGTTTCTCAGAAAATTCAATTCTACTTGGTTGGAGGGACAGAAAATCAACAGCTGTATATTTTAAGTGTCTTCCTTTAAATAGTAATTTATACATTTTTCCACCTGTTTGCTGTTTAGGTGTGATGAACATCAACTTTCATCTTCCTCCCAAGTATGCTATTGGTCTAGAAAAAGTCTGCTTGTCTCCAGTTTCCATCAGTACCAACCAGAATGGAATTTGTAGCCGGATATGTTTGGAGGCTATTACACTGGGAATCTATTATGTATGTATACTAGATATTGAGGTTAGCTGAAGTCAAAATTTGGAGACAAACTCCAAAGAGAGATGTTACCTCAATATTATACTCTTGCCAGTTACTATAGAATCTGCATTTATCAAAAAAGGAAAAGTAATTGTTGCTTGGTTGCCTACAAAAAAAATCTGCAAATGGTTACTTGAGATCCTGAAGTTAATGGAATATTTTTAAACCCATATTAATAATTCCTCCCCTCTTTTTCTCAATAAGTCATGTAGCATGCTGGATTTGTATACCAAAAAATTCTAGCATATTTATAAAACTATTGGTTTTATTTGTTATTGGTTGAACTAAAAAGATATAAACAGATCTGGGCCTGACAAAAGACATAAGAATTTAATGACTTACATTTAAACAAGAGTATTTAAATCTCGAAGATGATTATTTTATTAATGACAGCAAAGATACCTGGGTTGACCATTGTGCTTACAACTACATACTATCATCTGTAATAGGACAATACCTTGATTATGGAACAAAATAGGGTTAAATCACAAGATCCTTCAAGAGGAATGAACTGAATGTCAACCGGAACAAGCAGAGACATTGCAGCTTTTTGTAGCATCTCCAAATCTGTTAATTGAGACTATCATTTACTGCATCCCATGAAAAAGCATTCAACTCACAAAGTTTATGTGACATTTGTTGCCCATTAAGGTACCCTTGGTACCAGAAGAAATCTATAAAAAGACAGAGGAAATATTGGCAGCTGCATTGGAAGACAGGAGAAAGTTCTATCTCCATTATTAATTTCTATGGTGTTAACTGTTACAGAGCTAGGACAGGAATATATGCAAAGATGAAGCAAACCACAGCTTCCTTTTATTTTAGGCCTGCAAAATCTGTAATTTAATGAGTTAAACTCATCCATCGTGATGTACTGGAGATAAACTGTATTAATCTCTTACAACAGTAATAAAATTATTAACACCATTTATACTAAGATGTTCAAATATTTGCATATGCATTAATATAAATAAAACCAGAAACTTTAACATACAAAGCAGGAAAACATGACTATATACATGCAAATTGCAAATAAGCAGGGGAACATAAGAACCTGTGTGAGCAGGAGGTTGGACTAGATGACCTCCAAGGTCCCTTCCAACTCTGTTACTGTTAAAATGTTGTGTGAAAAGAGGGACACAGGAGTAAATTACTATACCTAGTCATATAATGGAAGGACTATGATGGTGCCCTGCTTTGCTTCCTATTTTTCCTTGAAAAATTTAAGTGATGTATTATTCAAGGTCTTACACTGATTTCTTGAATTTCTTGATAGCCATGTGGAAGTTGTTTGCCTCTTCCATTTTTGTTTTAAATTCTCAGCCTAGCTTGAACCTTTGGGATTTCTCACTGAAACGCCAATCTGGGCTGATCCTGCTTAGCTTCAGAGTGCAGATAAGTCAGGTAGATATTGTTTGCTTATGAGCACCTACTTAGAAAAGTTATCTAATTTGTTTCTTGGGTAAATCAAGGGCTGGCTGGCTCTGATTTAATAATTATATTTTGCCTAATATCCATAATCTATAATGCGCCTATCCTCGCAGTAACTCAAATACATTGATAATAATGAAAACAAGCAATTCCTCTTCACAAACGATACGCAAAATAATCGTTTAGGACCCGACTGTCTCACCGCTATACCAAAGGCGCCGATGGTTCCTCTTAACAGAATAACAGAGTTAGAAGGGACCTTGGAGGTCCTCTAGCCAAACCCCTTCCTCAAGCAGGAGACTCTATTTCGGACAAATGGTGGTCCAATCTTTTTTTAAGACAGAACCAATCCAATGCACGTTGAATTAGATGTCTGCAAGGAATAAATCCATCCGACCGATTTACTGAGAAACGCATTTCATAGAACACAGTACAGGTTATTCACCCCAGCAACATTTTACAACCAATATTTGTTCATACAACTGAAATGTATATAAATATAAATTTGTACACATCCAAATCTATAATGACACAATCTTGGCTTTGGAAATAAATGAACAAAACAGGTTGTCTTCTTAGCAAAACACGGAAGATTGCGACAACGTAACCTACTCGGCCCTAGGTAGTCTCCGTCGGCGGTTGGGGAAATGCAACTTTACGCAAAGCCCTCGAGGTTCGCAGCCACTCGGAGCGGAGGCACTCGGATCGATCCGGCCACCTACCTACCTACCCGGCGCGCCGCGGCTCTCCCGCTTCCAACCTCGGCGCGTTCCTTTGGGCAGCATCCGAGAGCTGCCCGCTGGCCAATCACGGGATCCCGCCTCGCCCCAGCGGGTCCTGCCTCTGAACCGCAAGGACTTCCCCTCCTTCGGTTCTATTCCCAAATCGGGGGCGGGGAGGGGAGAAACCGAATTGGGGAGCCAATCGCAAGCGAGAGCTGCGCCTCTCCATACCCACCTACCCACCCACCCGCCTTTCCTGCTCGCCCATCGAAGCGGTGGGCGCTGAGCGGCGTCGCCAGGCGGAGGCCGCCCTTGCTTCAGCTGTCGCCCGGGGAGGGGTCAACCCAGCGGCAAAACTGCCCTGCCAGCTCTGGTGATCGCGGGCGGCGGGCAATTTCCCGAAGGCTGCCAAGAGCGATCGGGAGCTGCTGGTGCGGCGACGAGCACAACCCGTGGCTTCTTCTTCGCTTGGGCTTTCAGCCGCCCGCAGGAGGGAACACCAACCATGCCGAAGAGAAAGGTAACGCCGGAGCCTCGTTTCCCCTTTCAGATGCACGCTCGGGGAAGGGGAGGAAAATAAGAATAAAAATAATAATAATAAAAAAGGTAAACACCCCCCCTCCTCCGCCAGCCTTTCGCCACCCGCTGACTGCTTTCCAAGTCACGGGCTTGATTTCACTTTGGGAGGCCGCGGCGAGGTCTGTCTCTAAATCCCCCCCTCCCCTTTAACAGCCTGTTGCAATAAGAGGGCGCCAGGTTCTCGCGTTTTAGCAATTTAACGCGGCCACATTTCCATTCGTACTCTTATGCGGTTTGCAGCGGTGCGCACGGCTTCGGGGCGCGCGCGGAGAAGACCCGTCACTCGGGTCGGTGTCAGTCTCCGCAGGGCCCTTCTCGTTCCCAGGAACGTCAAGCGCGCTTGGCTCTCTCCCCTGCTACCCCCCCCCCCCTCCTTCCCCCATACCACACACACCCGGGGCAGGGCAGAGACTGCTCGCCCTTCTTACGCCCCGGAGGAGAAATGAAAGATTTGCAAAAAAAAAAAAAAAACACCTCCCCGCGAGAAGCTCTGGACGAAGTGCGTGTTTGTGTATGTCTGTGTGTGTGTGCGTGCTTGCGCGCGTATTTACTAAAGGAACGCTCCGAGAGTTCGCTCTCCAAGGGTGGGGAGAGGAACTCTTAGCTCGGGCTCGCGCACGCCTCTCTCGAGCCTCCCTGGGGACTCTGTGTGTGTATGTGTGTGTTGTGTGTGTGTGTTGGGGGGGCTGCTAAGGTAACCTGAGAGCGCGAGGGGGCGGAAAGTAAAGGCAGAGAAGAGCCATATTTAACTACCCCGCTCCCTGCTTTCCGTGTGGCAGTTTCCATCTGTGCCAACTCTCCGGGTCTCTCGGGACCGGCGGCTGATTAGGCTGGGCCTTCGACCGTCGCAGCTGAGGCGGCGGTGACGGCGGAATCTGATGCCAAGGCGGCGGGAAAGAGTTTCTAAAGAGCCCCGAGGTCGCCCGAGGAAGGCATTGGGGAGGAGCTTTGCACCTTTCGAGACGCGAAGGAGCCGCTGCAACGGTTACTCCAGAGAGAGAGAGAGAGACAGAGAGAGAGAGAGTGTGAGTGTGAGTTGCATGAAGCCGAGGCGTCTCTCTTCTTCCTCACCGTTTCCTTTTGCCTTTTTCTTCCTCTGCGGAACGGCTGCTGGATTTTTCAGCGACTTCTGCACTCTTGTCTCTCCTCCCGGCTCCGAAGATAGGGATTTCTACTCTCTTGGTCACATTTGACTGGGATAAAAAATGCCTTTTTTTCTGGTTCCGGGTGTGTAAATTGAGAGGCAATATGGTCGTTAGTTCTAACTAGCACCCGAAGTTGGAAGTCGTCCGAGATTATTCAACCTCGAGTCGTGTTAGATTCTGAAAAGAATCAGAGGTGTTTTGTGCAGGGTTGAATGACTCCCTCAAATGTACTGGGAGCAGTTGGGAATGTGGGGTGAAGTGTTACAAGCAAGGTCGTAATTAAGTCCACTGGATGGATCAGTCACTCCTGCAAAGTCCAACCTGCCCCATGGAGTTTTTGTTGCCAGAAAAAAAACTGAGGAGGAAATTGTGTGTATGCTAGCAGAGTTCCTGGAGAAAAGGTAGGATATGCATCTTAAAAAACCAGGGACTGTAACTGAAGATGTGGTTTATTCAGTTCAAATTTGGACGTGCTTCGATAATCCCATGTGCTGCAACTGAGATTGTAAATTCCTAAGGGTAAGGATTAGATGGGCTTGTAATCAGGGATATAAAATTTAGTGTCTTCCAAAGCTTTTGGGATTTTAATTCCCATCAGTCTCAGCCAACATGGCCAAAGACAAGGCTTTGTGGGAGTCATCCTTCAAACCTTACGCAAGACCTTTACGTGCTTAGCTGTTCTTGGTGTCCTCTGTGAAATGCACTGTAGTGCGCGTATTGATGGTTCTGTAGAACGCTAACAAAAAAGTAAGCAACAAAATTGCACCACAACTCACTATAATGGAAAAGAGGCTGCCTTTGTTTTGCCTCTTCAGAGAAAGAATAAAAATAAATGTGTAGAGCTACTTATTAATGGATTTTTAGGCCTTTTTTAAGAAGCTGAGCTGTCTAAAAATACCTAATTTTTGTACTACTAACTATTTTATCTACATAATGCTTTTCTTTTCGTTTTATATTTACATATTCTCTACTACAGTAATTAATACAACAAAAAAATGTTGTCAGGCTAATGTCACTGAAGAAACAGCAAAAGTATTTTGTTTCTGCATGATTCTTATGGAAATAAATTCGTGTGCCATACTGGGAATAAAAGTGAAATAAGTGTCATTTTGATTAGCAATCCAGTATTTTAAGCTTCCTTTAAATAAATATTATTTTTAAAAATGTAAGGTGCTTATTGGACTTCAAACAGTTGTAGAAGGAATTTTATCTTTTGTCTGAAAATAATGTAGATGGTTACCGCATGTTCCTTCATCATTACTATTACTTTTCCCTCTGGGGAATGAGTTACAATTTTGATTTATTATTGGTTGAAAGTTCAAGTTAGTTGAAATATTGAAATATTTAAAGGCCTACAACTATGTGATATGTCAGTCTGACTAGGTCGCTCAGTGGCTAAGAAACTGAGCTTGTCGATCAGAAAGGTCAGGAGTTCGGCAATTCGAATCCCTAGTATAGGTCTCCTGTGTGAGCAGGGGGTTGGACTAGATGACCTCCAAAGTCCCTTCCAACTCTACTGTTACTGTTACGTATCTCTTCAAAATTAAATGGAGACTTACTTTTGGGTAGATCTGAGTAAAGATTTGGCTTTCGTTAAGATATAATCTTACACTAAACTGTACACATTTACCAGAGAGTTACTTGCATTGGATTTAGTGGATTTTTTTTGGTATTATCATTCTTGTCTGAGATTTATTTTTATCCCTGATAACCTTGTTTGCTACTCTCCTGTGCCAGAATCTCATTCATTCTGCATATGTGTATAGTGCCTCAGATATCACAGATGAGATATCATACCATAGAAAACTAGGAACAGGTCATTGTTAGAACTCATTGGATATGAATAGCTCAAGGATTGGTGGATAGTTTTATTGCAGTAGAATTCTTAGAAGAAATCTTGATTCGTTTATCGTTATCATTTATCGTTTATTTAATTTATATACCGCCCTTCTCCCCGAGGGGACTCAGGGCGGTGAACAGGCAGAGATAAAAAAACATAAATACAAAATTTAAAAACGAATTAAAACCAAATTAAACAGTTGCCCAACAATTCAAACCCATTTTTTAAAAAAATATATAAATCCCAGATCTAAAAATTTGGATTATACAATTTGAAATTTTCTTATAAAAAGGGGAGATACTATGCCAGGCCCGCTTGATGGAATAAAAAAGTTTTTAACTCACGGCGGAAAGCACGAAGGTCCGGGATCCGCCGAATCTCTGGGGGGAGATCGTTCCAGATAGTGGGTGCTCCCACAGAGAAGGCTCTCCCCCTGGGGGCCGCCAGTCGACATTGTTTGGCCGACGGCACCCGGAGGAGTCCTTCTCTATGAGAGCGTACCGGTCGGTGGGAGGCTATTGGAGGTAGTAGGCGGTCCCGTAAGTACCCGGGTCCTAAGCCATGGAGCGCTTTAAAGGTGGTAACCAACACCTTGAAGCGCACCCGGAAGACCACTGGGAGCCAGTGCAGCTCGCGCAAGAGCGGTGTCACATGAGAGCGCCACGTCGCTCCCATCACCACCCGCGCGGCCGCACTCTGCGCCAGCTGGAGCCTCCGGGTGCTCCTCAAGGGGAGCCCCATGTAGAGAGCATTACAGTAGTCCAGGCGGGAGGTGACAAGGGCATGAGTGACCGTGAGTAAGGAGTCCCGATCCAGAAAGGGGCGCAACTGGCGGATCAGGCGAACCTGATGAAAAATCCTCCCGGACACGGCCGTCAGATGGTCTTCTAAGGACAGCCGTGAATCCAGGAGGACGCCTAAATTGCGCGCCCTCTCTGTGGGGGCCAATGATTCGCCCCCAATAGTCAGCGATGGTACCAGCTGACTATATTGGGACGTCGGTAACCACAGCCACTCAGTCTTGGATGGATTGAGTCTGAGCCTGTTCTTCCCCATCCAGGTCCGCACGGCCTCCAGGCACCGGGACATCACTTCAAGGGCATCGTTGGGGTGGTCTGGGGTGGAGATGTACAGCTGAGTGTCGTCAGCGTACTGATGATATCTCACCCCAAAACCACGAATGATCTCACCCAGCGGCTTCACATAAATGTTGAACAGGAGGGGCGAGAGAACCGATCCCTGTGGCACCCCGCATATAAGGGGCCTAGGAGTCGATCTCTGCCCCTCTGCCAACACCGACTGCGACCGGTTGGAGAGAAAGGAGGAGAACCACTGTAACACAGTTCCTCCCACCCCCAATTCTTCCAACCGGTGCAGCATGATACCATGGTTGATGGTATCAAAAGCCGCTGAGAGGTGTAATAGGACCAGGACAGAGGAGCACCCCCTGTCCCGAGCCCTCCAGAGATCATCAACCAACGCAACCAATGCCGTTTCCGTGCTGTACCCGGGTCTGAAGCCCGACTGGAACGGATCCAGATTCATTATATTCTGAATTAAGATTTAGATTTGGCACACAAATACCCCTGACTATCTCTTCCTCCTGGAAGAGCGGGAAGGGGGATGGCAACCTTATTGATATTCTTGGATTTCTCATTTGTGTTGAACTCATTAATCAGCAAAAAAAATGATGTACCGTACTTGAAGAAGCTGGGGCCTAAATATACCACTTCATGATGGTGGTGATATTGGAAGAGATAACTGAGACACATACTTGATTCCTTGGAAGTTTTGCAAAATTTTGCCTTGTTTCATGTGTCTCTATGTAAATTAAGCCACTGGACGGAGTCAGACATTGGCTTGAGGCTAATTTTCAGCAGGGTATTGAGGATACTAAGATGTACTTCTTACTGGATGTTTTGAGAACTTGTGCAGATTTCCAAATTATAAAGGACAGGGTGTGAAAAAATAAATTTAAGCTGAAGTTTGACATGATCAATTTACTTCTGATTCTAGAAGTTGGATTTCAGGATCTGAGGGAGATGAGTGGCTAAGATATGAGGGAGGAAGGGAGGGAGAGAAAGAGAAAGAGAAAGAAAGAAGTTCAGTGTCAATATTCTTTCTATTCTATTTCTAAGTTCAACTTCCATAGAACTTCAGAGGAAAGAACATTGCAGCTTGATTCTGATCTTTTTGATCTTTCTGATTCCTGATTTGTGGTTCCTTTACTGTTGTTAATTGATCCTAAAAGGCAGAGGCTATCCACCATTTCAGTGTCAATTGCACAGTGGTTGCTGTATGTATCTACTGTCTTTAGTTGTCCTCTTTATATTTAACCTTAGTCCCATTTTTTTGCTTTGCTCCTTGACTTCCATTACCAAAGCTTGCAGATCGGTTGTATTTTCAGCTAGCAGAGTAATATCATTAGCATAAGGCAAGTTGTTGATGTTTCTTCCTCCAATTTTAAAATCACACTTACCCTTTTCCATATATATATATATATATATATATATATATATATATATATATATATATGAATGATATCCCTGATAGTGTATGTGTGTATACATACATACATACACACTAAATATGCAAGGCTATATCACTTTTTTGTTAACCTGGAACCAATCTGTTTTATCTGTATTGTGGCTTCCACACGTCTGCATGGGGTTTTGTATGAGGACAATGCATTGCTGTGAGATTCCTGTTTTTTTGGAAATACGCTGTTTGATATTGTCAATACACTTATATTCTTTGGCTTTCTCAATTATCCAGTGTGCATTTTCCTTCCCATGTAGGGAGTCTAATGTATATTGGATTGATGTGCTCTTTTGCTAGAAGTGGGTAATGTGTACATTTTGTTAAGCAATAGCACTTAGACTTATATACTGCTTCACAGTGCTTTATAGCCTTCTCTAAGCGGTTTACAGAATCAGCATATTGCCCCCAACAGCTGGGTTCTCATTTTGCTGACCTCGGGAAGGATGGAAGGCCGAGTCAACCTTGAGCCATTCAGAATCAAACTCCTGGAGTGAGCAATGAGCTAGACATTTTGTTAAATCTTCTCCTTTAGTAGTTTATTGGTATGTAGATTGATCTTTGCCAGTCTGTGGCCAGTGTGTATTACCTAGATTTGCAGGCATAGCTTGGTGAGAATTTTTATTTACTTCTGTTGCTTGCCATGTTTCTAAACATTTTATAGCCTTCCGACTTGGCAGAGCCTGGAGTGCTGATCTAAACTTGTCAGTACAATATTCTTGTAAGTAAAACTATTTTCTAAAATATTTTCAGTGTTGACATCTTCAAAGAATGTCAGTATGTTCCTTCCACCTTTCTTCTATCTTCTTTGAATCAGTTACTGTCCCTCTGATGAAATCCTTTAGCATACCCGTTCAAGGTTAGAATTTCCTTCTGAATTTAGAGAGGTTTTAGAAAGACTTTGCTTGTTTTTCTGTGTCTCTTCCCATCGTCAGTGTCTTTACAGATGTTGTAATATTGCTGCTTGTTTCTTCTGACAGCTTTCTGAAATACTTGATTAAGTTCCTTCGTGAGGTTTTTGTCTTTAGTTTTACTTCTTTTCTTGGCAATTTTTATTTCAGAATGACAAGAGCCATCTCATATAAATTGGATGTATAAATATGTAAATTAATACTGGAAGAGAGCAGTGTCAATTAAAAGAGATGTAATTATGAATAGGAGTGAAGTCTATGATGTTAAATTATGATCTCGGGCAACATATACAAAGTTTATGTCCTACGGCATTTCTAGCTTTCTACATGAACTTTTTCTTAATTCTAGGCATAAGAGAAAGCCTGTGATTCTTAGGGGCTAAATAATATTGGCAGAGCTATAGAAGGCAAAATATAGGAGATTAGTTTCAGAAGTGCAGAGAGTGTATATGTCACAGATATCTAGGATGATACTATCTTCACATGAGAAATGCTTTGTTTTTTATAGTGTCTTCCTTGTCAAAGATTTCTCTGCATGCAAATTATGTAAAAATATCTTAGCCTAGCTTTCATACTGTGATATTAACTTTGCATATTCAAAATAAAGTTCCAAACAGATTTTGCATTTTAGGAATATTATTAGATGCTGGATTATATCTCTTCTCTGCTTTACTTATTAGGCCCAAAGGCAAAGGTCAAATGCTTAAAGTTATATCTTTGTTTTTTCAGACATCTGTCAGCAAGTATCTTGTCCTCTCCTGAATCCTTTTTATCTACATGTATATTTGTGTATCTAAATCTCTCCATGATTCTAAATCCTAGAAAATCAAGAGAATGTTCAGATAAGGCTCTGCATTGCACATATTCATTGTTCAAATATAGAGGGTGAGGTGAAGTTTGAGATAGTATTGAGTTAGCATTGTCAAAAGAAAATCGAGTCCTTCCTTCAGTCATTCTTCCTTCTCTAATTCAAAATCACAAATTGAAATTGGATTTAGAAAAAGACCAAAGTGCAATGGAAAATACCGGTGTAATAGGGTGAACATGTCGGACCCCAAACTGAGATTTATTTGATTCTAACTTGAGATCTCTTTTATCAAATTAAAAAAGGCCCCTTTCACCCAAAAATACTTTCAGTTATCAAATACTAAATCACAGCCCAGCAGTGAGTTTGACTGCAAAGGTGCTCCTTCTCATAATGCCAGCTAAGTGCATTTCCTTAAAATTCATAGCGGCTGTGCTTTTGTACATTTTTGAGGAGTAAAGACAAGGTTTTTCTATATAAGGTAGTCCTTGACTTACATCCATTAGTTTAGCAACCGTTCAGTTATAATGATACTAAAAAAGTGAAAACTGATCCTTCCACTTTTGACCATCATAGCATCCCCATGGTCATGTGTCCAAAATCCAGGTGATTGGCATGTATTTATGACAGTTGCAGCATCCCAGAGTCATGTGATCACTATTTGCAACCTTCCCAACTGGCTTTCAACAAGCAAAGTCAATAGGCAAAGCCAGATTCGCTTAACAACCACATGATTCACTTATTTGCTTTGCTTAGCAATGAAGATTCTGGTCCAATTGTGGTAGTAAGTTTAGGACTACCTGTAAAGGGCTTTTATGTGGTTGCCCACAGCCACTGATTTTTATGTATTTTGCTCTTGAAATAAACTTCTCTGATTCAAGGAACTGCCTGCATTCTTTATTCTCAACTCAGAAATCAACCTGGTAAGATTTCTTTCTAATAATACTGTATGGTGATTTTTTCTGTCCCCCATCTCCTGAATTGGTAAAGCCTGAAAAACAATCCCTCTCTGAATGAATAGATATGCAGACAAAATACTTACATATGACAATCTAAACCAGAGGTTTTCAGTTCTAATGGAATCTGAGTTTATATTTAAATATGAGTAATCACCGGTGGACTAGAAAACGCAGTGCAAAGCTGAAATAAATTTCCAGTCAAACTTCCACATATATGCTTAGTTGTTGTAAGATAAAAGTAAAGGTTCCCCTTGTACATATATGCTAGTCGTTCCCAACTCTAGGGAGCAATGCTCACCTCCATTTCAAAGCTGAAGAGCCTTCTGAAGACATCTCCGTGATAATGTGGCCGGCATGACTCAACGCCAAAGGTGCACTGAACCCTGTTCCCTTCCCACCAAAGATGATCCCTATTTTTCTACTTGCATTTTTTACATGCTTTTGAATTGCTAGGTTGGCAGAAGCTGGGACAAGCAACGGGAGCTCACCCCGTTACATGGCACTAGGGATTTGAACCACTGAACTGCTGACCTTTCGATCGATAAGCTTAGCATCTTAACCACTGAGCCACTGCATCTCTTCCACTGAGCCACTTTAGTTGTACTGCCATGTAATAAAGCATATAAAACAAACAACACATTGAATGAACATTTCAGTGTGATATTTATGCCCCGGGACCTTGTATTTGTTTTTTTACATTTTAAATTCTTGCAAACGTAATACTGAAATTGAAGCAACCATTAACTAAGAGATTAGCCCTACAATTGATTTTTGTATGACTTATTTTTTCATCAGTCATTCAGAAAATCCTGCTTTTCCCCGATCCTTTAAATTCTGCTCTACCATTCTTCTAACTACTAACGATGCCATTTTTAAAGGGTTTTTTTAATCCACGGGTTTTTTTTTATAAAAAGTTTTTCTTTATTTTTTACACATACACAGACACAGACACAAACATACAATGTATTTTTGCTGATCAGAGTATTTGGCCGGTTAACAAATTTAAACAATTCTTAATTTTACCACTAAGATTACCATTTCTATACCTCCTTTTTGCCATAGTGTTTGCTTTCATCTATTTTTTTACCAATTTTACCCTTCATTTTCATCTCTAATTTTAACCAAATTCTAATTTCCCTTCTATTTTATATTAAACCCCAATCCATCATCAGAATTAATTTTATGATGTTACAATTATTCAATTCTTACAGGAATAGTGAGCCCACTTATTTTATGGCTTATATTTTCTTAAGTAATACAGTCCAACATTTTAATATAATCGGTTTCTTCTATAAATATCTTATTTATATATTCAAACACTTAATGAAAAAGAAAAAAAAACAAATATAGACATAGCTATTCCAATTAATTCCATTTTCATACATCAAATAATTTCCCCATATGTTCTTCCGAACCACATCTTAATCATTTCTACTTTCATCACAATATATCATTAAAACTATTTCATTTGTTACAATTTCCTTAATTAAATTTAAAAATATTCTGACTGTTATCCTCTATTTGCTTCCCCTATGTATTGTTTCAAATCCTCACTTAATCGTTTTTATACACACCACCATAAACCATTAACAATATTTCAGTTACTACATTTTAAACTTATTCATATTTCTCAAAAAAGAAAAAAAAACATCTAGATTTGAAAAATATAAGTGATAATATTCCAATTATTATACAGTTCATTTTCACCATCATACACTTTACCAGTATTACTTGCTATAATTCACATTTCAATTCTAAATATATACCTCAAATTCCTCTTTCATTTCCTTCTCCTTTTCTCCCTTTTCAGTTTTATTTTTACCTTTTTCTTTTCCCTTTCTTCCTGCACTTTAAAATCCTGATCTCTCCTATTTTTCCCTATGTTGCCCATTGTTCCCTTTTCTCTTTTTTTATTTCACCACTGTTTAGCCCATTGTTTAACCCAATATTGTCATTCTGTCTATAAAAATTCTGGATTCTTCTGCCCTATATTTCCTCTTTCTCTCTTTTGTGTTTTTTCACTGTAAATCCCAGTATAATCATTTAAATTCTTTATAACCTTTCTGTTCCACTCTTCTTTCCATGTTTGTCTCTTTCTATCCTTCCTATTACTTTCATTGTTAATCCCAATGTAATCTTTAAAAATCTTTTTTATTATTATCCACATATTCAAATACATTTTCAATTTGGTCTCATTTTCTTTATCTTCTTTATCTTCAGCCTCTGTATCTTGCTTCTCCCTCTTTGTTTCCTTGTCAGCTTGCACATGTTCTTTCTCGCTTTTTATGTCCTCAAATTTTGATTCCCCATGTATCATTGTAGTGATTTCTCTTATTTCCATTTTCCATGACAAGTACATCACTTTAATCATTTCTCTAATTTCCTGTGCCATTTTATTTATTTATTTTTAAGTTGATATTGTTCCAATTTTAAGTTCAGTCATATTCCTTCCCCCCAAAAAAAATCAAGCATTGCAAACAAAGGGATCCTCCCCAAAAGTTCTCACCGCTATTATCTGTAAAGTTCATGATTTTCCAAAACACAGACCAAGCTACAATGTCCCTTTTTACTCCTGATGGTGTCTCTCTGCAATCCACAATTTCCAGTTATCTAACAAGTATCCATTTTGTTTCAGTATGTTAACGATCTTAACTAGTTTCTCTTTTTCTTTTGGCTTTAAGAATACCAAGTCAATTTTGTAGTTCAGTCCAAATTTAAACAGCTCTTTTCATTTCTTTTTCCCTTTTTGCTTTTGTTTATACAGCACTTCTGTTACAAGGCTTATTATCCATCTCTTTTTATTTTTCTTAAAATTCATGAGAAAGAGGAGAGGAAAAGGATCTAATTATTCCTTTCTGATCCTTTAATCAATCTTGGGGTAATTTCTTTCATTTTTAAGAATTTCTACGTTATTTTCCAAATTGTTTTGTTCAAAAAGCAATTTTCTATTTGGGTTCTTTTTTTATCTCTTTAAAAATATGCTCCAATGTCCTCTTTTCTCCCCCCCCCCATACTTATTAGCTATTGTTTTCTCACTGGGGGTCTTCAGGTTTAAAAAAATAAATTTCCCTTATTATTCCCTTATTACGAGTTGGCTAACACTCACCTGGCTCCAAAAACTCTGTTCAGTTCACCGCTCCTGCTCCATACTTAGTCCGGTTGCCCCAGCTTCGTGACAGCCATAATGGCTGCCGCCCCCGCCACCAAGTCATACAGAGCTACCTCTGACTATCGAGGAACTTGCCTGTTCCTCTTGGTCTTCTGAGGTGCCTCTCCTTCACCCCCGTCCCTACAGGACGGTTCCGGTCTGAAGACGCCTTGGCAGCAGTTCGTCAGACCGGGTTTTTGCAGAGCTCATCAGAGCCCGCAAATTCCCCGACTGTCTCGCTGCGACGCTTCCGGTTGAATCTTTAATCCACAGGTTTTTGTAGGAAAACTAACAACTTTCCTATTTTATATTTAAATAGGAAAGCAAGAGTTTCACAAATAAAACATGCAAATGTTCTTGTTTTTACAGTTCTTACTCTGAAGATTAGGCCTTGAATTTAAACCATGTTTAGTATTTAAGGGTGAGTAGAGCCAATTGTGCTGCAAGGCAGGGAATACCCTGCACATTAGAGAAAGTCTTCATTGCAAACTTCATGGCCCCTCTGCCTTCTGATGATTTTGCTGTTAACAATTATGTGTCCTACTTTGGATTTCTGTTAATAGAAAGTCAAGGTGTCAGTTGTCATCTTCAATACAATCATATTTCATAACACTTCTCTAACCATTCTCAGACAGGAGCAAGTCGTACATTAGATGTAGTCCTAAGAAGAATATGTGTAGAATATTACAATTTTAGGCTGTTAAGTTCTCATTAACAATTGTAAATGCTTTAGTATGATTGGATATTGATTGGTGTGTAATAAAAGTGTCGGCTCTGGAAGTAATACAGAAAACATGTCATTTAATGCTTTTTAGTATGGCTATTGAAGAAGCATATAACATTCAAAATAGCTTCCAAGCAAAATGTTTGGCTGAATCTTAAGGTTTTTGCAATGTCTCTATGTGTGGCTTAAATCTCCCTGCATAAAATAAGTAAAATTCATTTTGATTTATTGAAAGGATCTGATGTAATACATTTAGCATACTTCTTATATACTCTTGTTTAGATTTACATATCTACCTGTTTCAAGGTGAAATATTAATCCTGGATCCATGAATGTTCCCTTAAATTGAAAGCAGTCACTTTCCACAGAATCTCATGAACAAAATAACTATTCCCTATTTCAGTTAGTTATTGCAGTTGCAAGATGATCATGAAAGGAATAGAACAAACGTGTATTTCATACCAAATACCCAATGAAAGGCAAACTGGGAGAAGAGAAAATGCCATGAGATCACTAATAATTTCAAATGGGGGTTGGGAGGAAAAGGACAATTTATGGAGAAATCTGATAACAGTTCAGGAGTAGGTAACATGGTGATCACATTGCTCAGATCACAATTGGGAAAACTCAGGGAAAGTCTTTAACTGTGAGTGTAAGCAGAAATCTTTCACTCATAGATGAAGGAAGGAAATTTAAAAAAAACACTTCTAAATGGTAGCAATTTTTTAATCTTAAATTATGATAGCATTTTTTCCCTCATAAAGTTCTGTCATATGTTTAATATGTTTAATGGTGAAGTCCAAGAATTAGGAATTTGTGGAATCTTCAAGGGACCTTAATTTCAATAACTGAATTTAGAATGGATACAATTGAAATATAGAAAAACAGCCTTGCTGGATTAAATTATTCCATCAAACTATTGTTCTGTTTCTAACTGGATGCTTCCAATAAACCAACAGGAAAAATATGGAGGCAATAACTATTTCTATTGTTGGATTATATTTCTACAATTCTATACATCACATTGTCAGGATTATTATTAATGGAGCACAATTGTTGCTCTTCTTGTGCTAGGAATTAAATATTTCCAGAAAAATTAGAGAATGGTAGCATTATATGTTATATTTTCTCTTCTGCTGTGTTTATCTTGTTATTAGAAAGATACTGAAATTTGCTAGACGAGAATGAACATAAAGTTAATACAGCATGAAGAAGCAAAGGCATATCAGATAGTAGCCAACCCTGTATGCAGTCTTTAGTTGGTCTCCATCTTGTCCGCTGCTCTATTTGATCAGAATACACAGTTTCCCCAAACAATAAATTCCTTTTCCTCTAATTAGTGTGTTCTCACTCTGAAATAAATGAAAATAAAGCAAATGCATTGAGAAGGGAGGAGGAGTATAAAATAAAAAGGTGGTACTGTAATTTGTATGCTGACATTTGTATGCTGCTGACTTGTACCTTGTGACTCTGGGTGGCTTACAATATATGAAGAAAACAATGTACAGAAAACACAACAGAAAAAATTATTAAAAAATTAATATTGATTTACTTAATGCTATCTAGTTGATAATTGCACTTTCCCATGTTTCTTTTGTATCTACAGGTATTCTCTGTTTATTCCTCTTCTAATTTTTCTGCTTTTCTTCTTCTTTCTGTTCTTGAAATCAAACTTAATCATCTTCTTTTCATCTCTTAACATGACATGGTTCCTCAGAAACTCTTCTGGTGACCATCAGAAACCTTTCTGGTGACCGTGGTAGAAAAGGAACCCTTTATGGGAGCTGGATGACAGTAGCTCACTGAGCTGTTTGATCTTCTGTTTGCCCTCAAAGGAAAAATGGTTCTTTAGATGCCACAGCAAGCTGTATTTTAAAAAAGGGATTTTCAATTTCTTTGCACACAAGGGAAATGTTAGCAGAGATTGCCTGCTATCAGAAATGTAAAGGTGTCCTTCATTTTATTTGAAAAACTTTGGATCTAGTTTTAACTTCCATTAATGGAAATACAATATTTTTTTTCTACACTACAGCTTCATAGACTACCTTCTGTACTATTCCGGAGGCTCTCCAAATCTTTGGGGGGAGGGAGATTTGGGGAGCTTTACAGGGAAAAAGCAGAATTATCTTTCTCAAAGAGTCAAAGTCTTATGATTGCTATAGATTCTGTTCTATTCTATTCTATTCTATTCTATTCTATTCTATTCTATTCTATTCTATTCTATTCTATTCTATTCATCATATCATATATCACATCATATCATATTAGCTGAATACCCATGCTCCGCTATGAAACTATGTAATCGGGCTTGATAAATTGACACTTAGAGTTTGAAAATTAATGAGTAGTTACGATTGGCCTCTCCTCTCCCCTTCTCTCCCTCAGGGTAGCCCCACAGAAGCCTCTCCTCTATCCTCTTCTCTCCTTCAGGCTTGCCCCATAGATCCTCTCATCTCCCCTTCTCTCCCTCAGGCTTGCCCCATAGATCCTCTCCTATCCCCTTCTCTCCTTCAGGCTTTCTAGTCCCATCTCTCCATGAGGCTTGCCCCACAGAAGCCTGTCCTACGCTATCCCATTCTCTCCAGAGTTATTTTCAAGTTGGGAGGGGGAGTACAACGTCTAACTAAGTAGCATCAGAGTGTGTTACAATAATATAGGAAATGATAATGCTCTGTTGGTCATTTCGAAAAATCCTTTCTTAGCACTAACAATTTTATTAAAAGTTTTGATTCTAATAATAAAACATAATACAGACTAAAAAAGAAAAAAAGAGTAGGGAACCATTAAAAAGCACCTTTATCCACAAGTATAAACAATTTCACTATCTTTTTACCTCTCCATAATTAAGGAATATAAAACTCTTCATCCCATAACTCCTACCTATAGGCAAATCCAGCGAGTAATGTATTCTCCAATCTAGGTGTCAGCCCTAAAATGATAACATCAATTAATATATATCTAAAACTCAACATTCCAGATAACAGCTCTTAACAGTGGGCAAATCCAGACTTAAAAGGCATTAGATATCCTAGGATATCTCAATATTCTAGTGTAAACAAAAGATTACAGTTTGGGGAGGATTTATCTTTTAAAGAAAACAAGCTCACAGATATCCCTTCCTTTTAAGTAGAAAGACAACTACATACAAAGCCAATTTAAATGCTATCAGATCACAATACTTAAAATAACTGCAGAGAGAAAAGCTTAAACATGGTAACTGTAATCAAACCCACTTTACATCATTTTCCTATTCCAGATGTCAGCAAATCCAAAGACAACCATCCTAAATAACATGTTCCATTCAAGTAAACATTCCATATCTCAACTCTTAACTACGAGCAAATCAAAATTTAAGAGGCATAAAAAAATCCTAGTGTCCTAATATAAATAAAAGAGCAAAATTTTAACATGACACAGCATCATTTGTCCTTTAAAGAAAATGTGCTCACAAAATTCCATGTTTTAAGAGGAAAGACACTTAAGTACAAAACCTGTTTAAACACTATCATGTTAGAATACATAAACTGTAGGGGGGGAACTTGAACAGCATGCAAACTGTAAGCAAATCTAATATTGTACATTTTTCCAGTCCACATCTCCAAAATCCAAAAAGAATCACTCAAAATAACATTTTAATCTTGATCAAATAAACTGACTTTGTGTCCCTTCTTTTTACATAAAACTTGATATTTAATCCATTCAGATGATTGTTGATTGTTGTTTCAAATTTCTTTAAAACTTTAAACAGCTTCTTTTGCAAATCCAGCAAAAAAATTATTCCAATTGCTCTCTGGTATTGTCATTTTATTTCCTTTTTCATTTTTAATACCTCATCCAGGGTTTTTTTTGTCTCGTATTCCCAAGAAGCTGACTTTAGTGTGCCATTCATCCCTGAAAATCTCCCAAAATGCATTTGAAGTGTCTTTATATATTCTTGAAGATTTCTGTGCCATCATGCACTGATACAATATTTTATAAAAAATTCTCTTTGAGATCCTAACAATTTGATGGTGGCACTATTCCATAAAATAATATACAAATAGTAACAAAAGGCACATTATAAGATGAAACAAAATTTCATATAAGAGATTGCAGTATTCTTGTAATAATTTACATCACGAACCACCAGGCAATATTTTTTCAGAGACAGAACATAGTTTTGTATTTTAGTTTCCCCCACCTGGACAGGTATCCTGTATTAAGTCAGGAAAGGCTTTTCTATCTATTGAAAAGGCTTGAAATTCATAGAAAGAAGTCCCTGCATCAAATTATGTTTATTTGTATGCACATTTATTTGATAGAAAAATAATTAATCCTTTGTGTGATCAATTAACAATTTGTTTAACTGTGTTGCAATACTGATTTAATGGGTTGCAACCTTAATTGAAACATATTACTTTCCTGATGCAATCTACATTAGTAACATCAATGCATTTTTTAAAAATAAAGTCTTATTTTGGTCATCATTTAGAATTCATTTCCTTATGTTTTCACTTTCAGTTCTGTTGGATTGGAATTTGTATAATGCCCAAGACAAGAATAAAAAAATCATATAGCAGCAATCACTCTGACTGATGATTAAGTATAATTAAAAGCTACCACTAGAGGGTTGCCCTCATTCCAACAGTCTACCTGATTTGCCATGAACAGTACTTTTCTCTATCTTGATTCATTCCCATTATGTCGGAACTGCAGGTCTCAGAATTTCCAGCCAACGTGTGGTTAGATGAAAATTTTAGGAGCTGCAGTTGCAACCATATTTTGAGATTGTCAGGTCATATAAAGCTGTTCTCAATCCTGAGAATAGGCTTGGAAGGAATTTGGACCTTGTGGTCTCTGGATATTAAATTAGACACCATGACTGTTGCTATTCAGAGATTAGTCCCAAGTGCATACATTTTATGGAGGTGTGTATGAAATAGGTTGGATTTGATTTGCAAAAGCAAAAAAAAAAGGTTGGGGGGATGCACTAGCATAAATATAGCTTATCTATAACCCTATACACTCCGCTTTTCCTTGGATTGTGTTGTAGTTGCAGTGAAATTGTTTGATGAAGCAATCCTGAAGCTTGAAATCTGGCCACAGTTTTGCAAATCTTCAGTTCACCCCAGACCATTGCTTTAATTATTCTGATATTTCTTGGCATAGAGATTATTTCTCTTCTCTGTGGGGGCACCCGCCCTATGGAATGAGCTACCTCCTGGAATAAGACTGATCCCGGACCTTCGTACCTTCCGCAAAGCCTTGAAGACTTACTTATTCCAGCAAGCCGGCCTAGCTTAAATGGTTTTAAATTGGGATTTTGAATTTTATAGACTTGGGGTTTTAAATTGGGAGGCCGATCGATTTAATATCTTTTAATTTATCTTAATTTTTGTATTGTATGTATTTTAATTCTGGCTGTCCACCACCCTGAGTCCCTTCTGGGAGAAGGGCGGGATACAAATTAAATTATTATTATTATTATTATTATTATTATTATTATTATTATTATTAT